>OX457030.1:64965697-65515697 GCA_949752745.1 Protula sp. h YS-2021
GAGTCGCGTTCTGTAATCCTATTATCGCCCAAAAGGGGGAGCTGCGGCGTTGAGGGTGCTGAAGCGTTAATGTGTAAGTGCCAGTTGTCCGTGGGAGAAATAAAAACGTATTGCCGATGTATTAGGTTTATGCCGTTAATGAAAATAAAGGATGTACTGGTGTTATACCGGTAACTTTGGCGATCAGGGAATTCTCTACAAATAATTGTTAAGGACCGCACTGAAGGCAGGAACATATTACACGTAAGTTTATCACCTCTAAGTTTATCACCACGAGCCAAAGTCATCCTGACACGTGCCACTGTCTTCCAAGACACCACAAGGTCATCCTGACACGTGTCAATGTCTTCCAAGACACCACAAGGTCATCCTGACACGTGCCAATGTCTTCCAAGACACCACAAGGTCATCCTGACACGTGTCAATGTCTTCCAAGACACCACAAGGTCATCCTGACATGTGCCAATGTCTTCCAAGACACCACAAGGTCATCCCCGACACGAGCCAAAATCACCCGTGACACCAGAGACACCCTGACACTCGTCAATGTAATCGCGACACCAGCCAAAGTCACCCCGACGCAATCCAAGGTCATCGCCGACACCATTCAAAGGCATCCTTCACACGAACCAGTCAGCCTAACCAAAGTCACCTGGACGCCGGCCAAGGTCACCCACCCAAATACCACCCAAAGTCAACCCGTCCACACCTCACCAAGCAAGGCCACCTGGACACCGGTCAAGGTCACCCTTAATACCACCCAAAGTCACCCCTTCTCCACACCAACCAAAGCCACCTTGACACCAGCCAAGGTCACCCCCCCCCCATCCAAAACACCTCGAAACCGGCCAGTCTCGTCCAAAATACAATCCAAGGTCAGCCCAGACACAATGTAAAGCCATCCTAACACCATCCAAGATCTCGTAGACACCCGCCAAGGTCACATCGACACACCCCAAGGTCATTCCAATGACAGTCAAAGTCACCCTACAATTGGCAAGGTCACAGCGACTTTGGAGATGGTCACTTCGTTCAGTAAAAAGTTTGTGTTTATCAACTTTTATTTTCAAATTGGACAACAAGATACACGAAGGTCATAATGAGGCACACCAGAACATCGGATAGAAGAGCACCTTGAGGACTGGTCAAAATTCCCGGGTGGTTGTGTTTATTTCCAATGTGGATTTATTTCCGATGTGGTTTTATTCCCAGGGCTCTTCATAATGAGAGTGAATTGTAACGAGATTGACGAAAAGTGGTTTTATTTTCTGGATGGTCCTTATTCCAGGGTGGTCGTATCCGGGGGTTTCTGGTGTAATCACAACTGACTTCAATAGGATCCTTAAATAGTAAAATAGAACAAATGTTAAACCAACCACTGGGTTGCCTTTAAGTTACACAGTGCCAATGACCAACATATATATATATATATATATATATATATATATATATATATATATATATATATATATATATATATTATATATATATATATATATATATATATATATATATATATATATATATATATATATATATATATATATATATATATAATAAGCAAATATATAAATATTTTGAGCACGTGCTATAAATGCAGATTTTTTTGTTTTCGAAATTGACGAAGTACCTATGAATATGTAAAGCGGAACCCCTACCCCGGTGTTCCGCTGTATTTAGAATATTTTATCTTAACCTTCTTGATTTCAGATATGTATACACGTTAAGACACAACACACATGCACACGTCCCATCGGTTCCGGCCTAATATCCACATAAGTGGAGAGCCAACCTTCAAGAGATTTTTAATGTCCAACAAAATTATCTTGTTTTCTCCTTGAAAAAAGGACGTCATTTTTTTCATGAAAAAAGGAGAAAATTTTGGACAAAAATAAAAGGATATTTTCAATAGCTTTCGGGTATGGCACGTAAGCAAAATAATAAAATACGTCGACATCGAGTTGGAAACAGATCAGACAGATAAATCCTCTATACCCTATTTTATTGACAGACACCTGACTATACTGGCATTTGCAGTCATATACACATTTAACTCACAATTGTTTATGTTTTAACTACAACAAATACACAAAAAAGACCAATGGCCGCAGGTCATTATTTTTCAATAAAGGCCTTTTGTTTAGATAACGTAGACAACATAAAAAAAAGTCAAAAATGTCATACACGAAGACGTTGTACAGAGAAGAGATAACTACAAACAATGCAGGCATAAGTTTCTGTCAATCAAGAATTAATACTGTTTATTCTTAATTTACAAAAACTCTATGCATGATAGAAAAGGGCTGATTTTTAGAATAAAGTTGTAAAAGAGAAGAAAGCGATTCAATCGAAACATACTCCTATATCGAAACCTTTATCCAATCGAAACAGACTCAAAAATACGCTTAAGCGGAAATGGCTTCTGAGGAATAAACCTTCAATATTACAAAAATATATAAAAAAATAATAAATAAATTAAAAACAAAAACCAAACAAAGTAACAAGTCGGAAAGTCTGTTTTATGTTTTACAATTCCGTTTTTTAATGTCTTACTATTTATATATTTTAGAGTAGTCTTTCTCGGCTAAGCGGGTGATCAATGATTCTCTTGTGGATTTCTATAAATAGCGGCACATATGTAAGGAAATCCAGGAAGTCGACAATCCCCCTCTTCTCCCTGTTGAATTTACTCTCAACCTGAAATAAAACCATTTTTAAGAGACGTTTGCACTGAATGAACTGATGGTTTTTTTCCATATCATTAACTTCTTATTAGAGAACACATATTGGAACTAGAAGCTAATTGCGCGAGCGCAATTGTCTCACATGGTATATTGGGGTACATTGGGAAACTTAAAGACAAAATAAAGAATCATGGAGCTTACACTTAACGTGTTGTCGGGGGCTTATTAATAAAAAAAAAAAAGAATTTGAAAGCACTTTTCACATTCAGACAAATCTTTTTAAACAAAAACACCACTAGAATTGTTTTAACTCAGAAGGCTCGAAAATTCGAAGCCGAGATACCCTGTTATATAGTGTGTTATATCCTTTGGGTCGAAAATTCGCTCAGAATCGCTCTAACCGTTTTCGAGATAATAACCAACTTCCGGTTTCGACGTCGATCGTCATCCGACCGGGTCGCCCTCTCCGAGATACCCTTTTATACAATGGGTTATAGCCTTACGGTCGAAAATTCGCTCAGAATCGCTCTATCTCTAACCGTTTTCGAGATATTATCCAACTTCCGGTTTCGAGCTCGATCGTCACCCGACTGGATCGAGCTCGCCAAGAACACTTTTTATACAGTGTATTATACCCTTTGGGCCGAAAATTTGCTTAGAATCGCTCTATCTCTAACCGTTTTCGAGATATTAGCCAACTTCCGGTTTCGACGTCGATCGTCACCCGACCGGGTCGCGCTCGCCGAGATACCCTTTTATACCACTGTTTTAAACCCGTAGGGTCGAAAATTCGCTCAGAATCGCTCTATCTCTACCCGGAGTTATACCCTTGGGCCGAAAATTCGCTCAGATTCGCTCTATCTCTAACCGTTTTCGAGATATTAACCAACTTCCGGTTTCGACGTCGATCGTCACCCGACCGGATCGAGCTCGCCGAGAACACTTGCTATACAGTGTGTTATACCCTTTGGGTCGAAAATTCGCTCAGAATCGCTCTATCTCTAACCGTTTTCGAGATATTAGCCAACTTCCGGTTTCAACGTCGATCATCACCCGACCGGATCGAGCTCGTCGAGAAAACTTGAATTACAGCGTGTTATACCCTTTGGGCCGAAAATTCGCTCAGAATCGCTCTATCTCTAACCGTTTTCGAGATATAAGCCAACTTCCGGTTTTGACGTCGATCGTCACCCGACCGGGTCGCGCTCGCCGAGATACCCTTCTATGCAACTGTTTTGAACCCGTAGGGTCGAAAATTCGCTCAGAATCGCTCTATCTCTAACCGTTTTCGATATATTACTTTTTTGAAATTTGACCTTGAATTTTACCTTGAAAACAATGCTCAAGGTCACTGAAATTCAGCGCAGATCCAGTTCACATTAGTCTGCGTATGTGTTCCAAGTTTCAACTTTCTGCGCCCAGCCGTTTCGGAGAAGAAGCGCGAACAAGAATTCGGCCGCAATTGACCTTTGACCTTGAATTTGACCTTGAAGACAATGCTTAAGGTCACTGAAAATCGACGCAGATCGAGTTCACGTCGGTCTACATACGTGTGCTAAGTTTCAACTTTCTACGCCCAGCGGTTTCGGAGGAGAAGCGCGAACAAGATTTTGGCGGAAAACTAAAAAAAAAAACAAAAAAAAAAACAAAACAAAAAAACAAAAAAAAAAAACAAAAAAAAAAAAAAATAGGTGAAGAATTCTAAGCATTTCAACCTCATATGGTATCTTTGATATGACAACTCAAATGACAACTCACGAAGGCCGTGTTTTCCGGAGCCACACCTCCCGCCGCGAGACCGACCACCAGATTCTTGGCCTTGATCATTCCCGCGGGCACGTCAAAGTCATTGTCGTCCAGCAGTTCAAATAACTCCTGCAACATTGACCACAAAACGTCTGAGATTCTAAGAATTTGAAGCCATTTAAATACAATAATGTCCAGAGGCATTGTGACCAGCCGAAGTCTAGTTAACCAGATTGCGGTGTAATCGTGAATACGGACCCATGTCTGGTATCCTGTTTAGCAAGTTAGCCATTTTGAAATATAGTCTCTGATGTAACAAAGTGTCTTATTTAAAATCACTCCAGTCTCAGTTAATCAATTCTACTATAACACTACCATATAACACTACTATACACAGATATCGAAAGTTGTTTTTTTTTTTGTGAATGAAAGGAACAACTAGGGAAAATCTGAAAACAATAGCTCGAACCGTGGGATTTAAAAACTGGTTACTGAAATTCTTTCAGGTCATCGTTTACCCCATCCCTCCCTAATAATCTATCCAAAACGGTGGGAGAAGAATCATTTTAAAAAATTGTAATCCCATAAATTTTTGGTAGTCCTCCGAAAGTTGTGTGCACAACTCTCTCCGCCGCCTTCCCAATCCCACAATTTAAATTCATCGCAGACTATATTTTAAAACTGTTTGATTAATAGTATTAATTATGTGGGGATAAAAACAACAAAGATCTACTTAGTCTAGTGAAGGTCTGTTGCTTCTTACACGTCAAAAAAAAAAAAGCTCTAGGAATGAAGAAGTGGATATATTTTTTGTCAGTATTCCTGCCTCACGATAAGCGATGTACTGTGATAAACTTTTTTCCTCTCAACGACGGAACATAAGGGTTGTCCGGCAAACGCCTTGTAGAAAGAACTGAGAGAGAGAAACTCAGTTGTGAAAAACTGTTGGAGTAATTTGAAGAAGATGCACATGTATCGACAAGAAATAAATGCTCCCCTGAAACGTTTGTTCAATTCAATGCCAATCTGTCTGAATATCGATAGCAAATCGCTACTGTACTTTTAACATTTAAAATTCTAAGAAAGAATGAAATGAGTTTTATAAACTTACACGCACCAAACTGTTCGTGCGATTCACCTTTGAAGAAATTATTTTAAGGTGACCTTCAACAGATTTGTTTTCAAAACGATATAAATCTGACATGAAAATTGTTGTCACAAAACGCATGCAATAATCCTATTCAAGAAAAGTTCCTTGAATTTCAGCGTAAAGAGCAGTGCATTCACCCCAAGCGATTGTATGAAGTCTCTCCCCACCCCCCCACCCCGCCCTTAAAGAAAAAGTTTCTTTGCGGCGCGACATTGAAACAGAGATCTGAATTCAACCATCGACAGTGAACGTGTCTTTAGTGTGTGTGTGTGGGGGGGGGGGGGGGGGGCGGGGGAAGGTAGCTGAGAAAAACAGTTTTATTTTCTTTAAGCTGAGAAAAACAGTTTTATTTTCTTTAAACGCTATTTGTCATCGTTGTCATTAATTACCGGCATGGGGAGTTTTTGTCAGTATTTATCCAACTTTTAAAAGACCATTTATTTAGCCTTTACCTTACTCTTCTCCATCTTCACGTCGAGCGCTTCGAAATCAAACTTATTAATCAGCTTCCTGATGAAGGGGCTGTAAAAACAAGACCTCATTTACATGCATTTCATTAAAATACACAAGTAAAAGATAAGTTCTTTAAAATACAGACCCCCCTCTGCAACGCTTGTAACAGTAATGTCAATGCACTATCAACGTCTTTGCGCTAAACATCCCAAGCGGTGACGGCATAATTTAATTTAATTTAATTTAATTAATTAAACTCACGAGACGTAGGCGATGCTTGTACGTGACGTAACCAATGTTATATTTATTGGTACGGGTGGCGTAGTGACAGAACAAATGGATGGTGTTTATGCGCAATGTAGACGACACTTGTAACGTAGACGATGTTTGCGTGTAATGTGGACAATGTCTGGGTATAGACGACCTTTGCTTGCAGGGTAGAGGATGATTGAGCATGACGTTCGCACTATTTGTGCGTCATGTAGTGACGTAGTGACAAAGAGCGACTCACTCGACTTGCGCCACTTTCTCCGACAGAGCGGCGATGACGCTGAACAGCTGTATGTCGATCCGTCGTCGCCCGTCAATGTCCAGCACCTGTCACCAAGCAAAAAAATAATAATAAAATATATAGCAGTAAACGGTAGATGCACTCGTATAGTGTGAGTGCTTGCGCGCTAGATGTACTCATATAGTGTAAGTATACTTACGTGATAGATGTACTCTTACAGTACAAGTACTTGTGTGGTAGATGTACTTACATATTTGAAGTACCTGAACCTTAGATGTACTCATGCAGTATAAGTACTCACGTGGTAGATATACTTATATAGTACAAGAACTTACGTGGTAGATATAATTACAAAGTACAAGTACTTACGTAGCAGATGTACTCATATAGTGCAAGTACTTTCGCTGTAGATGTACCCATGTGCAAGTACTGACGTGGTAGATGCACTCATGTGCAAGTACTTACGTGGTAGATGTACTGCATTTCCTTCTCGGATATCAGGTGCTGATTGAGCTGCTGTAGAGCTTCTTCTAGTTCCGTCAAATTCATTTCGGCGTTCTAAAAACATCATGAAGCAGCACTAACGTGAAGATTGCAGATAAGGTGGAAGTTTCTTTGATGAAAAGAAGTTCTGAAACTAGATGACAATGGGCGGTAATTTTTTATAGGATAAATATAGGGAGAGCTGTACCCCTTGCTGTTTTGTAAGACATGCCTACCGTCACGCTGCGGATTTGAACCCAGACAAAATGCTGCACTTACAATGTTAGGATGGAGCTTCCTGTAGAGGGCGCTTTGCTTGCGCATGAATTCTTCTGTTTCCTCGTTACTCGGTTTCTTATGGCGCTCAGAAAACAAGTCCCTGGCGAAAAGCTGGAACACTTTCTTCTCGTCTGCCAAAATCAAAACAAGGTTGTATCGAATTGCAATTAGTACCCGTTTGTGACACGTACAATTACACACACGCAGGTCATACACATTGGCATAGCAACCATTGACGAGAAATTTGTGCAACAAGTACTACTGTATTTCTAGTTAATGTTTCCAGTCCAAGTTTACGCTCAGTTACACTATGGTATTGCAAATATTGGGAGGGGGTAGATGGTAGTGGTTCTGAGGGTTTCACCCTGGCCCTGGGTGACCTTACCTTCCAGGTTCTCTGTTCTATCCTCCACTCCTGGCGGGAGGAGGGGGGGGGGGGAAGGGAGGGGGAGGGTAGATATCGCTGGTCCTGGGGTTTCCGCCCTATCCCTGGATGACCGTACCTTCCAGGTCTTCTATTCTATCGTCCACTTCCTGCAGCTTGGTTTGTAGCCGCCTGATCTCCGTGTTCATCGCCGCCAATGTCGGATCGCTCTCGAGCTGTGTGCAATAAAACATCATTTTGTCTGAATCTTTTATGTTTATTGCACATTGCATTGACTATATTTTTGCTTACCATCCTTACTTAATTTGGGGGGGGGGGTGAAACGCTGTATATATATATATATATATATATATATATATATATATATATATATATATATATATATATATATATATATATATAATTTTTTGAAGTGGACGGGGCGGAGGGTAGAGGTGGTAAGTTAAAATAGCAAGCATCCTTGATTCAGGTCTGACGACCATGAGGGCTGCGATAGTGGGTGAGGGGGTGAGGGTGAAAGGAGGGTATGGGGAAGGAAGCTGCGTGGGGTGGAGAGAGGGGGTATCGTACCAGGGGGAATGAGGTAACGCACAAGGACAAGCATTTTGAGGTCTAGCCTCGCCAGGACAAGGGCGTCGGTAGAGTGGGGGGCAGGTTAAGGGTCCAGGGGTGCGTAGTGGGGATAGCATACCATAACAAGCATCTTAGAGTCTAGCCTCGCCACGACGAGGGCGTCGGGCACGGTGCCGTCGGCCAGGAGATCCACTTCCGGTGCTTCGCTGTCCGTCTGCGTTTCCACCGTCGCCGTCTGTCCCTCCTCCTCCTCCTCCTTCTCCTTCCCCTTCTTCTTCTTCTTCTGTACACCCCCATATTGACACAAAGCTTTTATTTATTTTGGTTTTAAACAAAATGCTCAAATAAATGCTCGAAAGGTCTCCAACAGACTTTCTAACTTTTTCCTAAGACCGAGAAAAAATATACTAAATTAATTAAGGTAATATCTATAATTTTTTATAAAACTGTGCTAAACGCTACTGATTATTTTCGTAATATAATAAGTTTTAAGGTTTGGATCGTGAGGCCATACTGAGACAGAATAGCACGCCAGTTTTGAGTAGTTCTAACCTTCTTTTTCTTCTTCCCACCGGGCTTGTAGTTGGGTTGGGCCACATCCGGGAATTCGTCGCGGGCCATGGCTGCCAGGGTCGTGAGGCGGCCGCCTACCAAAGTAGGGTTGTTACAGAATGATAATAATAGTAATAATAATTATAATAATGCGTGCTGCCTGGTCGGCATGGGGAGGCATGTGCGTGTTTGCTTGGGTTATGGTGTGGGGGGGGGTGGGGTGGGGGGGGGGCTTAGGGGGATCAGGTGTACGTGATGTGGAGCTCCTGAGTGGGGTTACGTGTGCATGTCGGCGTCTGGGCCGGGGTTACATGGGTTGTGTGGGTTGTGCGGGAATGGAGTGGGTCGGGTTATGTGTGTGTCGCCCGTGGGGCGTAGGTTACGTCCTCTTTCATTTATTCCTGCAGGCTCTCGTAGTGGTGTTACATGTATGTGTGTCACCGGTAGGGCCGGGGTTACGTGGGTTGCGTGGGGATGGGATGGGCGAGACTATGTGTGTGTTCCGCCGGTGGGGCCGGGGTTACGTGGATTACGTGGGTTGTGAGGGGATAGGGTGGGTGGGATTACATGATGTGTGTCACCGGTAGGGACGGGGTTACGTGGGTTGCGTGGGGCTACGTGTGTGTGTCGCCGGTTGGCCCGGGGTTACGATAAGTACGTGGGTTGTGTGGGTATGGGGTGGGTGGGGTTACGTGTGTGTGTCACCGGTGGGGCCAGGGTTACGTGGATTACGTGGGTTGTGTGGGGATAGAGTGGGTGGGGTTACATGTGTGTGTGTCACCGGTGGGGCCGGGGTTACATACTGTGCAGCTCTTCCATTTTGTCCTGCAGGCTCTCATAGTTATCGATAAGGAGGTCAAGCGTGAAGTTGATCTTGGCCACGAGCTGGTCGCCCTCGTTCATTCCAGGCTGTAACAGCACAAAACTCCCCAAATTTTACCCAACAATTTTACAAAATTACCCATAAATCATTCTTAAGTTATATGTTTTTGTAAAAACATACAAAGTGCAGCGGTGTGTTTTTGTAAACCCCCACAACCATTACCTTGCGTCTTTTCAATTGCGAATCTTTCTCGGGAAGCTATTAAGTCACTCTCTTTCCCAGAACCTTTTTATATGTGACTTGATTCAGCAAATATAAAACCAGAATACCAAAACAAACATTCAAACAAAAAAAACTTACTATTCCATATTTGGGGTTGGTTGCCCTGGTGATGACACTCATGTCGTCAATCATCTTCCGCTCATGCGCACTAAGGATTGTCTTCGACTGCGGGCCTGCTCTTCCAGTGCTCGCGTGCTTGTTGTCAGGGGAACCCTCCTGCGAGCTGTTCACTTGTGTTACGTGAGGCTGTAATAATAATAATAATAATAATAATAATAATAATAATAATAATAATAATAATAATAATAATAAATAGATTTGCGGGCTATAAGGGATAGGGTCGAAGCGTTATTTCTTAATCAGGTTACCTGCAACTAAACAACTTCGTTCTGGATGGGAGGGTCGACCTGGACTGGGGTCTAGGGATATGGTACGTCGTTGGAGCGGAACGTACCTGCATGGGATGGTCTGGGGGATGCGGTACGTCATTGTAGCGGTACACTTGTTCACTGATGATCTGATTGAAGACTCTCTCATAGTGCGGCAATCTATCAGGGCTGTAAACAAACAGCAAGCGATTGACCTATCCAAGTCGATGGATCATCCGGGCGAAATGCAAGTATTAGATACATAAAGCGGAAGTACCGTAAAGAGGAAATCATTCGCAAAACAGCTGTCTACAAATATCTTGGTCAGTATGGTTTATTTAGACTTAGCTGCTTGCCAACACACCCTATAGTAACATCGTCATATGTTCTTTTATGGAGCTAAAAATCATTCTTGTAGTTTCTGAAGTATAATAACGGGACTCACTGTCTCCATGGGGTTTCCGGGGGGGGGGGGGGTTGGTTGCTGTTGTTTTATGCTCTGTTGGTACTGCGGAATAATTTAGGGTTTGCTTCAGCTTTAATTCGACCGACTTTAAATAAGGAAGGCTAATTCCATAATTTATTTTTCACACAACGCCTTGATATCCGACTAACTAATCTTGGCAGTCCAAATCCGGTGATTTCAACACTGTACATTTGTAGCTGAGCTAACGAACTCCGGTGATAGTTCATAATGCAGCTCTGCTTGGGGTTAGCAGGACTGGTTAATCCCGAGCAATCCCGAGTAATCCCGACTAGTTAATCCCGAGCATGCACTTTTCATCGTGCGGATTTGAGCAGGATTAGTAAAGTCTATCCTAAGCAAATCCGCAGTTCGAAAACAGTATTAAAATACTTACTGTATAATGCAGTATTTGGCCAGATAATCAAGAGGGTCAGTGATCGTTTTCAGTTGTCCCTTGGACACGGGGGCTACTGATTGTGACGTAGGCAGCACGCGCTTGCGGTCACGTTTTCGCTTGGGCACACGCTTGAGGTCAGCAGGGCGTCGTTGTTTGGGTGGCTCGGGCATCTGGGGCGGGGCCTCGATCAGAGTTTTGCTCAGCTCACGCGTCGGTCGTTCCTGTGAATGATACGGCATGAATATGTATTCTAGGCTACAGGGAGGGGGTGTGGTGTGGCAGGGTTGCGGTCACAAAGCTCCTTTCCCCTTAAACCGAATTATTTTGTCTATAATGACGCTAAGATCCAAGATTCACTTCTAAACTGAAATTTCATATACTTGCCGAACCCGCCTCCTCCCTTCCCTTGTCCTACTTCTCGACTCGCCTTAAAAAATGCCTTGTAAATCCACAGCTGTGACCCGTAGAATCGTGTTTGTTTGTTTTGTAGCTTACATAAAAAGCTGCATGGTTCTGTCAAATCGGTTTGATATGTTTGTCCAAACAGATTGTTCTTTGTCATTTGGGATCACGATCGTCAGGAAGACAGATCTGATTGGATGCTTCAATGTAAAAACAACATATAGTTTACTTATTCAAACATGTCAAGCGTGTTTGTCTGGCAGCCAACATCTGCTTTGGTCCGGTTTGTCGTGTATCAGACGTGCTTGCTGCACTACTTTTTTTAACCCCATCCGCTCGTGTGGTTATACATAACAAAATAGAGCTCGCCACTGATCAGCTCTTGTATAACAACGACATGCCACGTACCGGATTGCCGTAGTCAGGCAGTGGTGGCGGGCTCGGCGGCTCCAGGTTGGGCAGGGGTGGGGGTTCTACTTTTCTCGCTGGCGGAGGTGTCGGACTTCGCGGCTTCTGTACCTCTTCTACAGGCGGAAGTCCCACCACCACTTCCGGTTCTACTTCTGGTTCCGGTTCCGGTTCGGACTGTAATTACGCAGAAATGACGCGCGTCCATTTTTGATTTCAAAAGTAATGGAATAGGAATATTTCAGGCAAAACATATAATCTACGTATAATTCAGGGATAACTCGCTTGAATATGATTTCAAAGCATGCACTTTAATGAGAAATAGTCTCTTTTCCAACCTCACATTTTCTACACATTTAATTTTAGGCTTTATATATATATATATATATATATATATATATATATATATATATATATATATATATATATATATATGTGTGTGTGTGTGTGTGTGTGTGTTTGTGTGTGTGTGTCAAAGTTAAGACACACCGTAATGATTTTGCTTCCGTATTTGCTTGCAATTGAAACCAATTAAAATCTTAAGTGCAACATCATTTTGAAGGTTTCGGCATCAACTCAAAGTTCATGTTGTTCTTAAAAAAACGCATAATTTCACTTATCCGTAAAATTAATTAAGCAACTTAAAAAAACATAAGTGCAAATAAAAACAAAAGATTTTTTATTTTTAATTAACTTACAAGTGACAACTGAACACTTCGACAGGCCAACAGGAATTACTCCTGTAAATAATTTGGCCGACTTATGTTGTTTTTCTGTATGCAATTAACTGTGCTTTTAACTAAATTTGAATAAATAAATAAATAGTTTTACTGAAATCACCATTAACTCACCTTCTACATAATGTACAGATTTAATAAAAATAAAATAAAACAAATTGAAAAAGGTTAAATCAACCAAAATGACTGAATCCAAAAGCCAGTGATTACAATGGTAACGATAAAAGCTGTGGAATATATTTTTGTTTTGAACTATACTTATATATGAGTTTCTTTCACGCAGCAATAGAAAGCAGGATGAGGGAGGGGGAGGGGGCAGGGGACGGTGAGGGGTGCTCATTTTCTGGATGGGGGAGGTAGGGGGCGGTGAGGGATGCTCATTTTGTTGATGGGGGGGGGGGGAAGGGGGCGGTGAAGGGAGGAGAGGGTGCTCATTTTATTAATGGTGGAGGGAGGATGCTAATTTTACTGACGGGAGTTGTAATGGGGGGGGGGGTGGAAGTGATGGGAATGGGAGAGTGCTCATTTTTGTGACGTATACAGTGAATAGGGAAAGAATAAACTGAGTGTAATTTGAGGGACAATTCAAAAGCTGCAGTGCATTATTTTTGTGAACAAAATCTTTTTTTTACATTTATATATAAAGCACGATTTGTAATAAAATAAACAAAAATAAACAAATAAAGAAAAATACCGTAAACCTCACATATAAAGCAAAATATATAATCAAATAATAATAATAATACAAAAAAATAAACAAAACAATAAAGAAAATACACCGCCATTAGAGGGAGAACGGGACTTCTGGCCATCGTCAGTCATTTATTACCTACCGGTTTCTCTTCTTCTATAAATACTTTCGGAGGCTTCGCGGAGACAAAGTAAACATTCCATTTTCAACATCAGTGTTTAACAAAATTCAGGATAATCCAAAAACTTAAAAATACTGATTCAACATAATCCTTTTCTCCGACATGGGACTTCTTTTATTTTTGTTTGCTTAACAATGTTTAAATTATCACGCTCGTTGTAAATAAAAAAACATTATTTTTTATATTTTTTATCTTCTAATGTGAGAAAATGAATTATTAATGTCATTTATAATATAAAAATAAAAGATTAAGAAATCGGGAATAAATAATAAAGGCTTCTTCAATGCTTCAGACTCCCTATTTTCAATAACACGGTATAAAACAAAGTAATAAGATCAATATTTTATTTTGGAAACGTATGACTGACGCAAATCAAACACTAACATACTCCAAGTTAAAATAACTATAAATTCACAAATAAATCGTTACCTCTGGCGCCGGCTCCTCTTCCTTTTCCACCTTTTCCACCTTTTGCTTTCTCTTCGGTTTCTTCCTTTCTTTCTTCGGTTCTTTCTTCACTACTTCTTTCTTCTTTTTAGGCGTCTCTTCTGCTTGTGTTAGTACAAATATGAACACATGCCCGTACAGTTTTCATTCTGTATATATATATATATATATATATATATATATATATATATATATATATATATATATATATATATATATATATATATATATATATATATGCATATATATATATATATATTAAGAGGGATACGAAAGGGGAGGGAGGAGTAGACACAAGATTCATTCAATGGATCCCTATCTGTAATATATATATTATATTTTAAAAAGTTAGTGCATCTAAAAAAACTATGACAATGTCACTTTGACACGCAAGGCAACTTTATACACAGTGGCCATTTAGTGAAATAAGTGCGACTTTTATTTTACAACATACTGGTAAAATGGAAGGCTATTTTCTATTGGTGCACAATAGATCACGTGAGTGCTCGTGCTCATTTAAATATGCTAAGTATTACGAAATACTCGCTGACAATGTATGCAGTGAAGCCGTGAAATCTTGAATTATTTAATGATAAGTTGTATTCATTTATTACTCGTATGCACCAGGAGTCCGAGACAGTATTAATTATTTTAAAAAAGAGTGAAAATAATCTGAAGATATTGCTTGCTGGTCAAAAACATTTTAAAAATTACAACACTCTGTGTGAATTTTCTTGGTTAAGGGCCAGTAAGGATTATGTATTCCATAATCATTGATTAAGTTGTCAAGTGTTCGCTTCGCTCTCATAAGTTTCAAGCTAACAATATTTTACTGCAAGCTTCGCAGCTTTCTAGGCGCGCAGTTTAACGATACGCAAAAAAATGGGGCAGTTTTAGGGAGGTTTAGATACACAGACAACACCAAAAGCCAAAAAAAAAAAAAGTTTAAAAATACATAGAGCTTTGCGGTGATGGGTTCAGTATTCATGCGCAGTACCTTCTAGCTTCGCCTCTCTGGCTTTTTCTTCTTTTAGTCTTTCTTCCTCCTTTCTTCTCTGTTCTTCCAGTCGTTTTTCTTCTTCTTCCCGCTTTTTCCTCTCCTCCTCTTGCTTTTTCTTCTCATCTTCTTCCTCCGTGTAGTGTATTGCTCCAGAACGGAATTTCGACCAGTCTACTTCCGGGGGTTTCTTTTCCGGTGTGGGTTCTGTATGTGTGCATTATGTGCAAAGGTGCTTGTGCGTTATGACAGGGTTAGGGAACTCATCCATAAAGTGCGTACGCTAAAACAGTGCAGGTATGTAACAACATCTATTCACTTACAACAGCAGCGCTGAGTCCAACAGCTCACCTCTCAGTTCCCAACACTTTATGGATAATTCTGTGTGCATGCTTAGTGCGGTTTGCCGGTCGAGGGGTGGGGGGGGGGGGAAGAGAGGGGTTTGGGGGTGTTGGGGTGAAGGCGAGGGGGCGACTTACTCATTTTGCAGTACACAAAGGAGACATGTTAGCAGAGGATTTTCCTTTTTGTTGTTAATTAGATGGTAAGACGTCGTTTCCATTGAAATCAGGCAAATAGCGGGATGGTGGAGGAAAGGCTGCGAGGCCCGGAGAGAAGGGGGGGGGGTCAGGGGGCTGGGGGAATGAGGGGAGGGGGGTTCCTACTGTGTGTCACAAAACAAACGATAGAAAAACACAAAGGGCTGTGGAAAGATGCCACATTGCAGATGAAGAAATTCACGTGATGCGCTAGTGTTTCCTTTTTCCCTTTTTCGGGGAGGGTTGGAGGTTAATTGGTGTCTGTGGGGGAGGGGGGGGGGGGGGTCGTTACGCACGTGCGAGGCGGTGTATGGTGTTTTCGGCACTTGGTACCACAACATATCGGAGCTTCGCGGCGAGGCGAGCGTGCATTAAGACAAACAAGTAACTGTAAACCAGTTTGCCTTCTTTTTTTATAATGGTTCGCAGAACAGAAAACGACCACTTGGGTATTTTAACGAAACGCATCCTTTATGCAATGATGGAGATGTTTTTTTACGTGCGTAAAGCTTTTAAAAAGAACATGCGACAAGAAATTAAAAAAATATATATATATTTAGAAAATTACAAATGAACACTTGAAGCCATGCAAAGTATGTTAAAAATAATGTGCATGTTTTTACGCCGCTACATTGAATATTTCACATCACAAACGTTACTAGTTATACGAATGCAAACATTTAGTAGATGTTGACTTAGCAACATGAGGTATTATTGATCAGTAACTGTTCAATAATAACTTCTGCTTTATCACAATATGTATACCTGACGTTTTTTTTTCATTTCAATAACTGCATTATCCATTGATTTTTACGGCCCGGTAAACAGTGAAAAAATGGTGACTTGGGAATGGACCAATCGGGTTACAGCATCTACCCAATACCCATGCTAAGTCATGTAACATATCGCTTATTGATTTATTTTGAGTCTACAAGAAGAAACTATTGACCAGTTATTGAAATGTTGAACTAAAGGTCACCATTTTACTGGTCATCGTTACTTCATATTGACTCAGAATAAGTTGATATCTACTAACTGTTTTTTTTTTAAACAAAGTGCTCCTTTACAACACTGAATCAAGCCAAACGCCCCTTACAAATGAACAAAGTGACGGTAGCACATAGCAAAGTGAAAGAAAAAATTAAGATTAGACATCTTGTTTATTAAATTTACTTGCGGAGCGCGGGCGAATTGGCATTTAGAAGCCCGTCCGACTATGGCGCGCATGCACACGCGCGCACATACATTACACATTTTCGCGAATATCGAAGAATAGTGTTTTTAAGCAGAAAATGAAATGAGCTTTTGACTTACCTCTAGGAGGTGGGGATGGAGATTTTTCTTCAACGACAGGTGGGGGCGGGGGAGTTTCCTCTTTCGGCTCTGTTGAAATGTAAATATCTCAATCAATTAATATCTCAATTATCTTTATTAACTCTACATTTTTGTGACTAACGCGTTAATATAAAATAATTCTACACTTTAATATTTAAAAAGAAAAATAAACTTGAATAGCTTGCTTGATTGTCTATTTGGGTAAATGTGTAGATGTGATTTATGCATGAAATTTGACGCTGATTTACTTAAAAACATCTATAAATATGGGAAAAAGAAAAATAAAATAGCCTAAATATATATGTATAAGTGTGTCTCATACATACGTATAGAAATATCACAAATGTTGCAAGTTATTCAAGAACTGGCATAAGTATTTTGATTTACGAAGGACTGAGCAACCAAAATAAACAGAATTGATGATGTCTTACATTTTAATTCGTAAATGAACTATTACGTTTTTTTTTTAAAGATTCCAGTATCAAACTTTTGTCTTTTCTTTATTTATCTATTTATTTTTTTAAACAGTGACAGTGCGGAAGTACTAATTATGTACTGTGTCTAAGCCACAGTACGACCTTGTAACCGCGATACTCGCTATAACGGTACGAGTTATAACAGTACAACGGTGCTGGTGTTAAATCTGTACGGCGGCTAGTGATTGTTACATCTCAATAGCCACTTAATAAAAGAAAATCAAAATGAAAACAGAAGCCTATGTTGACCCAGATATGCCTCGGTAACAAATGACTGCAGATTAATATTAAAAAAAATGAAAAAAAGAATAAAAAAAAATTATAATAATAAAAGCGATTGGAGAGGAGTTAAAACAATGACTGTTAACATGTTATTGGTTATCAACGAAAACTAAATCGATATTAAAATTTGTATGCAAAGAAATGAAAAGGAAAAAATGCTGCACATATAGTGGGATTGCACGACAACGTCCCTTCTTTTTTCACCATATGGTATTTTGACCGTGACCTCTGTGTCACATTTGTTTATTTTGTTGGGTGGGGGAAGGGGTTGGGAGAAGTTGACTGCATGGAGATTTCTTAAGAATTTCATACCCCCCCCCCCCACTACGTAGGTCCCTGTTCTTACTCAGCCCATCGGGAATTAAAAAAAAAACAGCAAATGCCATGGCCATGGGTCGTCTGAGAAGATGTCCCGCCAAATAAAAATTTTTTGCAAAAATCAAAAGTCGTATAAGTGAAGTGGGTGGTTGCTATGTACCCGGTTCTACGGTTGTGTTTTCCGGTGATTCGACTGTTTCCGGTATTTCCGGTGATTTCTCTTTTTCTTGAATAACAACTGAAACACATAAAAATGGTGTGCATGCAAAAAGTCTCTAGCATACACCATTCCCTACGGTCAGAAAACACAGCTAACATACGTTATTAAGTATATCTAAAATTAGAAAATAGGAAATTAAGAAAACTCTACCATTAGAGAACACTCTTTTAACAGCTATCGCCATTTAACATAAAATGCACACACGTATATTCAATGTAATATTTTTAAACTCTCGTTATATTGAAGTTACTTCTACAGTTCTACGACATTAGTTCTATTAAATACAATATATCTAAGAAACAGATTAAGCTTTTTTAACTTAAATTAAGTTTTTAATTTACAATTTTAATTATACAAAACAATGTTATTAAAGTTATAAACTTATTTTCGCAGTATAACATCACGTGTTGTCACCATGTGCTATCTTGATGTTTAAAAGGTATTTTTACACGGTATAACCACTTATTTTCACCATGCGATAAGATCACGTGATCTCAAAAATCAATCGCCTGCATTTAAGGTATTTCTGTTTTTTTATCATTATTTTTATATTTTATATAAAAGAGAAAGCTTTCAAAAGATCACTATTTTGGGATTTTGTCGTTGTTATAACACAGCTGACCTCTGTGGCAGGCAGGTCTGATACACAACAGACAACACCGCCACAGAGGTTGGCTGTTGGACAACAACGACAATTGCGTTTAAGTATGCGTTTAAGTAAAGCATCCTTTTGCGTTATATTATAAGCCTTAGGTTTCCATGTTTAATGTAAGTTTTTATAATTATATATTCATTTACTATTGATAATGAAAGCTTAAAATTATTTGAAATTTATTTAAATGCATTAAAAAGGTTTGCTTAGTCTGTTAAATGAATAAAAACAATAATTTGATATATATCAATTAGAAAAGACTTTATAAATAAAAATAGTAACAGTAATAATAATGCATTTCTCAAGCTGATCAGAACCAAACTTGGGCAAA
The DNA here is from genome assembly GCA_949752745.1 of Protula sp. h YS-2021. Classification (NCBI taxonomy): domain Eukaryota; kingdom Metazoa; phylum Annelida; class Polychaeta; order Sabellida; family Serpulidae; genus Protula; species Protula sp. h YS-2021. The sequence goes on from OX457030.1 coordinate 64,984,866, forward strand.
ACATGAAGGAACCAAACAAACAAAATAATAATAAATAAATAAATATAATAAATAAAAAAATAATAACAAATAAAAAACTCAAACTTTTTTTATAATGCGCAAAAACTATGTTGTTAAAACACACTGCTTTGTTGGTGATGTTTTGTAATTATTTGAGGGTAGGGAGACAATAAGCATGCGGTCACGTGACAATCAGTCCCCAGATTGATCCCTGTCAAGCGCAGAATAAAATCACAAAGGAAAACGGTATGAGGGCTTTCCCAGAATTTCCCAGTAATTCCGCCCCAGAATTACCCACAGAAATAGGTGTTTTATAAATAATATAAGTGAAGTGCTCTTGTAGTGAAATATCAGAGGCCACCCCATCCAAGTACTAACAGCGCTGGACGATTCTTTACCACGCTGTCATTTAGCGCTCTAAGCCAGAGTCTCAAAGCTCAAGCCAGTAGCGAGGGTCGACGCCGCACTGCTTAAGTCACGTCTATTCTGTGACCTATTTTGATGTACATGCTTGTCTGTTTCTTAGATAAAGACCACATTAAATTTTGAATTTGCAAAGTCCAAAGTCCAAAGCTGGGAGAGCCCTCACAGCGAATTATTGCTCATGCAAAGAAACATAACGTCATCTTGAGCAGCAGTGTTATGAATCAGCGCGTTATTGTTTCCTGCCTGACAACACCAACAAGGGCACTACTTTTTGTCGCGTGTTAACAACACCACAGCACAGAGATCGTATAACCTGACTTGGCGGATGACTTGGTGGATCTGACCGGCGTCTTTTCCTTGCTTTCCTTGCTCTCCGATCGTCGTACCAACGCCTGGCTAGCGGGCGTATCGCTCTTAATAAACGTGCCCTCGCCTTCCACGGCAAGTGCGGAGGAGGCGGCACGCGTGCTTTTACTTCGCCCAGTGCGCGCGGAAGCCGCGCGGGAAACAGGCGCGGACGGGGTGTGCACAATTGGTGGGAGGGCGATTTCAAATTTGGTAGGTTCGGGCTCTGCGGAGCGTGCTGTAAAATGGTGGTAACATTAGTAGTTCTACATTAAAGCTAATTAGTAAAAGGGAGAATAAAAACCAGATACCCACACGTACTTGGGGCAGCATTAATTTGTCTTATTTTCTGGACTGATGCCAAAAAACTTTTTGATTTTTTTTTTTCAATTATTCTTTTTTATTTAAAATTATATATTACCCTTCACAAAGTAATGCTTTTCCCCCAAGTGACGTGGTAAAATATATCAATTAAAGGTCAAGTGTTCAGAATCACAGGGTACACACTGCAAATACCATGGCATCGAGTTAAGCACCGATGTGAAAGTCCCATGTGATCCTGAACTTTGGCCTACATATGAACTGAAAGGTCAGCAGTTGTGCTTACATTAAAATATGAATCAAAATGTGAAAAAAGGAATTTGAAATATTCACATTTATTTATAAAATATAATTTCCTCGTAAATTGGTATATACACAGAATAAATAACATAAAAATTCTTTTAGTAAAAGCGCCTACATTTATATAAATATAACCAATTGCTAAATAAACGAAATAGATACATATATTTGAAACTAGAACAGTTGCAGTGCGTGGCATGAAAGTGTGCTTAAAAGTTTTCGTGTGGAATCTACATTATCTTGGTATTCCTATTTAGAAGTACGGGTATTTTCCACAGACAAAAAAAAAAAAAAAAAAAAAAAAAAAAAGGAAAAAGGGCCATCACGTAAATGCATGTTCTCTAAAAGATTCAATATTCTCTTTTCGTATAGTCTTTTTTGTAACTGCTGCGTATCATTTTCAAACCGCCTTACGGTGGCAAAGTTTCAATGCATGTACACTTTCGCTTATCTACACACTATTTCCTATTTTTATTTAGAATCCCAACTACGTCTCGGATAATTTCTCTAAGGAACAAAATTGAGATAAAAACATTTAGTTGCACTTTTTTTTAGTTGGTAGTTGAAGGAGAAGTGCGGTGGGCAGGGGGTGCGGAGGGGTTGTGCTTAAGGATGCTTATATTTTGGGGCGTCTTTGGTGCATCAGTGAACGGTGAATCAATAATTTTACATCAATAAGCTAAAAAAAAACATAAAAAACATATACACAAAGAACATATAAACTAAGGAGAGAGGGAGAGAGAGAGAAGTGGAAGTGACTACGCGCGGCACAACTGTACCTGTAAGCGGCCGGCTATCCACACCGGAGTCCCCGGACGTCGGTCTCGCTTCCGGCTGCACAGGACTAGGGCTAAAAATAGAAAGAAAAAACAATGGACTTCAAATGCTTCGTCTTGTTTAAGGCTTCATTGCAATGATATTTTTTATCCTAAAGGTAACAACAATGTAGAGGATTAAATATTTTGATTGTTAACAAAATACAGCTTCAAACGTAAATTATTAACTTAAAAATCTAAAATCGAGTGTGTAAAAAATGTGTGTGAAAACTTTAAATGAAAAAAATGAAGAAGAACCTTAACATATAGGCCAAAACTAACTCACAAAGTATTGGTCATGAATAAAGAATAAATAAACAAATACATAAATAGCAATGTTGGGGAAAATAATAAATAAATAAATAGATAAATAGATAAACAAATAAATAAATAACAGCGGTGTTGAAAAGAATAAATAAGTAAATAAATAAACAAATAACAAAATAAATAAATGACAAAATTAGGGGAAAAGAAGACTTACGTTGGTTCCTTGGTTGGTGTTTTTAGCGGGCTTTTTATGCTGGGACTGCGCTCCACCTGTGGAGGGGTTTCGGGCACTTTCTCCGATGACGCGCTTTTCGGGGCAGTCCAAGGCTTGAGGTCAGTTTTTTCCGCACTTTTCAGCTCAAATTTTGTGGGTTCCTAAGCAGCAACGCATGAATTGAAACCATTTCACATGTTATATCTTATGCAAACGAAACTAATAATTATTGATTTGGTCCAAGAGCCACGTAAATATAGCACAGTGAACTGAAAGGAAGCAGAGAAAACAATTATTTTATTTGCAAAAAAAAAAAAAAGAAAAAAGAAAAAAAAAAGAAGTTACTTTGTTCTTTATTTATGAAGCCGTCGACCGTAATTACCTCACATACAAACGTCAAACTTAAAGACGTGACAAATTTACATGTTTTTTATCTGCTGCGAGTAAATTTCTTACTAACAATACCAAGAGGGTACAATTTTTTGGCTTTTCAATCGCCCTTCAACTAAAGTGGCCATCCATAAAATTTGCATCCTAAAACTTTTTTATACCCCTCCCTGACCCATGGATGCAAAGTTTGTGATTGTTGCGTCAAGGCTAGGGCAAGTTGCAGACAGAGAAGTGCGAGTGTACTTTAAGGAAGTGCGAGCGTACTTTATGCAAATAACGAATGGGCAATAAGAAAACTTACATTCCATGATCTGTCCAGTCTGTCGAAGTCTTCAAATTGGGTCAGTTCCTTATCAGACTTGTGGATGGTGAAGCCGTCACTTGTCGGAATGTCATACGTCCGGTCTGTGCTAAATGGAGACTTGGCCACCGTCGCTGGTTTGGCGTTTTTCTTTGGTGCAAAAGCTTTGGGAGCTGGGAGAAAGTTATACACTGGTTGTTAGTTAACGTTTTTAGCTGCTGAAGCTGTGACATTTAATTTATTTGATTATTGATTGATTGATTTAAATTTACGCCTAGCACTTGACCACATTTGACAAAGCTTTTTCTCAAACAGGTCTCAAGATATTTGGTGGATATTTCACTTGCAATTACACTTAACAGGGGAGGCGGGATAGTGGGAGAGAAGGGGGAAAAGACAGGTGACAGAGAGGATCAACGGGGCCCACTGTATGATTTTACTTAGATACAAAATTATATGTCAAATTACACTTGCGTGCTGTGACTAATAAACAAGTCCATTTCCTTATCCATTTATTGTGCTTAAAAACAATTCATGTCAGAAATAGAACTTAAAATGTACATCAATTATCTGAAAAGAATTTCCATAAATAATTTCTGAGCCAATGGACTCTAATAAATATAAATGTATAATTATTTAAGAAGAATATTTTGTTGCAGTTGGACATTTTTATGGATTTTCGGGATTCTTGTTCCAGAGTGTTATACAACACAAGAAAATCCATGCAAAATCACAGCAAAACTCACACCACTTCAAAAACAGGAGTGTGAAGAAAAATCAAAGCATTCATGCATTTTAAACATGTAAACAACAAATCATGCGAAATCCATTATCAGTTTGTGCTTCTGCTGGTCAAACCACACTGCAATAAAAATTAAAGAAAAAAAAAACAAAAAAAAAAAAAAAACAGAAAACAAGAAAACACAGCATAGCGGTTATAACCGACGTCTTTATATCGTTGTGTTGAAACATATAAAACTCAAGAAAAATTATTTATATCGAGAGTCGAATACCAAGATGAAACCGGAGCGGCGTTGCCATGGCAACTAGTGGCAGCGTTACCATGGAAACCCTTAAGGAAAATGGATCTCAACTTGTGCGGACATTGTTGTGACCTGTGTCACACGTGTTTCTGCGATATACCACGTGTTTTCAGTGATATCACACTGTTTTCTGCAATATCACATGTGTTTTCTGCGAGATCACACGTGCAAGGAAAAAACCCGCATAATTAAAATATGAAGCAATGGTATTTGAAAGTTGCCTGTGTTTAATTTATTCCTTTGCGATGAACTCTCTGGTGTGCATTAAAAAAAACAAGTACCCCAGCAAAGAACCGAACATTATTAATTTGAAAATAAATTTAATTTCTTAAATACATTTTTAATTTAAAAATGAATTGGTTAAATACCTTTTTGCTTTATAACTAGTCACTTAATTTTTTAGCAAATTTTGTGCTTAAAATAAAATAGATATTTCCATCTTTGCTGGGTGTACATTGAGTAAACAACATCACATCACATCACGTCTATTCGAAGCTGTTGTGTGATCACTAACTCTTCTTCCTCTGTTCTTCCATTTGCTCTTTCAGCAGCTGTAGCTGTGTTTTCTGCGGCGTCTCCTTCTTTGTCTCCTCCTTCTTCTCCTCCTCCTTCTTGTGTCCTCCTTCCGCTTCTTCCTTCGTTATTGATTTCTCCTTTCCTCCTAACTCGGTATTCTCCGTCACTCCGGACTTTTCCGTGATGTTTGTTTTTTCTCTTTCTCTTTCACTCAGGGCCGTCGTTTCTTTGGAAGTCTGGGGAGTTTTACCCTTAACGACCGTCCCGTCGTCAAGCACTGTACCATCTTTTACAATTCGTCCCACTTTCACGATGTTTCCATCTTTGAATATTGTCCCGTCTCTCATGATTTTAGCATCGGTCAATATCGTACCGTTTTCCAGAACGATTGTGACGTCATCGACGGTGGAGCCGTTCTTCAATTTAACTGAGCCATCACTGAGGATACTAGCATTCCTCACCACGGTACCATCCCGCAAAATCAATGTACCATCCCGGAAAATTGGCTCTGAAAATGCGTCTTTCTTAGCTGGTTTTTGCGGTGCAGCTGGCTTGGAGCTCTCCTTAACTGGTACAGTTGCTTTCGCATCCGCTTTCTTCGAGTCGTTTTTAGTGAGTTCTTCCTTGGCAGGGGAACGTGTCGTTTTCTCTGGGCTGCCCGCCGAGCTGCCCATGGGGCTTGTTTTGGTGCTGGCCACCGCCCGGCGGTCTCGCGTCGGTCTCGTCAGCGAGAGATTCTGCAACGCCTTCTGCTTTCCTTAAAACATTTAACCTGCATTCTGTAGACACCATTCTGGCCGTATGGAGTTCTTAATTAAAAGATAACATAATTCTGACAATTAATTATACTTTTTTTGTAGAACAACACATGACCTGTTCGGTTGGGGGCTATTCGTACAAATAGCCCCCAACGTGATTCGTGCAAAATATCAGTGACGTCACATTTGTGAGAATTTCTAAACGTGTGACTTTCTTTATCATAACGTTTGGCAGTGCTGCCGTTTAATTCGTTTTGCTTTTTTAGACCAGCAGAAATTAAAAAACAAAAATCGAAAAAAATAGTATGAACTAGTATAGTTGCTTATTATTATGAAATCCATCGTTGTTCTTTTACCATTAACACACCTCGGGTCATCATGAATAACAAATGCATAAATTACTTTGGAAAATGAGTTGTGGCTGGTTTCGGCTGCACATTGAAGAACCAACAATGCTTTAATCACTAACGTTTCACGACACTGATTATGTACAGTATCTTTAGTTAAGACTTTCAAAAGCAACACAAACATGGCGTCGAGAACAGACGGAAGTGACGTCACGAACGTCATGCTAATTGTTTTCATTTTGGTTTATTCCTCAATCAATCGAGCTTTTACAATTTTGAAAGTTTTGTTTCCAATAATTAAACAGAATCAGAAGAATAACCACAGATTATTAAAAAAATGCAAATATTATTCAATCGGATTGAAGACAAAACCAATAATGACACGATCCAGAAAGTTCAAATATCCAGACCAGGATAAAGAAATTTGGAGCATGCGCTATTCGCCTTCAACAGAACAAATAGAAACTTCTGGCAATGCTTCTAAACAATCTAATCAAATAACATACGTGCTTCCACTACTATTTAAATAGAAAAATTATAACTTAAAGGGCTTTGTAAAATAAGCGTTTTTTTCTTCTTTTTCGTTTTTTTTTCGTTTTTCGCTTTTTCTTCTTTCTTCATTTTTCCTTCTTTTCTTGCGTTTTTTGGTTCTTTTACTGATACATGCAGTGGTTACACACAAAATCGAGCGTTATTGTGAGCGGATGCAATAATACAATAAATACATAAATAAATAAATAAATGAAGACGTGCTATCTTTAATCCCTTCCACCATTTTGTTTACAAGTAGCAAGCACCGGTTTTCGGATACCGTTGTATATAAATCGTTGGGGTTTGTATTCCTCACGGCCTGGTTTATTATATTTATATTTTGTCCAATCCCGAGGATGTAATTTGGCCTTAAATGCTTGAAGATCAACTGGAATAAAAATCGGATATGAAATTGGATGTCATTGCGTCATCTGAAACGAACTCACACTGTTACACAACAATAACGGTTAGAAAATTGGAACTGAATACATAAACAACTGAAATAAAATCGGAATTGGTTTCTATATTTTTGAATTAAAATAGAATAAAATAGCAAAAATTACTGTTATTAAATATGTATAAAATGAACATAAGCTGTTGCAGAAACATGTGGAGATGATTCCTTGTATATTCAATGTGACTGGAGTATTAAAACATTTTTTTCTGTTCAGAAAGGGCCAAGATTTCACAGCACGACGGCTTTCATGGAGTGGGGGTGTGGGGGTGGGGTGGGGGTGCACTTGGGAACATGTGTTACCACGCGTGTCCTAACAAATCGAGGGAAAATGGGGGTAATTCGCTGTGCAATTTGCCTTAAAATGGGAGAGGGGGGCGTAATTTTCATTCGGTACCCACAAAAAGGGGGTTTTGTTTTGAACTGCATTCCACGGCCAATAAAAACGGGTCCAGAATTTTGTGTACACACATCTCCATGTTAAGGTGTGTCTACTTTTTTGTTTTATGCTTGCATGCAGTGACGTGCGTTCCATATGAGCGTACTCATAAATATATCATTTCGCGTTTGAGGTGTGATATTTGCGAGGAAGTCCGAGTTTGGTTAAAGGTCATTTTAAAAAGTCATGCACATACAAGGTGTCCAGATTCACATGAGTGCACCTCCCTTTCACCACCGCCCTCCCCCCACCCAGGGGATGGCTTTATCTTTACGTCGATACTACTCCCGGATGTGTCGTCGAAACAACGGAATAAGGTAATATTTCACTCTTCGATGAAGATGTTTTTTTATATTCACCATATGGTATCTCACTGGTTATCATATGTTTTTTCTGCATTCACCATATGGTATCTCATGGGTTATGATCTACTGACAATTTCCACCATATGGTCACCATCTGTCCTGGCAATTGTTGGCAGCCCACATTTACCATTTACCATATGACGCGTGTGTAATGACCATATGATAACAAATGACATAGGTTTGCATATTTTGCAGAGATTGGTAAGTAAAAATGCGTGGATAGTAATGTCATGCTTCAGACATGAGTGATGTCCAGTTTTTTTTTTTGTTTTGTTTCAAAGCAAATCTTACTAAACTATGCGTGGTCTACTTATCAACCTTATCTACATATCAACCTTATCTACATATCAACCTTAATGAACCATCTCATAATCACACTATTTTGTAACAAAGTAAACAAAGAAAAAAAAACAAACAAACAAAAACTCTTCACTTCTAAGCTTAGGACAACAGATACTAAAAAATAAAATTGTGATAAACCTGAAGACGTTTTATTTTCGTGGTGTACCTTTATTTGCAAACTTATTCTATAATAAAGGATCACCTGAGCAGGACCAACTATTTACCTTTATAAAGCGCAATAAATACATTTTACGTTCCCATGATAGAAAAGGAAACTTTCAATAACTCCTCCATGATTAGCCAAAATTTTCTCACTGGACATATTTCTGTTTACTACATTTAATATCAAGAGGCTCTTCCTTATAGTGGAGTGAAATCTGTCGCTTTTATGCTGTCCCGAAGATGAACTATATATCTAGCCTATTCAGTAAACATTCTAAGGTCGACCTAACATCGATTTCAGGTTGCGACCTCGACAAGACCAAGCCATAACATTGACTTTGGTTGTGCTTTGGTTGTTATTCGTCGCGACCACAGATCAATGTCTTACCAACATCTATGATACAACGTTGAAAAGACATTGGGAAAGCAACGTTGTTTAGACGTCGGACTCACGAAAAAGACGTTCTTCCGCTACTTCTCACCGAAAATGGTAGCCATGAAGGTCACTTCGAAAATAGACCTAAAGGAAGACGTATAGTATGAGAATTTCAAAAGCGCGCAAGTTTTTTCTCACCTACTCTTGATAAATATTCATGGAAATTGATTTCACCTGCGTGACCGGATGACTCAAGGGCGAGGATACTGTGACTGAGGGGTGGCCACACTATGCTTGTGATACTACCTCTATACAACGTCTATACGACGTCACTTTCCCGACGTCTTTAGAACGCTGTTTCGTCTTCCATTTTCAAACTCGCATAATCGACTTATATCCAATCAAAACTCGACGCTCATCCGATGTCGGATGTGACGTCTATCCAACCTCTATCTAACGTAGCAGTGTCTGCTGGACACTTTATAATTACAATGGGAGTGAGGGAGGGAGGAGGGGGTGGTACTGGAAATTCGGTGGTGGCAGGGGGAGAAATTGGATGCCCTACCTTGATAAAGTCTCTTCTTCTGCTGTTCCTCATGAAATAAGTTTTCTCTCGATTTCTCTTCTGTAAAAAGAAAATTCGTGTGTTCAGATCTGCGCGATGTGAGCGATAATACATTGTATCATCCTTTACAGTTCAGGGTAAAACCTGGGTTAAATTTTAAAAGAAACTAATAAGGAAATTAATATATTAATTTTACAATAATTTAGACAGCCAGAAAGTGCCAAGCAAGAATCGGGGTTGGGGTAGGGGGTTTGCATGGGTTTGGGGCTAGGGCGTTGCTTGCATGGGGTTGTGGTTATTTTTATGGGGTTGTGGTTGGAGGGTTGTTATCATGGGTTGGGCTGGGTGTTGTTTGCATAGGGTTGGCGATTGTTTCAATGGAATTTTGCTGGGAGGTGTTTTCATGGGGGGGTTGTTTGCGTGGGGTTGGGGCTGGGGCTTGTTTGCATAGGGTTGGAGCTGGGAGTGTTGTTATCATGGGGTTGGGGCTGGGGCGGGGGGGGTGGGTTGTTTACCCTTCACACCGGTACTACGCATTAGGCATAACGTACCTTGTATCAATGGATGAATTCCTGAAATTGAAGAAAACAGTTCATTTAGAAATATCATATATATAAGAATAATAAGAATAATAATTATTGTAAGTGGAAATAGTAAAAGACTGTGGGATCTATAAAATGTATAGAGGAGTGAAGAGGAACTACGACGCGTGATAAGGAAGGGAATGAGGTGTTACAAGAGTGACAGGGGAGTACTATGAGCAATGTGGGGTGATAAGGAAGGGGGTGAGGAGATATGAGGCGTGATAAGGCAGGGGTGAGGAGATATGAGGCGTGATGAGGAAGGGGTGAGGAGTTATGAGGCGTGATAAGGCAGGGGTGAGGAGTTATGAGGCGTGATGAGGAAGGGGTGAGGAGTTATGAGGCGTGATGAGGAAGGGGTGAGGAGCTTTAAGAGTGACAGGGGAGTACTATGGGCAATGTGGGGTGATAAGGAAGGGGGTGAAAAGATATGAGGCTGAGGAGCTTTGAGGCGTGATAAGAATTGGGTTAGGTGTTATGAGAGTGACAGGGGAGGTCTGTGAGTAATGAGGAATGCTGAAACTTCACCACAGCTGTTTGTAGAATGGAGAAAGGAGGGTAGTCTTCCTGGGGACAGCGGAAAGGGGAAGGACTTACCGACGGCTTGTCTGGCTCCTGCCGCTGGAGGTTCTCCTGGGAAGGGTGCGGGGGGGGGGGGGCTGAGGGGCAGGGGAAGAACTTACCGACGTGTTTGTCTGGCTCCTGCCGCTGGAGGTTCTCCTGAGGAGGTGGGGGGATGAGGGGAGGGGAAGGACTTACCGACGTGCTTGTCTGCCTCCTGTAGCTGGAGGTTCTCCGGGGGAGGGTGGGGGGTGAGGGGAGGACTTACCGACGTGCTTGTCTGCCTCCTGTAGCTGGAGGTTCTCCGGGGGAGGGTGGGGGGTGAGGGGAGGACTTACCGACGTGCTTGTCTGCCTCCTGCCGCTGGAGGTTCTCCTGGCTGTCCGCCACTGTGCCACCTCTGCCAGAGTCCGCCTCCGACAGCGGCGTGGTAGTCACCCGGCCTGTAGTCAAACGACATCCTCACATAGTCATACGACACTCTCGCATAGTCAAACGACACCCTCAAACAGTCAAACGACACTCTCAAATTGTCAAGCGACACCCTCGCATAGTCAAACGACACCCTCACATAGTCAAACGACACCTTTACATAGTCAAACGACATCCTCACATAGGCAAACGACACCCTCACATAGTCAAACGACACCCTCACAGAATCAAACGACACCCTCACATAGTCAAACGACACCCTCACATAGTCAAGCAACACACCAAATAGTCAATCGACACCCTTGTGTAGTCAGGGATAACCTCACTTAGTCATGCGATAACCTCGCGTAATCACTTTATACCTCATGGTGAATAAAACCTCTTTTTTCACTTTTTAGGAAAAATATGCACATGAAAAAGAAAATTGTCGAGGAAAATTGCCTAGTTGTGAGAAGTCTTTAATCATGTCATTTCAAACGATGTGCCCAAGATGGCTGAAACTGCAGAAATTTGAACACATTTAGCGTTAATTTATAAAAACGGATTAACAATAGAAAAAATTTTCTTCATCACCCTGTTTCTTCGCAAAAAATGTTTCTTCCACGTACGCTGAATTTTGTGTCAACTGGCGCTTTTTTCAACTTAAACTTGTGTGAGCTAGAGGGGAATATGTCTATAAATAGAACGCGTATCCATGGTTACCTTTGTATACATCCTGGTCGCTGATATGGGGTAGGGGGTCAGGCTGCGTCAGGCGCGAAATCTTGGAGTGATGACGTAACAAGAGGTCATGTAAGGGGTTAAGGTCACGCAGGCGGTCACCCACTGGGGCGTGACCTGTACGCATGGTCAGGTCATAGCGGTCAAAATCGATAAAATCTGTCAAAAAAATGAACACCAAGAAACATTATAGATCGTGAAAGATTTAAACTTTATAATGTCTTTTCAAACTGTAACATCCTTACCAAAGGCAATATACAATTATTTTTCTATTTTCAGTTTAATTATGGGTTTTCTAAGGGCAACAGCTATATTCTAAGTTATGACGTCATAAAGCAGTGATGGGGGTGGGGAGAGGAATGAACTCACTGTGGTAGTGGATGTATGCCGGGGAGTGATGACGTCACAAATCAGTGATGGGGAGGGGTGGGGGGGGGGGATGAACTCACTGTTGTTGTGGCTGTATGCCGGGGAGTGATGACGTCATAAATCAGTGATTGGGGAGGGGTGGGGGAATGAACTCACTCTCGTAGTGGCCGTATACCGGGGAGTGATGACGTCATAAATCAGTGATGGGGGAGGGAGTGGGGGATGAACTTACTGTCGTAGTGGATGTATGCCGGGGAGTGATGACGTCACAAATCAGTGATGGGGAGGGGTGGGGGGGGGGGGTGAACTCACTGTTGTTGTGGCTGTATGCCGGGGAGTGATGACGTCATAAATCGGTAATGGGGGAGGGAAGGGGGCAATGAACTCACTGTCGTAGTGGATGTATGCCGGGGAGTGATGACGTCATAAATCAGTGATGGGGGAGGGAGTGGGGGGGGGGGGGTGGGGGGAATGAACTCACTCTCGTAGTGGCCGTATACCGGGGAGTGATGACGTCATAAATCAGTGATGGGGGGGGGGAGTGGGGAGACGAACTTACTGTCGTAGTGGATGTATGCCGGGGAGTGATGACGTCATAAATCAGTGATGGGGGAGGGAGTGGGGGATGAACTTACTGTCGTAGTGGATGTATGCCGGGGAGTGATGACGTCATAAATCAGTGATGGGGGAGGGAGTGGGGGATGAACTTACTGTCGTAGTGGATGTATGCCGGGGAGTGATGACGTCATAAATCAGTGATGGGGGAGGGAGTGGGGGATGAACTTACTGTCGTAGTGGATGTATGCCGGGGAGTGATGACGTCATAAATCAGTGATGGGGGAGGGAGTGGGGGATGAACTTACTGTCGTAGTGGATGTATGCCGGGGAGTGATGACGTCATAAATCAGTGATGGGGGAGGGAGTGGGGGATGAACTTACTGTCGTAGTGGGATGTATGCCGGGGAGTGATGATGTCATAAATCAGTGATGGGGGAGGGAGTGGGGGATGAACTTACTGTCGTAGTGGATGTATGCCGGGGAGTGATGACGTCATAAATCAGTGATGGGGGAGGGAGTGGGGGGGGGGTTGAACTTACTCTCGTAGTGGGATGTATGCCGGGGAGTGATGACGTCATAAATCAGTGATGGGGGAGGGAGTGGGGGGGGGGATGAACTTACTGTCGTAGTGGATGTATGCCGGGGAATCGTACGAGGATCGCCAGTTCATGGGGTGTCTCTCCGTCTGTTGGTCCACTGGTTTGTCCCGTTTGAAATAAGTGTAGCCCCCTCCCGTACGCACGGGTTTGTCACTATGGTAACTGAAACAACAAGGAATCCAATTAATTACATTGCAAAATCTGAATGGAATCAAAATGCAGCAAAATATGGAAAATTTCTCTGACCCACAGTTATTGGAGGTGCCATGTATCCTTCACAAAACCATACCTTACCCGGGGCAGGGAGGGGAGGGGTGGCGAATGCACTCCTCTCACACGCTTACTGGGGTTTGTAGAGATCCTGCACAGCCATAACACACCCCGGGGTGCCAGGGTTGCGGGAGAGGGAGCGGGGGCACTCCTTTCATACACTTACTCGGTCTTATAGGTATCCTTCACACAGCCATAGGACACCCTCGGACGGGGGGGGGGGGGCGGAGGGGGGCGGAGACACTCCTCTCACACACGTACTGACGTTCATAGGGATCGTTCATATAACCAAACCTTACCAGGGGGCGCGGGTGTGAGAGGCGGGTACACTCCTCCCTCACACTTACTGCGGCTTATAGGGATCCTTGACACAGCCATAGCACAGCTCCTGCCTCGCACATCCGCTACAGAAGCCCGGGAACTCCCACTGAGCGCTTCTCTTCTCTGTCTCGGAGAAAGCCTTGTTGTGGACGGGAGCAGACGAGACGAAGGGCACATACGCTTTCGTGTTCGGCTGCTGTACGCTCTGGTGGAACAGCGCAGCGGCCACGAGAGGGGGTAACGTCTCCAGCTGCCCGATGTTGAAACTAGTGAGTGAAATTAGCACACTTGTAATGCTATATGCAAACTATAAGCATACCCGTAATGCTATATATAAACTATTAGCATACTCGTAATGCTATGTATAAACCATCACGTTTTTTTAAATGGCTACTTCGAGTTGGTTATTAAATTTATTTCTTTTATGGTAACATCGTCTAAATGCAGTGAAATCCCCCCCCCCCGCCCCCCGCCCTCTCTCAGAGGGACTAACGTGAAGCGGTTCGATTTCCGGGGTGGCTCTGGCCTCCCTAGAGGAGTGGTCCTTTCTCAGGGTTCCCCTGTAATTTATAATTCTTGAGACTTAAAAAAATAACCAACCAATGTTATACCGTTCTATTGTTTTAATTGGAAGGTAGAGGAAAAAACTTCACGCATTGACTTTTAAAGTTGACAAAAGTCCAGACGGCCACAGAAAAGGATTTTAAAAAAATGTACTAAAGCAAATGTTAAAATTGAAAAAAAAACTCGTAAAGAAGAAGACGAAGAAGAAGAAGAAGAAGAAGAAGAAGAAGAAGAGGAAATCCGTAACTTTAGTTCTGCGGTCACGCAGCAGATGGCGTACCTGAGTTTAGCCAGGGCTTTCTTGTGGTCGTTGTCCGCGGATTCCTGCAAACAAATGACCACATCATATTGGCCTAGTATGTCGAAAAGGCGTTTCTACTGTAGACGTTCGCGAGAGAACAAGTGTGAATGCAGGAAAGTTGAGATTAGAATTTCCTCATGTCAAAAATAAACATAGACGTGAAAAGCGAGCAAAAAAAAAAAAAAAAAAAAAAAAAAAAAAAAAACAGGCCCCGTGTCACCACACAGACCCTTTCAGAAATAAATAAACATATAAACCGTTCTCTGATTTTTGTGCGATTTTAAACCTTAAAGCTTCATGCTGTGCACCATAGATATTAATGAAATTTCAATGACGAATCCCATCCATGCTACCCCCGTCCCCACCTACACACTCAGGCATGCCTTCCCAGATGCACCCACATTTGAGGTGATCGTAAGCATCCTGACACACACACACCCAAACAGCGGTAGACTGTAAGAAGGGATCAAGCCACACACTGGTAGATCACACTCAGGCATCTAGCCTCACACTGGTAGATCACACTCAGGCATCCAGCCTCACACTGGTAGATCACACTAAGGCACCTAGCCTCACACTGGTAAATCACACTCAGGCATCCAGCATCACACAGGTAGATCACACTCAGGCATCCAGCCTCACACTGGTAGATCACACTCATGCATCCAGCCTCACACCGGTAGATCACACTCAGGCATAGAGCCACACAGTAGTAGTTCATACTCCGCCATGTAACCACTCTGGTAAGATATCTAGTCAGATATCATTAACTTACACAGTGAACGATTACACCCAGCTTAGCCATTGTCAGTATCTCATAAATATCGTGACCTTATTTCCAAGGATCACGTGATATCTTTGCCGCAAAATGCGGCCAAGAATGGGGTGAAAGTTGGGAGTGGGATGACGGGGTGTTGAGCTAGTTATCTTTCTGGAACACACAAACATACAGAAACAAACACACTCTGTACTGCGCATACAGGCTGCAAAACACAGCTGGGAGATGTAAATTCTCATAGTTCACTGTGTTCGTTTTACTTGCTTTACATAAAAAAAGCCCTCATTTATCATATGTCATTCATTATGGCACGAATGTAGACCAGGGTATTCTGTTATTATAAATACACCTGAACAGACACTAAGCGTGAGTGTGCGTGTGTGTACGTAGAATGTTGGCAAACATTTTGGTACACTCTCCATGCGGCGGATTATGTTTTTGTACGATCCTGCTTAGTCTTCATTCTATTCACTAGCACAAATATGGATTCGTGTTTATCCTGGTCACAATGCAGACGCTTACAATTCGGGATCCGTGTATTCAATCCCAAAAAGGTCATGCTTGTATAACTTCTGGCTGATGTCTATTTGGCATTTATTTGCATTGTAAAAACTCGATTTATTGGTATAAATGTTTATGTTGTATCAAACATATAGACAATTATTGAGTTTAATCACTGTTATTACAATGTGTTTGTCCGCTATTATCTCTTTTACCTTTTAGCAAGAAAAGTAATAAAATTATTAACATATTTTTGTCAATTGAATGGCGATTTTACTCTTGATTATCAGTTATTATTAGTGTATACGGGGACTTCGGATTGTGGTATATTTATTTTTGAGGTCTATTTTGATTGGTCACTCGCTGTCTCGTAGTCGTGTTGTTATTCTACGATTCCACCTCAAATATGATCAAAATTAACAGACCGGCGGGAATAGAGGGAGAGATCATTTTTGGGGGGATGGGTGGGGGTTGGGGCGGGGGGTGCATTGCTTTGCATCCGGGTAGTCCTGAGAACCAACTTCACAGCGGTTGGTCTTCCGAAAATGTATGGGTCAAGTGGAAAGCAAACCAGCTCCATGATATATCTCCATTATAACACAAACAAACACACGATAATACCTTATATAGTTTTTAGTTTACACCCGTGACGTCATCCCTTTGTTCTTACAGTCAATTATTTAAATGTAATGGACTGATGGGAGTCCATTATTTTAAATAATGGACTCTTTGCTGTTCGAGTCCATTATTTTAAAAGAATGGATTCGCTGCTGTTTGAAATGAAATTAAACAAGTATATCAGTAATTGTACCGCTGAAAGACATCTGAATATCTGGATGTACAATCCTCCGGTCAAAAGCTCACTGAAAAATCGCAAGTAAAAAAGCAGGAAGGTGGTGGACGGAAATTTTGGTCAGCGAACAAAACTGGAAGCATCGTGCCTCCACAAACAAAAATTTTGATCATGTTGGAAGTTTCATATTTTCTTCAATTTTTGGTTAAATCCAAAAACAATCCCACGTCGCACAATCGCAATATATATTACTTCGCTCCATAAAAACTCAAATGGCTGTCGTGCAGAATAACTGAGAAATTACGCGTACAAAAGTGCCCCCACAGTACTCCCCACAAGCAAAAAATTTGGTCATTTTGAAGTTTCACGATTTCGTCAATTATTGGTCAAAGTCAAAAATAACCATAGGTCGCACAACTCCAACACATGTTGTTGCTTCCCACAAAAAAATCAAAAGCCTATGAAACGTGAGTGAGTAATCGAGCGTACAAAAGTAGGGGCACTTGTGGGGGACAGACGGACGGACGGACGAACAGATAGTCAGACGGACAACGAGCGCTTTATAAGTCCCCCGCTCCGCGAGTACGGCGGCGGCGTGGGACTAACAAGCTAAAACAACCGCCGTTCCATGTGTTAACCACCCCCGGCTCGTCCCACTATCCGCCGTCTCCTCCATCCCACCCCACCCCGCCCTCCCCCTCGCGTTTCGTGGGTGTGTGTGTGTCTCAATGTGTGTGTGTGTGTGTGTTTACTAAATTTTACAAAAGAATTTGCATCCAATGTGCAATTCAGCCGGACAGTTTCATTAATGATATCCAAGAACTCTTTTTCCATGTTTACACTTCGCACACCACCCACTGAATGAAAGACTCTGAACTGTCCATTATTTTTCTCACACCTTGTTTACTGATTTCAAACCTGACAGTGCGTGACAAAATGGGTCACAACAAAGTGGGCGACATAATTTCAGACCAGACTTTTGTTAGCGACAGTCCAGGCAATCGGTTGTGAATTGTGTAAACTAAGTCAGATACAGAACTCAGATGGTCCAAGAGTTCAAATAATGGACAGTTCCGCGGCGCTGCCTCGGAACTGTCCATTATTTGAACTCTTGGACCCTCTTCGTACTGTATCCTATACATAACGCTGAAATATTCAGTTCCCCCACAAAAAGCATTCGTCAAACTCGCGTTGGCTTGTGCCTATGGCGTTCGTGTGAATGTCGCTAGCGAAGCTTTGTCTGGTAGAGAACGTAAAATCACGCCTTTACACAAGAGTGTATTGTTCACTAGGCGCGGGCTATAATAAGTATATAATAAGCACAGAGTGAAATGATGCATGGGCATGTGTGAGTTGGAGGTGAGGTAGTGGTTGGGGGAGGCGCTAGATTTTGAGGAAGGGGGGGCGACATATGTCATGACGGTGTGGCAGCACTTACGACAAGGTCGGGCAGTGAGTCCCATTTGGTCATGGCAGCCTGTTTCTGCAGTAGCCTCTCTTTGCGTGTGACGCGCTCGGTCATGGCCGCTCGCTTATCACGTGACTCACGCGTGTAGTCGGGTCTGGCGGGCACGGGACTGTGCGGTAAGCGCCACTCCTCGGGGTCAAGCGGGTACTCGCCCTGCTGCATCTGTGGGTAAAAGGAAAGCCGGCATGAAGCGCTAACCCCAAACACACACACACCACACACATCCTCACACACATGCAAGGCTTACGCAAAAAAAAAGATATAAAAGATATAGACACAGACTACACCATAGAATGCACAGTTATTTGCCACAGAGTTTAGTAGTCTTACATAATAATGCAAATATGCATAAAATAGAAAATAACAGGGTTGTTATGGAATGAAAAGCATGTAATACAGGTCCTGTATTTGGGTTGTATGGCATGAGAAGCGTGTAATACGGACCCTGTATTTATGCTGTTATTGAATGATAAACGTGTAATACGGACCCTGTATTTATGCTGTTATTGAATGAGAAGCGTGTAATACGGGCCCTGTATTTGGGTTGTGTGAATGACAAGAGTGTAATACGGGCCCTGTATTTGGGTTGTGTGAATGACAAGAGTGTAATACGGGCCCTGTATTTGGGTTATGTGAATGATAAGCTGTAATACGGGCCCTGTATTTATGCTGTTGTTGAATGACAAGCGTGTAATACGGGCCCTGTATTTGGGTTGTGAGAATGACAAGCGTGTAATACGGACCCTGTATCTGGCCTGCATGATGGCTCGCTGGTAGGAGGTGTCGGTGTCGAGTTCCTGACCCACGACTCCGTGCAGTACGATGCGGGGCAGACGTTCTCCTTCAGCCTGAAACAACGATGACATACCGTCACAGTGACGACACAGCAACGTCACGATAAACCGGAAACGACTAGCATAAAATACATACCGTCACAGTGACGACACAGTAACGTCACGATAAGCCAGAAACCACCAGCATAAAGTACATACCGTCACAGTGACGACACAGTGACGACATAGCAACGTCACGATAAACCGGAAACGACTATCATAACATGCATACCGTCACAGTGACGACACAGTGACGACACAGTAACGTCACGAAAAGCCAGAAACCACCAGCATAAAATACATGCCGTCACAGTGACGACACAGTGACGACACAGCAACGTCACGATAAACCAGAAACGACTAGCATAAAATACATGCCGTCACAGTGACGACACAGTGACGACACAGCAACGTCACGATAAGCCAGAAACCACCACCATAAAATACATACATACTCAGGCACCCCTGATTACCTCAATTCCTGTCGGTATAACAATGATATCCTCGTCCCTAGAATCATCGGATAAGTTCAGTTTCAAATCATCCTCATCATGGGGGCTATCTGCACCACATCTGTACGCGTTATACGCGTTATTCCGCTTAGCTTCCCACACTTGGTGCGCTTCTACGAAACCACACCGTTTCGCCTTTCGCCGTTTTTTACGCCCTATCTGCGCCGTGTAATTGTAATATCCATTGATATTTTTATACATTGAGCAGTCCGTACTCGCCCGCCTCGGGCTTTTATGGGATGTCGCCGAGTCGCGATCGCTCTCCTCGGCAAGACGAGGCAATCGGTACGACAACTGCGCCGACTCCGCCATACTCTATCCGAATCCGTTATTCTATTGATGTTATATCCGTTATTCTATTGACGTTAAATCCGTTATTATATTGACGTTATATCCGGCCATAAAATTCCTGTTATTTTCTTGCACTTGGTTATATTTCGGCTTTATTTGATTCACGTAGATTTCGTTTCTGTTTCCGGTTATATTAAATCCGTGATCTCACGAATAGTTGAGGCGCGCTTTTATTTTGAAGTCCTACATTTAAGCCGGCAAAACTGCTAACAGACTGGCTTGAAAGAATACGGTACTAACATACTTAAGCGACGTTACCCAACACAGTAAATTTATGACTAGTTTTTATTTATATTTATTGTAAATAACCCGGGCCATGGTTTCGGCGAATAAGACAGAAAAATAATAGCTGAGAGGCACATTCGTGTGTCTAGCAATTTAATATGAAGCTCAAGTAACCAGCCAGAGATATATAGCATTGTCAGGCAATGGGTCGGGCCCACAATGGTGTATGAATGGATTAACATAATTTTTATTGTTTTTCTGTTGAAGTCTGCGTTATGTGGGAGGTGAATATACGTAACAGTAGATTTTGTGTAAAAAGGAAGCGGAATGTAGATACTAAAAGATCAAGTCTGATTGAAATGATCGCAATAATAAACGCGCAGAGGGAGTCAGGGTTAAAGGTTATGACGGACTTGATTGGCTTTTCTGTCATCGATAGGGGAGTGTTTCAGACATGGCTGAGATCACACCATTGGCATGGAGTGGACCATGTTGTATACGTTAGTTTAACTGTACCGCATATATGGGTCAGACCACCATAATTATGGGCTAGACCATGGTGTATACATGTTTAACTGTACCGCATATATAGGTTAGACCACATCACAGTTACGGGATAGCTGGTGATATAGATCTTGGCTTAAATATATTATTGGTTTGATTTAGACCCCATTGCACACACGGTTAGACCCAATTGCAGACACGGTTAGACCATATTGCAGACACCGTTAGACCATATTGCAGACACGTTAAGACCATATTGTAGACACGATTAGACCATATTGTAGGCACGGTTAGACCATATTGCAGGCATGGTTAAACCATATTGCAGACATGATTAGATCCATTGCAGACACAGTTAGACCATATTGCAGACCACACTACAAGACATGCGTTTGTAGACATCGCATTGTTTTATCTTTAGTTGCCTAGACAACATTATTACCATGAAGACCACTTCATTTGCGTGGGTTGGACCACATCAGGCTGTGGACTAGACCACGTCACCAGCATGTGTGAGACAACATGCCGAACACGTGACAATTATTATTATAAAAAAGAAAAGAAAATGGAGAATTATGCAAATATTGAAATACAGCTTCGACCTCTGAATTCAGATCACCATCTGGACCAATCGAAAGCAATGTTACTTCAGAGTGGTGTTACAGTGAGGTGCCACAAAAGTCGAGGCAGTTCGTTGGTGTTCAACAGACAACCTCTACGGTGATTGTGTATAACACCTTTTCACTCAGCAGACCCACTGGGTATTTTACGAAAGTAGTACTCAGAAAAAGAGGGACTACTTTTTGCAATATCCATCTGCTCTGTGCTTGTACACAATAGATAAATATCCTCAGAGGTCAGCTGTTTTATAACAACGCAAGGCGACTACATAAATGCCTTCAAACTGCATCCTGAGTCCTCCTGATGACGTCATCCATTTATATTAAGTGCAAGGAATCTGCCTTAATAATACCATAAACACAAAAGTATAAACAATTTTAATAAATAATCTGAATTGCCTTAATTATTTTTAATTAAGAATTATTGACATTAAAATGACCCTGGCATTTTTTTTACATTAAATGAAAAGAAGTTAGAAGTTTATGCCACAAGTGTTTTTTTTCAACTCACACACAGCACGGCAACAGATCCAGCAATAGCAATGAATTATTGTCATTACTTTTTTCTACGGGCTGTAAAACATTGCAAATAAATATAAACTTACCTTGAATACTAATAAATGTAACAAAATTTTACATTTTTATGCGGCATTTTAATTTATAACCAAACTGCGGCAAAAGACAAGACAGGGACGCCATGTTTAGTTTCCAAGAAAGTAATGCCCTTGTGAGCTGTAATCTTACAGCAAGTTATTGAAAACTGTATTAGAAGAACATGGATTAGGGATGTCTGTGAATACGGTGGCATAGACTTGCCAGTGACAGGCAAAAGGACCAACACTATTTGATACAATTAAAAATGGCCAAAAACATGTTAAACCAAATACTGTGCAACCCAGGGATAGGACCACGCACCAAACTGAACCGTCTCGCAATGTCGACCATTTTCAAAACACTGGCTCTATTTACTTTGAATTATGAGAAGCTTAGAGAATTAAACCGTGAAGGAAATCACACAGCTACACCTAAGTCAGACCAGTGGTCTCATATCCGCGGGCCATTTTAGGTAGGTCCCATATCCGCGGCTCTGCTGTAAGTAAGTCGTATATCCGCGGCTCCGCGGATCTCTGTTGTAGGTCAGTCCTATATTCGCAGCTCTATTATAGGTGGGTCGCATATCCGCGGTTCTTCTGTAGCCAGGTCCCATATCCGAGGCTCTGTTGTAGCTAGGTCCCATATTCGCGGCTCCACTGTGTGTTTTTTCATCTTTGTTTGTTTTTTCCCTTTACCAGGTTAATTCCCACAATACACCGTTAAAATAATTACATTTTGGTTATGTGTTAGTAATAAATAAATAAAAGGAAGTAAATAATAAATAGAATAAATATAAAAATGAAATATGACTAAATAATAAAAATCTATAAGTAAATAAACAAAAAATGTGTGAATAAATACAGTATATAAAATAATGGCGCCTCTCTGCCTCCGTTCGCAAGAAGAAGAGCTTAAATCAAAGTAGTGTAATATCCAAACGATTGCGAACAACAAGACAATACCGTTACCCAATGAACTGTGAAATCCGTCCAAAAATACGATATCCAACTTCACTGAACCGAGCGTTATATATAATACACAAATAATACGATATATCGCATACATTGAGGGTGGGGGGGGGGTGGGGGTGGGGGTGGGGGGACTGATAGATCTGCTTTGTGTTAGATTGTCTTTATTCAGAGTGAGTTCACATATGTGCGGAGGAAAATCCAATTTCGATTTTTTTTCCGGACTTTCTACTCCGCCATATTGGATTTCCATTCATCTGATCCATGTTTTATGCCAAGCTGTAGATCACGGAATGCCGGGAGAGGGCCAATTCCTCTTTTGACATTCGTATATCAATGATATGATTAAGGAAACAGGCCCTTTCCTCCTCGGCCCAGGTCCATTCGTCCCCCTAGTACCCCCCTCTCCCCGCCCATGGTACTTCCCCCTACCCCGGCACTTTGCACCCCAACACCAAAATAAAAGGGGCTTTAAACGCGAATACAGAGCATTGCCACAAATTATTAGAATTCTTTGAGGAATTGCAATAGCTTTAAATTTTAAACTGAATTTTCCGGCTTGTTGGTATTGATATCAATGCCCATAACGCATAGATACATAATATATATATATATATATATATATATATATATATATATATATATATATATATATATATATATATATATATATATAGACAGGTAAAAATTGTAGTTCAGATCAAATCAATATGGAGCTAACGAAATCGCTCAGCAGATTATCGCTCAAAGAAGTGAAAGATATCAGCGAAACAACAAGCAAAAGATAAAGCAATAAATAAGCAGTAAGTAAATAAAAATGTACAAATAAATAACAGTAAAAGGACTTAAAATGAATTATGTACTAAATATATGAATAAAAGTAAATAAATAAAGAAATAAAAAGGTAATTATAATAATAAATAAATTAATAAATAAAGTGAGCAAATAATTAGGTATATAAGAGATTTACTGTAATTTCTTTTCTTAAATATTCACAATTTTTTACATAAAATGTTGCCTTGGGTGGGAAGTAGCCGGGACTTGGGGGTGAGGGGTGGGGGGGGGGGTGGAGCAGTAAGTCGGAGAAACGATAATAATTTATGTGATATCAGATTTTCTTAGTATTAAATATTGAAAATATCTGGAATGGGTAGTTAAATTTCATTTAATCGAATTTCAGTATGAGGTTACGATTGTGGTTGCACTAGGACTTTACTAGCTTATATGTTTCAATTCATTTCGCTTCTGTGGTCGCCACCTAGACACTTACGTACACTTACGCCACCTGGACACAGGCTTACGTATTCACAAGCTGATAAAACTTTGCTGAAACATGAAGTACGCACGCACGGCGGAGGGGGGGGGGGAGGGGATCTGGTACCGCTCGTGCGTTAATGTCGTAATCAAATGTCGCGTGCAAGTAACCTCGCGTGCGAGAAAAAATAGTATTCTGTTCGTCGTTTACTATGAATGTAAATCTTAACAGGAGTGCATATTTTATGACGTCACTCAACCATAGCTAACGTTTGGGTGGCGGAGTAGGGGGGGGGGGGTGGATAGGAGGTACCACGTGTTGAAAGCATGACATTACCAACAAAGAGACAAACAAAAACATAACGCCGGACTTATTAGCGGCTTCAAATCTTCATTAACAAGGCTGAGTAAATTTACTGAGTAAATAAGGCCAAAGCAAACAATCTATTCAGAAAAAGCCATTTCAAGAATCTCATTAACAGACCAGAGCTAACAGACATCAAAGGCACCTGGTTATCTGATTAAGTCTCTTCTTCGCAGCATCGAACCAGTGAGCTAAAATGAAATTTAAGAATGTAGACTATTTTTTTTTAAATTGACAAATAAAGTCTATTTCGACATCATTGCCTTCGATATCAGTTTGTTTACTTGAGAACAATTGTAAGAGCTTCTTGTAGTGTCCCGACATGCATCGGAACGACATGCAGCCGAACGACATTTAGCCGAGCGAGATTTGACTAAAGACATTTAGCCGAAAACTTTTTGCATCTTGACGAATAGTCAATCAATACTTTTATTACGTGATGTGGAGGGTTAAATTTCAGAGACTGCGATTCGTCAAGATCGGATTTCATCGCATTCCTTTTTTTTTTTTTTTTTTGGTTCTCATTCAGTTTTATGTTGTTATTTTTGCTCGCTGCTTATTGGAGCAGCTCTTTACTACCATACGCCTAACGACAATACGCTTGACGACAATATGCCTAACGACATCGCGCCTAACGACATTGCGCCTAACGACAATGCGCTTGACGGCAAGTTACTTTACACATTTCTCCTAACATTGAAAAGTGAAATAATTCGCTTGAATTTTTAATACAGGAAACGGTTGGGATTCTATCTCCTCTATATCATGTACTAAGACAGCTTCTCATAGCTAAACAAAAAGATGAGAAAAGAAGAAGAAGAAGAAGAAGAAGAAGAAAAGAAGAAGAAGAAGAAAAAGAAGAAGAAGAAGAAGAAGAAGAAGAAGAAAAAGAAGAAGAAGAAGAAGAAGAAGAAGAAGAAGAAGAAAAGGAAGATGAAGAAGAAGAAGAAGGAGACGAAGAAGAAGAAGAAGAAGAAGAAGAAGAAGAAGAAGAAGAAGAAGAAGAAGAAGAAGAAGAAGAAGAAGAAGAAGAAGAAGAAGAAGAAAGAAAGAAAACCCCCAAAGTACTCGCACTTTGTGACGTCATCCGATGTATACCCAGCACACTTGCAATGCCGTGTCAAGAAAAAAGTAATAAAATACACAACAAGGATCTTCCATAGTCCACTTTACATGCTTCTTTTATGTGGATTCTTTTTTAGTACAAGTTTATGAAAACACCAGTGTGAAATGCATACTTTTGCTGTGACTTAATTATGTGGGTTTTTCTTGTTCATATGTTTTTTCTATTCAGCTCACGGGGGGATATTGACATATGTTTGTACAAGTCGATTAACGAATATCGTAATTTTATACCGTGGAAAAATCTCATCATTCACGGAATTTTTGGCATTTTAATTTCGATGATAATAAGAAAAAAAAAAAGATTAAAAGGGGCCTTTCCGATCCCAGTAAATGATTTTTTAATTGTAAGCATTAAACCGTTCACTCAATGTTCTAAAACCATCCCATTAAGTGTGTAAGTGTGAAAGTTGAATTGTTTGTAAAAGTAATTTATTTATATAGAATTTATTCACATTAGATAAAAACACTACTTCAATACCATTACGTCATAATAAAACACTTAAGATATTAATTTAAAAGAATTATAACGCATCTGTGATGGTCTTTTGGTGAACATAACAACAAGTAATTGTAAATTAAAAAAATTCCGTGGACCAGAAACACACCTGCTTACTAACATCGCGAGACGGTGCAAATTCCTCTTTTAACTTTGTCTTTTATATACAGCATTAAATTATATGAAACACAACGAGGAGTGTTATCGAAAGATAAGCAAAAAAAAAAAAAAAAAAAAAAAAGACTGTATGAAATCGACATGTGAGTGGTTATCGGCATGTGGCGAGCCATTAAGGTTGTCATTAAAACACATGAAACAGTCAACGTGCACTTGAGAAAGTGAACTCCAAGTGCTGTGCCACCGTCAGCTACGAGCTAGGATCTGGGGCTGGGGGGGGGGGGGGAGGGGAGGGGAGTGGGGGGAGGGTATTGGAAGGAGGGTGACTTGGGAGGGGTGTGTGTTATACTGACAAAATGATGTACAGGGATGCGTGGGTGTTACACTGTACATGACTCGCGTGAATGTGACACTCTACTGAACTCGCGTGTCTGTAACTCGGTGCAGGACTCGGACAGCTGTTACACTGTACAGGATTCGAACGGATGTTACACTGTACGTAGCGCCCGTGGGTGTTACACTGTACATCACTCAGGCAGGTGTTACACTCTACAGGATTCGGGCGGGTGTTACACTCTACAGGATGTTAAGCGGGTGTTAAACTGTACTGGACTCGAGTGTGCATAAAGGTGTGCCGGACTCTGATATGTTGTTTCACGTTGTATAATTTGCGCGTGTGTAACGCGGTGCAGGCGAGTGTATACATGACTCGCGGGGATGTTACATTGTACATGGCTCGCGTGGGTGTTACACTGTAAGCGTAATGCATATATCAAGACACTTGAGAAGTGAGCGCGAGCACTTAAAGCACTTTGCTATTCCATTTTTTGACGGCCGACCAATTTCATTAGCTAATTTGTTACGTGTACCAGACAGGTCCAACGGGGGGAGAGAGAGAGAAAAGGGGGAGGGAGGGAGGGAGAGAGAGAGAGGGGGGAGGGAGAGAGAGAGAGAAGGAGAGACAGAGAAAGAAAGAGAGATAGAAAGAGAGAGAGAGAGAGACCGATAGATAGAGAAAGAAAGAAAGATAGGTAGAGAGAGAGAGAGAGAGAGAGAGAGAGAGAGAGAGAGAGAGAGAGAGAGAGAGAGAGAGAGAGAGAGCGAGGCAGAGAAGGGTGGAACTAAGAGAGTGAAGGGGTGTTTGAAAGAAAAATATGTATCTGTCGGTACCTTTTAGCAAACTTAGCATTCGGTAAAGAGGTTAGAGTGCCATGGAAATGAGATATGATTTTTAACGATACCTTTTTCTTTTTTCGCCGTTTCTTCTTTGTGGGAGGCGGGCCAGCTTTGACGTCATCTGTCCACGCCAATTTTAACTCCAGCGGAATAGTCCAACTCATTTTGACGTAAATAAACTCAAATTCGCATTTAAATATATCAAAATTTGTCGTAAGACAAAGTTTTCAACTGCGGGTTTTATTTTCTTCCCTTAAAACTAAATCAATATTTTATCATCATCACTGATATCCAAGAAACTGTATGGAGAATGAACGACAAATCAATCAAGTTGCTGGAGCGCATACGTCCATAATCCTGATGTTCGTCTTATAGCAAGCATTCATTCAATCCCACGTCCTTTCTCATTGGTTGGATCCCTCAATCCGGTCAACACAAACCTCTCTTTGGTGACGTGGAATTTTCCCCCTAAAATTAAACAACAAATACCGTAACACAACCGGAATTAATATTACCTTACTAAATTTGTTTCTAAGAACAATTTATCTATTTATAGCATAAAGAACCTGACATGCGTTATATCATTTTATTCAAATCCAGACTGGAGTGATTGATAGGGACTACCCTTGACTTGACGATAACTCAGTGTAATAAATCACTATATTGTTCCGTGACTATCGTATTTATTGCCTAGGTCTATAATTTGGTCCGGAAAGCTGCTGTTTACGTTCTTGTTTATATGTAAATGCAACGTTCCGGTTTTTCTGCATGGGGGCTGATTAATATCAATAAATTATTAGACACTTTGTTTTGCCTCATAAAACATTTATTAACACAGTTAAACGATATATAGTTTTGCGTAAAAATACTTCAAATTAATCGTTTAAAAGGCCACTTCCGTTGTTGAGGTTAGACAAAAAAAATGGTGTAGCAATGTTCTTGTTAAGTTTTTCAAAAAAAAAAAAAAAAAAAAAAAAAAACCATGACATTTTCTTAGCATGAATAAACCACGGACTTGATGTGTTCATAATTCATTATTTATATGCGTGATTGTCCGCTTCCTGTAGACTATGGTATACGTGAGAAAAAAAAGAAAAGAGTTATCACTTTTGTGGGAAAAGACCGAGCGGATTTTATGAGTCAGCACAAGCTATCCGTCGCCTATCAATGCTCGTTTTACAAACTTGTCAAATTAAATCCGACATTTGCAAAAAATACCATCTTGCTTTTCAGTTAAACTAGTTATTTGAAAATACCCATTTAATCCTCGGAGAAAGTAAACAAACTCTGACAGCATCACACTATACGTCAAGGAGAAGATCGTAAAATGGGACGTAAACAGCTGCACCGACACCGCCTGTCCTTTGTTTCATTATCCAATCAAACGCTCCCTTTCAGTTCAAAACGAGGCTTAGTTTGTTTTGCTTCTGTTTTTCGCATGCTATTTTATTTTACCCTAACAATAACGCGATACCATAAAAAAAGAAAAGAAAAACACTCACACAAAAAAAACTCTTACTTGCAACTGATAGAAAAAAACGTTCATTTAAACACACTAAAATCTACTCTAGTCACAAGTGCAGACGATTTTCCGCTACAAGAGTTTGATCTTTGACTCCGGTCCACGAAGCTTTTAATTAATCAGCGTTGTGTGTTCTGTGTGTTTGTTGCTAAATAACCATGGATTAAGTCTCTTATCAGCTCTCGATGGGATGTGTATGATGTGTGTGTTATCGCATGATGGCTGTTTGTGATCGATGATGCATACTTATGTAAAAAATACACTATGTCTCCAGAAATACGACCCCTCCTCCCTTGCCTCCTGTCAGAGCACTCAACCGGACTTCATTACTGATGTTGGGATTGGGGATGGGGATGGGGATGGGCAGGTGGGGGCTTAGAGCTCTCTTTGAAAAACTGAACACATATTACTGCAACGGTGGTTATGATTTAAGGAGGCTAATTCTCCTGGTGAAATATTGGAACACAGAGTGATCACAATAAAGGACGGGGTGGGGGGGGGCAGGATGGGGGTGGTGAGGGGAGAGGAGGGAAGTTAAGGGTTCTAGCGAACACATGACTTGTCACAGAGTGACCAAAATATAGGACGGAGTGGGGTTTGGGGGTAGGAGGTGGTGAGGGGGGAGAGGAGGGAAGTTAAGAGCTCTAGCTATGGCGTGTCACATATGGGTCAAAACATAAGGTGGGGTTGGGGCGAGGGCTGGTGGTGAGGGGAGGGAAGTTAAGGATTCTAGCGAACACATGACGTGTCGCAGAGGAACCACAACCGAGGATGGGGTGGGGGTGGTTATGAGGGGATGCAGGGAAGTTAAAGGTGCAGGGATTGAAGACTCACCACAATTATCCCGCCGCCTGTCTTATGCTGTGATCCAACGCTTAGATCCAACTACTGTAAAAAGTTGCTCAAGCTAAGGCTTGCACAGTATAAAAAATAAGTAGAATTCACTGTCCATAAAATAAACAACAAAAACTTACTTTATTTTAATTTGAATTAAAATTGCTTAAAACTTGAACAGATCATTTAAAAATTTTTGTTTGAAAATATACTCTATAAATGTTCTGTTGAAAATTTAATAATTGAACAGTTATACATTTTTTCTGTTGCTTTTAGTAAAAGCGAATTAAAAAAGCTTGTATTTTCCCTGGTGCTGTTAGACTTAAAGGCATGAAAAGGACTTAATGAGCTTAAGTACGGATAAACTGAAATATCTGATCGTGTTATTTTTCACTTGCTAAATAATCTTTGTATTTTTTTTTCACTTAAAAGAGACCACCAGACGGCATTGCTTAAGGTGTTTCGCGGGTTTCATATATATCCATTCAAAACAACATACAAATTCCGGTAGCGAAATAAATATGCCTGCTGAACGACTGTTGCGATTAATAGATAATAAAGTGCACTTGAATCGCAATCTTGTCAACATGAAATGAATGAAAATGCTTGTATTTTTTTTGTTCCTATTCAAAACACTATTAACATAGATTTAAGCAAATACATTTTTATTCTCAAGACACGGCTAATTTCAAGGCTTAATGGAGAAAAGGCTGAAGGAGTCAGTTGTTTGTTTTTACTTAATAAGGGAGGATTCTTGTGGACTAATCTTTACTCAATAAACATTGCGGAAAGGTCAAAGAACACGCCGATTACAAGAATGGTACACTCAAGGCACCGATTGGCTCATATTATTCATGGCATCAAGAACTCAAATCTCCATGCACAAGCCTTTTCTCCTGTGAGTGGAATGTCAGCACCTCACCCCAGAGGACTAGAAGGCCCCTTTTACCAAATAGGGCTAAGAACAAGCGAAGGCAGGAGATAAGCGCAGGTCCCTCTCGTCAGCCTCGTTTGTTACTCGTGAATTTATCCAGGATACCATGAAGAAGGTGAGCTCCGTTATTGTGCACCAGGTCTCCACACCGGTACACGTAGGCGCTGGGTTGGAATCGAAAAGCGACATCGTCATCCAACAGATATAAAAAAACCCAAGAACAGGAGACGGGCTTTTCAGAAACTGTAGCAGAATTAGATATTCCCGAGGGGAAAGAACACGATCTTCTCCGAGAGGCATGGACGTCGTCACCCAAGATGAAGCCCATTGGCAGTCCGAAGGGTGCATTCAACCCTCCCCCCCCCGCCCTCATCTGAGCAGGGGTGACAATTACGCACAAGGATACGGGAACTGTCTTTCCAGATGTGGCATTCCAGATAGGCATTCTCGCTCGGGAAGAGTTAACCTCGACCCCCAGCGTCAGCGTCTTCCTAGTGACTTTTCAGCTTTCCTATCTATCCAGACCGTCAGCTACGATTTCTCGCCCTCCTCTGGAGATTCAGGCGGTGGCAGCGAGGTCGGGCTCGCTCCCACCGCAGATCCCCGTTGAACCGAACATGGATATTCCCGAAACGGTCACCATCAGTGAAGATGAATCCGTTGGCATGCCCCCTTCGGGCCAAGTTCTGATTTGCTTCGAGGAGGACGAGGAAATTTGGCCGATGGATACTTTTTCCCTCGCCACAATTCCTAATAATCAACACCGAATGGTGCCTGTCTCCACAATCCTTTCAGTGGATAACACACCAGTCACCCTGGAGTCCCCCACGCTAGACCTATTTGCGACTCAACTTTCCCGGTTCGTATCCTCTTCCCCAGATCAAGCAACTTGGGCAGTGGGCGCCCTCAATTGTCAGTGGCCACTGAAAGAAGTCCTGTACGCCTTTCCTCATGAGCAATCTTAGATCAAGTCCTGCAATGGATAATCGAATTGAAACTATCGTTTCTCCTGCTCAACCGAGACCGAAACGGGCACAAATGCTTCATTCCCCTAACCACCCACGCGCCAAAACAACTGGTCACCTCCTACCCCAAAGGGTCAGATAAGGATTTAGCTCCTCACGAAATGATACTGAGTTTGACACAAAAGAAGGCAATCGAGGAAATGCCAGAAACCCAAATGGGCTTTTTCAGCAGGGTATTTCTGGTCTCCAAGCAATCGGTAGACCACCTCTCAGATGGACACGGCCCAGGTGATGAAGGGGTCATTACGGGACGGGGTGTAGGGCACCTCGATAGACCTCTTTGATGCCTATCCCTATTATCCCTCTACACCACTCGGCCAGGAAATTCCAAGTAGGAGAAAGACGTTTTTGGTTTCTGGCAGTTCCCTTCGGCCTAGCGACAGCTTCGTATGTTTTCTCCAAGGTCATGAAGGCACTAAAACATGGGCTCATCCAGAAGGAATGTTGGTCTTCCAGTATCTAGACGACTGGTTCTTAGCAAACCAAGACAGATAGGTAGCCAAACACCAAACGATAGCTCTAGTTCATAAGGCATTACAGGTAGGCTTAGTAGTAAACCTGGCCAAATCAGAACTAATACCCAAACAAAGAATTACCTTTCTAGAGGAGTTTTTGGATCTAGCAAAAGCGAGAGTGTGAACGCTGTCAGAGAATTGCAAAGGTCATAAAGAATCTCCCCTCAAACAAGAAGGTAAGATTACAGTCCCTGGTGGCAACGGAGAAGGCGTTCATTTGGGCCCGTCTCCACTACAGACCCTTGCAAAACCTGGTAAGATGGGCATTACATCAGGGACGTGCACCCACAGCCAAAAAGCAAGTATCACACGTAGCCTTGCAAGCCCTACAATCGTAGTGCCATGCCCGGGTCATGTCCGATGTGATGCCATTCCAGTCCTCCACACCATATGTGGAAATTCAAACAGATGCATCCCACTCTGGATGGGGAATTTACTGGCAGGGTCAGGTATGGAAGGGCAAATGGAACCCCTCCATGTAATTTTGCCATATAAACTGGCCGGAACTCCGAGTGGTCTAGATTGCCGTAAACAAATTTACTAGACACCTCGGAAACAAAGCAGTTCTATTTGGAACTCCACAGCCATAGCTTACCTGAACAAACAGAGAGGTACGAAATCACGGCCCCTGTCCAAATTAGCCGTTCAAATACTCATTAGGGCCCTGGAACCCATGAACATTTCAGCCCGATACCTGACAGAAAAACTAAATGTATTAGCAGATTTGGGCCAGACAGGGCCAAGTAATCAACACCGAATGGCACCTGTCGCCACAATCCTTTCAGTGGATAACATGCCAGTCACCCTGGAGTCCCCCACGCTAGACCTATTTGCAAATGCAATGACGGCTCGACTTCCCCGGTTCTATCCTCTTGCCCAGATCAAGTAACTTGGGCAGTGGACGCCCTCAGTTGTCAGTGGCCACTGAAAGAAGTCCTGTACGCCTTTCCTTCTCAAGCAATCTTAGATCAAGTCCTGCGAAGGATAATCGAATTGAAACTATCGTTTCTCCTGCTCCGTGGGGCCCCAGAAGCCCTGTGGTTTGCCTTCCTACTCCACTGCAAACTAGTGAGGTCAATCCCGATCACATGCCACAAGGAATTGCTACCACAGCCCCACTGGCAACACTTCCACCCCTCACCTTACCTACAGAAGTTACACCTGTTGTGTTTGACCAGTCCTTCTTAAATAACAACGGCTTCTCCGAATAGGTAAGAGAGAAAATGATGAACAGGTTCCACAGCTAAGGTTTATAGATCGCAGTGGAACAAGTTCGCCACCCGGTGTAACAACTCCAAGCTAGACCCGTTTCAGGCGAGTCCGACTGTTGTTGCAGACGTCCTAGATCGCCTGTTCACAGACGAACAGTTAAAAATAAGTTCCATCGAGGGATACAGTGCCGCTATAGGGTCCAGACTCAAAGCTTCAACAGGCTATGACTCAGGAGAAGACATGGCTCTCTCACAACTGATAAGACATTTTATGGTAAACTCGCCAGTGGTCCCTCCATCATACCTCAATACGATCTATCTTTAGTCCTTCGTTATTTCCAACGGCCAGACATCTTCGGCAAAGACGTGATTTCTATTAAAAACGCAGCACTTAGATTCACGTTTCTGTTAGCGCTAGCGTCGGACAAACGGAAAAGCGAGATTCACGCTCTGGATAGAAAGGTAAACAAGGAAAGTGGAACCCGGGTAAAAGTCATTCTGGTCCATAGGGCAGGTTTAATTAGTAAAACCCATATTATTACTCAAGAAATGGGCACATTTGATCACATAATCCTTCCATCCCTACCAGACGACCCTGATTCCAATAACCTGGTCTCTCTGTGTCCCGTCAAGGCCTTACGCCAATAATTGGAAATAGTCAGGGATTTACAGAACAAAAAGTCAGAAATTTTAATTAATTATTTTATTGAGAAATTCAAAGCAAAGTTTAAAAACAGCTGTGGAATTCTTAACAATTCGCAACCATTTTTAAATATTTCGGTTGTTGAACGAAACATAACGAAACGGATTTTAAACAGAATATCTGTTTGTATGTTTAGCAATATTGCACATTTTCCAAAACTTGTTCATTGAAACGGTAAAATTTGTTAAGGGATTATGAGAAAAGCTATTCTGTGATGTTGAATCAGGTGGTGAAGAGGAATAAAACAGCCGATTGTAGTATTGAGTTTTAGCGTAATGACACTGTTCACATGGGTTTCAGTATCTTTTCAAAACAAAAATCGACGTTGGATTGATTCCTGGAATCATGGCGTCATTCTGACAACTAAAATTCAAATCCGACGTCATTCTAACGTGAAAACCAGACGTCGGTTCCATCTTCACTATACAACAAAATCTGGCACGTCAGTCACGATGTCGATCCGACGTCATTGTGACGTCCAAATGTTTGATGGGAAATCACAAGAGTTTACTGGTTTTGGCCTGTGCTCGCTCTCCCCAATCAAAACGCCTCGCGAAAAACAAAGATAAAGGTGAATATTACCTAAATACCTACTCTAATTATAAATATCCAACATCATATGAAATATGAAATATGAAGCTGAATTTCGCAAACCACATTGACGCAGTGAATGGCGCAAAGTTGAATACTACGTCACATTATTTGGTGGCAGATCGGCCTGAATCCTGCTTTCTTATTTGGTGAGACCTCATGAATATTTATAAATGTATAATAGTTGCAATTATAGTGTATTTGTGGAAGCAGTGTAGAAAATATATTTCTTTTAATAAATTTAATGAATGTATATGCAGTTACTATGAACTATATAAACTTCGAAAAACACATACAAGTTTTTAGTCTAATGCTTCTTCTTCTTCTTCTCCTTCTTCTTCTTCTTCTTCTTCTTCTTCTTCTTGTTATTATTATTATTGCTATTGCTGCTATTTTTTATCATTTTTACTATTTTGATTAGTTTTAATCTTTCGATCAGATAGGCCAAGTATATATTTAATTTAGTTTTAGGCAGCACGAACATCAGCAGATGAAAACCATTTGTCCTTTGGAAAAAGCAGACACAAAATATAACGCATACCGGTATCACTAAACCTGGCATGGTAGTTAAGAGTCCATATGATGTACCAGGACCCTCGGTGTTTACAGAATCTGATCAACTGTCTCAGGAGAATAAGTACCAGTATTATCAGAAAAACTGATGACACTGCCAATGGGATCACGATGCGGAGGCTTCGAGGTTCATTTAGCACTTTTGCCAGAACATGGCATGTCCGTTGTCATGTCACATGCTATGCCCGTAGAACTGTTAAAAGAAAATAATTTAACTTAAATTGACTTGAATTATTGAAAATAAAATTTAAGTGCAATAACAATGTAGCGTTGTCTATAAATGCATTTGTGAGTGGGCTTCTGAATCACGATTATTATCAGGAACAAACAAGATTGTTTGCAATTTAAAAGTGTTCTCAAAGAGCGAAAATGGAAAAGGAAGATAGGACAGTAGACATCCTTTTATTTATTTCAAAACGTTAATTTCAAAACAATCAATATTGAGTAAATCAGACAAAAGTTTGTTCATTAAACACGAAGCTTAGCATTTTATTTTGTAAATTCGGAATTTGGGGCTGTAACCCTTAAACTGTCACTGCCCCTTAGACCCATCATGGCTGGATATTAAAGAGAGTAGTGCGAATGAAACCGATAAAATACTACATGTGTATTCCTGTAATGTAACGTTAGGTGGCGAAAGTGGGCCACTACATGACGCAGAGATTGCGTTGTTATGCGACATCTAACCTCTAGAGCAAACAGTTGCAAGTTTATATATATATATATATATATATATATATATATATATATATATATATATATATATATATATATATATATATATATATATATATATATGTTAGGGAGTAACATTGAGGCAAAACGCATTCCACCATGAATGCCAGTATCGTGGGGAAAATACATGCGCGGTCCTGAAATATTTTACTTCCTGTTTTGGGCTATTTTCGAGCTGACCCTTTGTGGTTGCCATTCCGCCAGGTGATAACATCAGGAGGTTGTTTTCCGTTGTTTGGTTGCGAGTCTGGCGCCTGTACAATGTCAGTTTTTTAAGATCTTTCTCCTATAGATTTTCGATTTCAGTTCAATGTTGCACCGAAGACGTCGATTAGACGTCAGTGTGACTAAATGCAACATCTGAACAACGTTGCTTATCTAACGTCTATTCAACGTTGTAGCAAAAGACTTTGGTTAGACGTTGGCCTGTAGTCCCCACCAATCATAACATAATTACAACCAGATTAAAAAAAAAATACTGCCTTTTGCTGGGGTTGACTTCCCAGCCTTAAATCGACTTTGCACAGACGTTGGAATGTTTACTGGGCCCTGGAGTTGTTTCCGAACTTGTTTGGGCAACATTTTATGATTTCAAATCTGGAAGTCCCCGCTCATTGGTTAGTTTACAAAGTCATAACCTCGAATGGTAACTGCGTTATTCGTGAGTGCCATCCCAAAACAATATGTGTTTACAGGTGTTGAAAAAATGCAGAAAAATTTGTAGACTTGCTTGCAAAGCATTTTTTTACTTAAATGTTTTATATTGTTTTGTAGGATATTATTTTAAGCTTTAATATGTTGTCATTTTACAAGACATAATAATGTAATATTGAATAGCCGAATAGTACTTACGAAGTACACCTCTGTGAGCCGTTCTGAATCACTGTGAAAGGTTCTGGCTGAATGTGAGCCGTACGGATCCACTGTGTACCGTTTTGGTGTACTGTGAGCAGTTCTGACTCACTGTGAGAGGTTCTGACAGAGCGTGAGCCATACGGATTCACTGTGTTCCGTTTTAGTGTACTGTGAGTAGTTCTGACTCGCTGTCGGGGTATTCCATTATTAATTAAAATAAAAGTGCATGCATTGAAAATAGTTAATATTTATTAGATGATCTTATCGTAATCCGGAAAACATCCGACGTCTTTTGGGGATTATAAAATGGTTGTTATTTGATTACGACGTCAGTACATCGAAATTTAAACTTTTGAAACGTTGTATAAATGTCGGGTTTGGTCGCGATGCATATGACTTAAAATCGACGTCATTACGACGTCCTTTTCCGGCGACATTTTTCCAAATAATCAATATTTCCTTTGCAAAACTTATTATATAAAAGGGTGATTGCAAGGAATGCCGTTGCTTGTCATTTAGTTCTCTGTTCCTGTTTTCGGAGCTTTGGTGAAGACTGAAGGGAAGAACAGTACCGGGGCTTTTAAATGGGGGGAGCTTCT
This sequence comes from Protula sp. h YS-2021, assembly GCA_949752745.1. Taxonomy (NCBI): domain Eukaryota; kingdom Metazoa; phylum Annelida; class Polychaeta; order Sabellida; family Serpulidae; genus Protula; species Protula sp. h YS-2021. Next base: position 65,022,195 of record OX457030.1, read on the forward strand.
TTTCGGAAACTCCCGGTGGGTTTGTCAAATGCAGTTAAGTTTCAATTGGTGCGACGTATTAGGGTGATAAATGTAAAAAGTAAACGTTTCGGTAAACAGTTAAGCAGAACTATTTACACAAATGCATTTCACCCTCCTAGCTATATCACAATTGTTTTATCGTGTTTTTTATAACCAGAGGAACTTAAATTAACGACTCTGTGCCATGTTGTCAATCATCTAGTACTTTGCTGACGCGAACATCGTCATTAGCTTTTGTCATCGGCCTTGGGTACTTAATAGCAATACCGTTTGTACCGCTTATTCGTTGCATACAATGCTTTGTGCTTGTAAAAGATTGTTTTTGTATTTTAATTAATTATTTTATTAAGAAATTCAAAGCGAAGTTTAAAAACAGCTGTGGAATTCTCAGCGATTCGCAAACATTTTAAAGATTTCGGTTGTTGAACGAAACCGCGGATTTTAAGGTAAAAAGAATGTTCGCATGGTTAGCAATATTGCACATTTTCCAAAACTTATTTATTGAAACGGTCAAATTTGTTAAGCACAGTGGAAGACAGGGGCGCGTTTGGTAGTTAAGAGATGATGAGAAAAGCTATTCTGTGATGTTGAACCAGGTGGTGAAAAGGAATAAAACAGTCGATTGCTGTCGTGAGTTTTAGCGTGTTGACACTGTTCACATGGGTTTCAGTATCTTTTCCAAACAAAAGTAATCACAAAAGTGATTAATGGAATCGACGCCAATCTGTCTTGAAAATTCAACGCCGGTTTCATTTCATATACAATCAAAACCCAACGTCGGATTGACGTTGAAACACGACATCATTCTGATAACTAAAATCCAACGTCGGATTGATGTCGAAACCCGACGTCATTCTAACGTTAAAAATCCGACGTTGGTTCTATCTCAACTATCCAAACAAAACTGGCACGTCAGTCTGACGCCACGACGTCCACCCGACGTCAAAGTTGTCTTGCTAGAATACTACGTCACATTATTTGGTGGCAGATCGGCCTGAATCCTGCTTTCGTATTGGATGAGACCTCATGAATATTTATAAATGTATAATAATTGCAATTATAGTGTATTTGTGGAAGCAATGTAGTAAATATATTTCTTTTAATGAATGTATATGCAGTCACTATGCACTACATAATCTTCGAAAAAACACAAAGAAGTCTTTAGTCTTCTTCTTCTTCTTCTTCTTCTTATTATTATTATTATTATTATTATTATTATTGTTATTATTATTACAATTATTATTTTTTATTATTTTTATTATTAATATAACTATTATGATTTTGATTATGATGATGATGATGATGATGATTATTATTATTATTATAATTATTATTATTTTTATTATTATTATTATTATTATTATTATTATTATTATTATTATTATTATTATTATTATTATTATCATCATTATTACAATTTTGATTAGTTTTAATCTTTCGATCAGTTTGTAAACCCGAAAATTTCTAATGTCACGAATAGGATTGCACAGCAACTCCATTAGGACATTGATTTAATTGTAACAGGACAAAATGAATGTAATTGTAGAGTTCTATATTATCAAATGCAGACACTTTATAACCGTGTATTGGAAATTTCGATGTTAGAGTACATGCCGCTAGAGTGTTCTTCCTTCTGTGCTGAATTTAAATTGAAATCTTGACATGAAGGGTGTCATTGTATATAACTGAATGTAGAGTGTTTGTGTCTGTAGAAGTATCACTGCCGTTCACTTGTTTTTTTCTCTTCGGCAGAGCTTTTTTAAGCTGTCGCCAAAATTCCTTTTGTAATATTTTATTAGGTGTCTCATCATCCCCAGGCCATTCTAGATGCGGAATTGTCTCCAAAATATGCCTCAAAATGAGCGATGTATCATTGTCTAGGTAATGAATTGGCTTATAAATGAGCGGAACAAGTCTGTGTTTTGACTTAAGTGTCTCCTTCACGGCACAATGCATCTCAAAGTGAGGCCAGTGGGCGCGTACATAGGCCGGGCTGAGCACGAGGATAGTCCGCTTGCTCTTCTGTATGCCCTCCATAATACAGTCCGCATACGCTAAAAACAAATCAACAAACTCATGTATAAACAAACCTAAAGCTTTTTTTTTACTAAATCCTATCCATATTTTATCTATAAATGCCAATGAAATTATATTCCTTATGACATCGGTGAACTTTATCGCACAGTACGCTTACGATAGAATTCGAATTGAATTTGATATGGGAGAGGTTTGATAACACCAGCGGTCTAAAAATAACTTGAATTAATTTAAAGCAACAAAAATAAATAATACATAAGTAAAACAACCTGCCCCAGGTAAGAAATTTTTCTCCTCAAAGCAAACGCTGTAATGGAGTTCCTTCTGGAGAAATGGCCATAGATTGTGTACGACAAAGCTTCTGTCATCATCCTCACTTGTGACATGCGAGACAAACACGTCAAATGGGAGATCAGCTAAAAGTAGTGACACTATATTGCTAGCTGCTAGTAACACTCTGCTTCCAATGTTGTCGAAATTGTCGTAAGATATATATATATATATATATATATATATATATACAGAGAGAGAGAGAGAGAGAGAGAGAGAGAGAGAGAGAGAGAGAGAGAGAGAGCGAGAGAGAGAGAGAGAGAGGGCACTTTGACAGTAATAGACCAAGTATGTATTTAGTTTAGTTTTAGGCAGCACGAACATCAGCAGATGAAAACCATTTGTCCTTTGGAAAAAGCAGACACAAAATATTATGCATACCGGTATCACTAAACCTGACATGGTAGTTGAGCGTCCATTTGATGTACCAGGACGCCCGGTGTTTACAGGATCTGATCAACTGTCTCAGGAGAATAAGTATCAATATTATCAGAAAAACTGATGACACCGCCAATGGGATCACAATTTCCTTGGTGTTCTGATCCGTGCGGGCCATCTCAGCACTTGTGGAGTATCTTGTCATGTCACATACTATGCCCGTAAAGCTGTTAAAAGAAACTAATCACTATTGAGTAAATCAGACAAAAGTTTGTTCATTAAACACGAAGCTTAGCATTTTATTTTGTAAATTCGGAATTTTGGGGCTGTAACCCTTAAGACCCACCATGGCTAGATATTAAAGAGAGTAGTGCGAATGAAACCGAAACAATACTACATGTGTCTTACTGTAATGTAACGTTAGGTGGCGAAAGTGGGCCACTACATGCTGCAGAGATTGCGTTGTTATGCGACATATATCCTCTAGGGCAGGTCGATCTGGTTTGTATAACACCTTTTCACTCCCCTTTCCTACTGGAGATTTCGCTAAGATATTACTCATAAAATAGACGACCATTTTTTCAAATATCCATTTGAGTGGTTTTACATAGCAGATGGAGGTCATAACAACGACAGTCACGGTCCATATATAACATCCTTTGGTTGTAAGAGTTCAATGAGCAGTTTCTTATTGACATTGCTCTGTTTTCAAAGACATTAATTTGTACATTTTACGACCTTTTATGAGGAAAATTGGAGATTACCAACTATGAATTTTTTCCGATTGTCCTATAAATATATTGAAATTAGAATCTCAAGCAAAGAGTGATAAACAGCAACATAAATCCTTGGACTTAATATAATTTATTCGTGATTATGGATACTGCCTTTGGGACAAAGTCTATCTTGCTGTTACCCGAGCATCCGTAAAAGACATGTTTTATTGTAATCACACTCCTCACAAGCATTCATAAGCAAAGAAAATATGATCCACATTAACTCAATACGCATTAAGGATTCTATATCAGAAAATGAAAGAGAACATAGCTTATGCTACAGACTGCATTACTTTGTCTTGATAAAACATTGCTCGTTAGGTGTTGCAGGAAGCATTGCCATACATTGTAACATTACAAAACACACGTATTGCCCACTTGCAACGTAATGGAGATAGATAAGGGATTTTTGTTGCTTTAATTTCAAGTTGAAACAACAACATCTAAAACTTATGCACTAAAGTGAGAACTTTTATATTTTGAACTGAATATCAATAATGAATTGAATAAATATAGCCAAGATATTTTGATAATATTCTAGGCGAAATCTTACTTAAAAGAGACCTCGCTGTCATCACAAAGGCAATATAATGAGTAATCATCCTTATTCAACGTACAATTAGTCGACGGTGTGTCAACAACCGGTCGGTCCCAGCAGGTGTTACGTCTATCTAGATTAAGAGTATTACGATGTTTATATTGACACAAATGTCAAGAAGTAATCTTTAATGTTAATCCAAAATTCAATATACATTATAGTTTGATAGGGAAACTATGTATTGTGTTGAATAATCATGAGATATTTTGTGAATTAGCTTCGGCCAATGGCTGTTGCTTAACTATGAAAGCGCCAGCTTACTTAATTTGGACAATGAATCTCGCCACGGGCTATTTAACTACGAATTGCAGTACAGCAGTAGATCATCATATAAAGAAAGCTAGTTCCTTGTTCATAAGACGCCACTAGCTAACAGTGCATGTTAGATTTTACTATTAAAGTTACTGCCATAAAGAACGCTTCAAAGATGTTCATCCTGATTGGCTGTAAAATGTAATATATAGAAATATAAAAGATCTTACAATAATCCCAGTTGTCAAGGCAGGAACACACAGCTGGCAGTGCCTCACGTTGTTTCTCACAAACTCCATTCCAGTATGTGATGTTTGCACAAATGGTATCAGAACCATTTCTATTTGTTTCGCAGATCATTTTGTTATTTTTCTAAAACAGAATAGTAAGGCAATATCAATGTTATTGCACTATTGTTATTGAATCAAAATCAAACAATTTTTTCTTGATTCAAAGCATCCATTGTTGAGAGAATAGCTACATTGGTGCAAAAGATAAGATTTTTATTTATTTCTGTGAGTGGAGGGGCTTTATGATCATATGCATAAAGAATACCTTGAATCAAAAGTGTATTTCAGCCCTGCCAACATTCGTTGTTTGGCAATTTTCACAATTTTGATCTATTTTTGATTTTGGAATTTATGCTGCATGTGTCCAATGTGCTCATGCATAGAACGTGTAATATTATTTTTACGATGTAGCCATCATTGGCCAAAATACTAACCCCAAAAAACTGCCAATTTCAGAAATCGCAAAACTGTTATATTTGGTTATATTTGGTCAAATATATTGATTTTAACGATCTGATCAAAATATTGGCCAAGAATTCGCTAAATTTTACGAAATATATCACTGCTTCTTTTCTTAGAAATCCGCCCTTACTGCTTTGAAATTTAAATGGAATAGTTCTTGGAAGAAGTCTCGCAAGACTTTCAGTCAGTTTGGTGACTTGATGAAAACTCGATAAATATTTGCAAAGAACGAACTGAGTAAAAAAAAACACAAATCAACACAAATGCTACTCGTAGTGCCGCTCTTAAGTCGTTTTAGATCTGCAGGAATAATTCCACATTGATCTTCAGCAATACTGTAATATTCTTCATTTGGTTCCTATAAACTTTCCAAAATATTCACAAAAACGGATAAATTTTAGGAAAAATTGCTTATCTACAAATCCGGGCCTGATTACTTTGCAATTTGGCAGAAATGTGAAAGAGATTGCACAACAGAAGTTGTTTGTGTTCAATGTTTGACCTGTGTTGAATATTTTATTGAGCATTGGTCAAATGTCATTTTTCTTTCGCGGATCGCGATCATTTTGATTTCATTCTGTGTAGCGATGGCAAAGACCTGCCGGTGTGGCATGTTGGACTAAGGCAGCTCTTTGTGATATGCTGGTCAAAGCAGCCATTTGTATTGTGTTGTTCTAAATGCCTGTTGTATTAAATAAAATGGATATGGGCTACAGAAAAAGATTCGTATAAATATGTGTTGATCGCTTGTTGGTAATTTACGGACGTGTATATGATTCAATGGGCGAGTTAACCTTGTATTGATATCGGGTTAACTTAATTTTTTATCGAGTTAATTTAATTTAGGTTCATCATTTAGTAATGCATTTATTTCTTCATATAAATATGAGTATTTTGTGAGGTAGTGTAATAGATTTTATCGTGCATTTGATAAGTAAATATCTGCTGGAAGAGCAGGAGAATATAGCTATTCATCAAATGGAAAATGAGGAATTTTGGAAATGTGTAAAACAAAGTTTGATAGAATTCCACTTTAAAGTGAATATTTATGGTGTATATTTATTCCCACAGTTTTTTGCACCGTGTTGATGAGTGGGAACAGGGACAAAATTTGACAGATGCCGTCTGTGTGATCTTGTGATGTCGGTCATCTGTGTTCGTCTGTGTGACCTCGTGATGTCGGTCATCTGAGTTTGTCTGTGTGACCTCATGATGCAAATCTTTTGAGAGGGACTGGGAACAAGATTCGATTGATATCGTCGCCTGTAATGGACTTCGCTCATTTAACCCGTTCGCCGTCTGACTTTTGATAAAGTTACAAGTCACGTGCCCTGTTTTGACGTCATTCATATGTACGGGAGTTTGGCAGGATCTTTGTGATGACGTACACGTCTGCATGTGACCTTTTTGATGAGGTCACCCGTCTGCATGTGACCTTTTGATGACATTACTCGTCTTCGTGTGACTTTCTGATGACGCCACTAGTCTTCTTGGGACTTGGCGATGGCGTCATTCTCCTGTGTGTGACCTGCTCAACATCGTTCGTCTGTGGTGACCTAGCCGAGGTCACTGTTTGGGATTATTTAACTGGGGCATGCAAGTGGGTTGAAATAATAATAAGGGGTTCTTGGTATCTGAGTATTTTTAGTATATTTTTTATGTATATAAGGTGTGAATAAACTTTTCATAATATAGGAGATAGTATTTATTAGCATTGGAAACACTTAGTCCGGGATCTTTTCAGCTTGCTAGCACACTGTTATTTAGTTAAATAAATGGGGGCTCGTATTTAATTTACAACAATTTTGGGGGCTCGTATTTATTTCACAGCAAGACCTCTAAAACAACATTGTTAAAGGAGGTTTTTTGGATATGCTGATTTTGCAGAAACGCTAACTGATATAAGTTTGTATCTGAAGGCCGATTTGCGAAATGAATCTTACCTTTACAGAAGAAAGGTCTGCTATATATCCAATCTATTTATTTTGAATATAATTAATTAGGCTGGTTCAATCAGCTTACTCTACACGTCGTTGTGATATTAATTGATTTGAAATATTAATTAATCAGTTAAATCTTACTTTTGATTTGTTCTACTTTTCACTACATATTAAATTATTAAGTAGACATATTACTACGTTAAAATAAAATACAAGGAAGTCAGTATAAACATAAGAAATAAGTGTAGGTCTGTGTTCTGAATTACATAAAGTAAAAAGGCAATACCAGTTTTCCTTGATCAATATGTAGTGTGGCTTAGATCGTGTCAGTGAAAACAAAATAAAACAAAGCGTGATAAAGCTATTATTGGTGAAGGTACGATTTAGCTATTGGTCTTTAATCAATATTTGTACAGACGGTGCCAATTTTCAGCGTTTTTATGTCTGTTATGAGCGGAAGGGTGAGGGTAATTGTAATCACGTATGCTGTTGTAAAGGGTGGGTTAGAAGGGTAACAACAAGTACTGCAGAAAAGGTGCTGGGGGCGAGGGATACGGGTAATCTTGATCATTGTTATAAGGGGGAAGGTGGTGCGGGATAAGGGTAATCAAAAGTGCAGATGTAAGGAAGTAGGGGATGAGGATAGGGTAATCACGAGTGCTGTAGTAAAGGGGTATGTGTGAGAGGTAACAGTGATTACAAGTGTTGTTGTAAGGGGACAAGGTATGATGGGAAAAGCTAATCACGAGTGTTATTGATTAGGGCAGGGATGAGCGGTAAGAATATTCACGAGTGCTCTTGTTTGGGGTAAGGGTAATCATATTGACGAGAGCTGTTGCAAGGCGGCAGGGAGAGAGGGGTAAAGATAATCGCCAGTAAGCTGTTGCAGGGGGAGTGAGTTGAATCATACTGACGAGACCTGTTGTAATGGGGCAGGGGAAAGGCTAAAGGTAATTACTGGTAATTACTGGTGCTGTTAGTGCAACAGTGGCAGTATCTGAATCAATTAATGCTCGATTGCTTATTTGAAACCATTACCTTAGTAACCAGCCCCACAGAAACAATCAACACAGCAAACATCAGCATAAAAGCGAACACTAGAGAAAACAGCACCACAGAAACCATTAACACAGAACCTATCACAGCAGAAACCGTCACCGCAATAATTATTATTTTAAAACAATAACCCTTTGTGTTATTAACCATAGGTACAATAAGTCAAAATGTCTACATATCATAATATTCCACTAAGAATCTGGATTTTCATAGGGTATGGGAGTGTATGAATCTGTTCATTTCTTTTGAAAAATTTTGATCTCGAGATTTTAAAGTTTTTAACAAGCCCTGCTCAAAGCCAAAATAATATAAACCAATCGTCCAATGTGTCCCTTCTTTACGTCATTTGTCTTCCCTTAGAATAGATTGCGTTATTTAACAATGTTCACCTCATCTTGTTGTAAGATCTGGTCCAACAATAGTGATCAAAATTTAAGCAGAATCATTGGGTTCTATAAAATCAAATGGGTGCAAAAGTTTTACATTCGGGTTCAATTTCAATCGGAAACCAGCAAACCCCAATATAATGAAATTGTTATTTTTTAACCGAAACTTCCTTTTTTCGACACTGATTTTGAACGAAAAATATTACTTAGGTTGTTCGGAATAAAAATCTAATGATAAACAACTTAATACAAGTCAGTCAAGCATGATAAATGGACACATGTATTGAAAATATTGAAGAAGTACTAATGATTACTGAAAAATGTGTAAAAACCTTTAACATGGAGAGGCCAGCACCATGGTTGTTATGGCACCCACCAGCCTACTTCGAGATATGAGCTATTAAATATAAATGTATATCCGACAAGGTACATTAACAAATCAATTAAATGTTTATAAAGTCGTTTAAGGATATTGATAATTTACATATTTAAAAAAAATGAAATATGCACAGACTTCAAGTATAATGTACCGACAAATTTAATCTGAATCAGAAACGAAGCACTTGCAAGAGCTACCTAAAGAAAGATCTGTATATTTTTGACATACACTTAAATATACTTACTAGGTAGACATAATTTTAAAGATATATTTTAATAAACACCTACTTAATACTGCTAAAAAATTTGATTCACTCTAATAAACTTACATGTGTGTGTAGTATGTGATTACTCATTTGAGTAAGCAGATACATTGAATTATTATATATGGGACAGTTTATGATTGTGGTGTAGTTGTGAGGGTGGCATGCATTGCTTCTCGCATGAGGGATGGAATGTCAAACAAAGCATTTACCGCAGCAACAAGAGCTTAGATTATCGAATGCGTATCATGTTGAGGCTCACTACATCATTGCCTTTTGTCATGAACTTGAGTGCATTTACAAACGCCACTAGCAAATAATCTGTGTCGTGTAAGAATTGGAAACAATGTTTTTTTGGCTAATTTTTTATATTTCAGTTTGCTATATTTCATTGGAAAATTCAATTCAAAGTTTGAAATGAGCGTTAAAATTTTTAACGATTCGAAAGCATCCTAAGGATGCTCGATGTTGAAGACATTTGTTCAAGTAAAATAAATGTTTGAGGGTATATTAACAACATCTCACACGTGTTCTTACACGATATCCAGCACGCCACTTTCCACTCCATTTGAAATAAAAATACAGGACGCCGGGCCAGGTAACAGTTAGTGTTCTTAATTGTACAAAGTCAGATTTATTAAACACCTGTTTATTTGTAGAGGCATAGGTATATATTAATAAGCCTTCCAGGTCGATACCAATGGCAGCTCCATCTAGTGTATTGCGATGTGCACCCCTATATGACTCTTCCATGACAAGTCAGCACTCGTACAGAATACCAGGTTTCTCCCGAAGATACTCATTCAGCGGACACAGTACTTCAGTAATCAAACCATTCTATACATTGCCTACTTGAGAACTTACCTGCTTGAATAATTAAGCCATTGAAAACATGCAAACAAATAAAATAACATAAAATATTAACATGCCGAATCATTTTAGTTGTTTGAAAACTTTCATTGCAACCTTTCATTACAATCAAAATATACAAAATACAAGCCTTTATTACAATTATAAAATAGAAAATGCAAGCCTTTATTACAGTTATTTTGATGATCACAATGTCCAGCTTTATATTTACTGACAATTATGACGCACACAAGAGCATTATGAAACCAAAATAGAGCGTTAAACACATGCAAAAAATAAACACAGCTTGAACTTGATTTATACATGAATCAATAACGAACTTACAAATTTCCCAAATCTAAATGAAAAACCTCACATTCTCTTTGCAATTAGGGAATTAACCCTGGAAAAAGACGCTAAGATTTCAAGTGAACATACACATCCCTCATACAGCTTGGACGGACTAAACATAAAACATATCAGTGTCAGGTGAGTGTTTTAACATTTTTTGTATCTTTCTGCATGATTTAAAGATAAAACACAAACTCAATATGCAATCAGTCTAAATATACTTTAGTTCATAAATTAGTATTCGCATTATCTTGTGAGACTGGAGAACTTTGGCATAATTGTGTTAGAATTACACTTATTTTCACTCAGGTTTAATGGAATATTAAAAATTTACTCTGTGCTCAAGTTGAGAGTTTGTATTTTTAACTTCGTTCTGATAAAAAGTCATGCTTCCTAGGTTTTAGAAACAGGTTTCAGAAACTTAAAGCAGCATAAAGAATTGTGTGTGGATGGAAGTAATTATTATTACTTAGTATTTATTATTATTACTATTTTCTAGGTTTATTTGATACAGGCTTTATTGTTTAATAAATAGAGTAGAGATGCTTCTGTTTATTGTTGGTTTTGTTTGTTCACCAACTATTTACCTTGTATAACCATCGGATGATCCTGACAACAGTAAACATCAAAGAACAAAAAATCTTAAAATAACAGCTGTGCTTTCTGTTCCATTTCCATGCACTTTTTTGAAAAGTATAGGACCACTATTGGAGATACTCAATCATTTCTCATAAAGGAGCTCTTTCCTGATATGAGCACCAGTATATATCACGCATTGTTCTTGAGAGATAAATAATGAATATAGGACTTTCCCAAGTTCTATATACTTCGTCTGAGATTTCGTTTGTCTCTGGCATTTTAATTCTACAATGTGCTGATGACTTCGGCATCGCGTCTAATACCCACATTTACAATTTGATAATTACATCAGAAATTTATTGTTAAATCATATTGGTCTGCTTTTGATACTGATCTATGTTTATGGAGAAAAGGGACTTTCTCTAGTTTAGGTCAGTCAGGCAGATGACAATACCATCATTGCCATCAAAACAGACTCATTACTTCTCTCTATGTCACTATAGAATATACTTAAACAAACAGACATTCTAACTATAATTTGTGTAAACCTAACTTTGTTAAGTGATAGTGATAGTTGTCAACATGACATGATTTTGTGCTTGCTGTACCAAAATACGTGAGAAGTCAGTTTCACATTGTATTAGATTGGATGGAAAATCGTTCTTTCCAGCAAACACTAATTGCATGTAGAAATATATTTAAGTATAAAATTAACGTTTTCTTCGCTTTAAATGAATATAAATAAAGAATGTTAATGGCTATTATAACTAGGCAATTATGCTTCAGCTTGTGCTTAACATAAAATAACTTCAAATATTATAATCGGTGTGTAAAACCTATGTGGTCTAATGGTGATAGTAAGCACATCCAAGGAACAGTTTTATGACACATTTAGGATGACTTTAAAGGGTTTCACAGGCAAATACTCATTTTACAATAAAATACCTCAAACGGTGAGAAAACATTTCTTGGATACATCCCCACATAGAAACAATCAGGTTCCAATATCGACCTAAGCAAACCACAACATTGAATCTGATTGTAATTTAATGAGTCGCAACAGTAGATAAGACGTTGGAAATCAATGTTACTACTGGTCGCAACATTGCTTTTGCTCGATAATAAAACCCATTTTCTTCGACCTCAAATCAACGGCATGAGTGCAACGTTGAACAGATGTCAAAAATTCCACATTGTGTAGACTCGGGTTTATAGCAAAACAACAGCGTTATCATTTTGCTGCGACCTTAAATGGTAGTCTTCACAGATTGCTTCAAAAATTAACCAAAATGAGTACGTAAAATATGAAATTTTAGAAGAACGGAAGATTTTTCTACCTTCTTTTGAAAAATAGATATGAAAATTGGTTTTATTCTTGTACTGTGTCAGCGGATGACCAAGAGTGGGGTACCTTGATTCAGGACAGATTACTACACTTTATTATTGCCATTCTCTAGATTACGATTCTAGATATACCGATGTCCAGACATCGCCACTTTGCCTACGTCTATACAAGTTTTGCGTTATCTCAAGTAACACCAGGCCTACAATGAATATTATTGTCGAATTTACCTTATATTACACAGTTAATCTAAGTTCTTGAAAAAACTTGTTTTGAAATATATATAGGGTAATTTCCTTCAGCTGCAGTAAAATGCAAAACTCGTAGCTGTGATAGTCATGGAAATACCAGTGTCATTATTCTAGCTGCCGACAAAATTCCGAATTTACAACCAGGTTGGAAATTACCGCCAAAAGTTCAAAGGGAATTTTTAAACCTGAATAATAATACATTTACACTCGAAAGCCTAAAATAAGGAAAAGGAGTACTTTTGAAATATATCGGTTATCATATCACAGGTAAAGATCGTATTATCATCTAAGATCACAGTTGAATAACTTGGCTATGATATGCTCATTATAATATAAGGATAGCAGTTAAATCAAGTATATTTTTCTGTCTTAACAGAACCTCTCATCTACTTGCTGAAGCTATTTCTGAGAGATTTTGTCATATTAATAAATCCATCCTTTTGCATTTGTAACACGAAATCAGTGACAAAATCAGACCCGTGTAAAGAAAGGATAGATACATTCTACACAATTTGCTCGTTTCATTCTACACAATTTGCTCGTTTCATCCTACACAATTTGCTCGTAACATTCTACACAATTTGCTCGCCACATTCACTCGAATATCATGGAGTAAAATCAAAGGTATAGTCACACGTAACACAGAAAAAAGGTTTTGTGACGAAACATTTTTTGTTTTTGTTTTGATTCACGAAAGTTATTATATAACACACAGACGGCGTCACAGTACAGAGAGAGTATCTGAAATGTAATATAATTTATTTCTACTGTGTTTGGCTATCTAAGACAAGATTGTGTGTGTGTTTGTGCTAAAATAGGGGTAGACTATGGGACGGGCTTGTATTTTATTAGATTCGGGCACTCTTAGCAACCCATCGCAAAACACAATTGTTTTTCCTGTTCTACCACCACAGTATCATAAACGTCACCCAAAGATTTACACAACACTGTTTTTATTCTGGCTACAACAAGTGAACAACACATCAAAATTACACAATTCATATAGTTCTTTTTTGATAAATGTTGACATGAAGGTGATCGCTTTTGAAACTAGTTAATAATGCAGTTATGTTGAATCGAAATGAGTCAATATGCGTTTGCTACAGGACTTCATTGGTGTTTTGAATTCAAATTAAATGCAATATACATCGACCCTTGAATCCCATTATGCATGATTATCGACGTTATTAAAAAATTGATTCTTATTTCAAAGTTATTATTTTTGACGAATCATTATAATGACTAACTATTTACATGAACTTGTCAACTAATATTTTAGTTTCTTACGCTATGTATTTATCTCAATATTTTATATGTTAGCTGGTTTTAGATGACAATAACAATGGAAGAAGTCAATAGAAACACTACTGCTGATTCAATTCGCATGAACGACTTTTGTAAGGTACCACAGCAAGTTTGCTACAATTCCCGATCTCTGGAAAATGCTTAATAACTCAATTTGTTAAGTTCATAAATTTTTAAATAGCTTATTCACAAGCACAATAAATAGAGGAAAAATAATTTTTAGACACGAAAATAGTTTTTCAGAATTGACATAATCATAAGACAATGTCTTTTAGATCCCTTTCAACTGCTATGGTCATGTTGGGATCTCCCTGCGACATTATACTGAAATGGAGCATTCCAACTCTCACATGTCGAGTGCCACACAGGGTAGCAAGGAGGAGTCCCAACTTTAAAGTATTAGGTATGACCCGACCGGGGTTTGAACAAACAATCTCCCATTCTCGAGGCGGACATTCTAACCACAAGGCCACCGAAGCTGATCTAAAATATGAAAGATCCACAAGTTTAATAATGATGCAAGCATTTATATGAAGAATAAATTTATTTATAGAATTTTACAGAGGAAGTGATTCCCAAGATTGAGTATCAGCTGAGTGTCGATACCTTAGAGAAGATAAGGCGTGAAGGAAGGGACGTTAAGCGTCACATCATCGATGCTTGTGAGTGACACACTAACATTGTTGAACAAAAAATCTTAGCTCGTATAAAAATATTGAGTTTCAGGTAGGATTTTTTCGTTTACTTTGACAAGTGTTATCTTATAAGGTTATGTGTAATCAGAACAGCATTATGGTTTACGATAGTTTTCTGTACCACAAAAATATTACTTTTTGCACCATATTATGCACAATATGCTTGGCATAATGCTTTTGTCTTTGAAGCTATGGAACGCCTTTGTATATTATATAACAGTAATATTAAAATCAGCACATGCACGAATATAAAATTTTACAGTGTTGAAAAGGGCCTGTTTCTAAACACCATATTGTATAAAGAACATATTTGTTTTCCTTTTATGGGTAATTCAAGAATTAGCCCTTATCATAAAACACTTGTATGTAGATGCAAACCCGACTGTCCGTATCTTGACACCTAAATGAGCTAACACGAACCTTAAATGGATTCCTTGAAATGGTTTTAATACCTATATTATATGAGCAAATATTTTTTCCTGTGTGTAAGATTTATAATTGCGGCACCGGGAAAATTCTTCTTAGTTCAACAGATGTGACTTTTTCCACTTATAACGGTCACGCTATTTTACAGCTATTAGAATAATACCTACATTTTAATCAACTAAATTTTTTGAATATGTCTGATGGTTTTTTTAAAGGTATTTCTAAAAGCAACTTGTATAAAGTGACTGTGTTTAAATATTATTGGTTTGCTGTTTCAGTGAGAGCGTATTCATCTTCTGTCCAAGGTGCACTTGACAATCTAGAGAATACTGCTTAGCTAAAACCTGCCGTCAGAACTGTTCAGCTTACATTTTAAATTGACATGTTCACTTGGTAAACGATAAGAAATTTCATCCAAATAGGAGTATTCTGTAATTTGTATTGCTATTTTAGTCGCTGTTGTTCTTAGCACAGCCATAGCCATTGACTGGGATACTATACTGATCAATCAAAAAAAAAAAAAAAAAACGACGTCTCACACATGGTCATTGTAATGCTTACTTGTTGTATCCATTTTCATCATAATGTCTTGGTAACCAATTGCAATGTAAGCGTTTTGAAATATTAGAATTCTATGTCAACAGTGCCTTGAATAAACAATGTAGTACATTTTGATACTTAAAAGATCTTGTCTATTTTAATTCCTGGATAATTGAACATCACTTGGCGTTATGTCTTCACTTGCTTCTAGGATTGGTTCGCTGCCAAGATCTAATAGCATCTGGTTAATGTCAATGAATGCGGTAATCTCTCACTGAAAATTATGCAAGGAAATTATGGTGCAGTTGCAGTGATAAATAATTTAATTCATAAAATTCAAATGCAACTGTCAGCTCAAACACTTGTTTGAAAAACCTAACGAAGATTACTTAGTGTCAGTTCTCAAGTTACTACAAATTTACTTAAGAAAAAAATTAATTACAAAAAATAAATGATAAATACAGTAACTTTCAACAAGATTAAAAAATAAAGCCGTGACAAATAAAGTCAATTATATATATATATATATATATATATATATATATATATATATATATATATATATATATATATATATATATATATATATATATATATATATATATATATACGGTATATACGGCTACGCTCCTTTATTCCAAATCTGATTATTCTACAGCAAACAAAGGGCTTACATGTGTCAATAATGTGTGATTTTCCTTGTTGTCTTTGTTCATCAAGCGATTTCTTGCGAATTTCAGTTTTTAGCCTCTATTCTTATAAAAATTCTGGCATTTGAAAAATCACAAGCATACGATGTTTAAAAAAGCATAAGAAAGTATTCGTACCGAATAGCTAAAATTACACTTGCAGTCCACAAAAAAATACGACGCTGAACTCTTAAAATTCAGAATTGACGATGATCGTGGATGTCAAGGTCACAAAAGTACCCCTTACGTACCGTCTTTTGGGCAAAAAGGGTCAGAAATACGCGCAGAATTGCTTTGTCTCTAACCTCGTTCGGGGCAGTGGTCTAGTCCTAATCTTTTACCTTGACCATGACCGAAGAGGTCAAAATTGCCGACGTATTTCTTATATAACGTCTTTCAGGTCCAAACAATGGAAAATCCCCAACCGTTTTCGAGATAATAGTTAGCTTCCGTTTTTTTTGACATTACTATGACAGAGGAAGTCAAAGTCACCGAGGTTCCTATTTCATATTGTCTTTTAGGCGACAAGGGCCGAAAAGAACTGAAAGTCGCTCTGTATGTAACCCTTTTTGAGATGATAGCCAAATTCCGGTTTTGAAATTCATCATGACCTAAAAGATTAAGGCCATCGAAGTACCAAAAGTGCAAGTAAGCCTTGGATAACAAATAGCCTAGTGGACGCCTGTAAGTAAAAGAAAAAGTGTACAAGGAATTTTAAGATGCAAAACAACTGAAAATAAAAGCAAATTCAAGAGTTATAGAAGCAAGCGAAATGTTATATTGAACACGATTGAAGTGTTAGGAAGATTGGTCAAATATTAAATTATGTACTTAAAAAGAAGGAAGCGGTGCACTTCCTTTCCAGATACCTTTTACAGTTAAGAGACAAAAATGTCACCACCAAAATCGAGAGTGGGTGAAGGTTATATTTTTGAATACATTCAAAATAAAAACGAAAGTACTATGTTCCTTTTAAATGCGGATGAGAAAGAACTGTTAGAATTGATAGATTCATTTAAAGGTAACAATTCACTTCATTGTGAAGGAGTCGAAATGTGCACTATATAGAAAAATGTTAAGCAAATTTTCAAGCCATGTCTTTAACATCTAGTGTGTTTTCCAATGGTATGAAAAAGCTAAGGTTACGCCTCTGTTTAAATCCGTTAGCAGTTTAAATCTAACAATTATAGGCCTGCAAGTTGTGACCTCAATTTTCTAAGATTTTAGAGAAGCTTTTTGATAATCGTTTTGACAACTTTATTCATAAACATAATGTATTGAGTGAGAATCAATATGTTGAAACCGTTATACGGCTTTAGCAATTTTAGAACTGACGGAAGAATGAACTTCATCAATAGACAAAAATTTCATCTCTTTTGGAGTATGCATAGATTTGAAAACAGGCATTTGACACAATAGATCACAATTTACTTCCTCAAGAAAGAGACGTGTTTTTATTAACTCTGATTAAGTTAGAGTTCTACGTCCGTGTGTCAGTCCGTTAGTCGCCCATATCACTCAAACCCATTGCTAAAATGATCACAGTACAGATAGTTATACAAATATAAATAGTATTAATGTTGTTGTAATTTCTGGTATAATGTGTTATTTATATTAAAGCATTTCATTATCCATTACTTTAAATGCTTGATTATGACGTTTTTCTCAGCTTATATAAGTAACTTTATAGCAATATAAGAATTATGGCTTCATTAAATTTATTATATTATACAAAAATGAAGTTTTCTCAGTGCAAATAAGTGCTAACTGCAGCAAAGAATAAGTACCTTTGCAAACATTTGCTTTTGCTTGCTCCATTTTCTGATCTTTATAAGAGCCTAATAATTTGTACCTTAGCTTTTAGTTGTTAATTTTTCAGAAAAAAACTAATTGATTGATACCATAATCGCTCTCATGGTGAATAATTGGGTGATTTATGTGCCTATGCTCACATTATACCATGTGCTTTAACTGCCAGCTCAAAGCCTTTGCCTCTTGCCTTATAATGGGCTTTAATGGCAGAATTTTCATGTCTATTTCTGCTTATTAAATGTTAATGAATTTCTAGAAAAATTAAGCTGGACTAACTGCACATGCTACATTATCTCTCTACCAAATTTGGCTGTCCTAACCCTAACCATCTTTGAGAAGTTTCCGTGACAAGGTTTTGGACGAAACGGAATCAAAATCTCGAGATAATGAACAATTTCTGGTTTTCTACTTTGACCTTAACGTACGAAATCAAGGTCACCCAGATACCTCTTATATAACGCCTCCTAGTGCAAAAGAGTCGAAAATAAGCTCTAAATTGCTCCATCTCTGACCGTTTTCGAGATAATGGTCAGTCCCAGGTTTTTGACCTTTACCATGACGGAAGAGGTCAAGGTCACCAATGCACCTCTTATATAACATCTTTTAGACACAAATGGTGGGAAATAAGATCAAATAAGCTCAACATCTCTAACCGTTTTCAAGATGATGGGCAATCTTTTCCTCAAGCTCTTCGACATATAAGTGTCACATGAAAAGGATTACAGCGCTATTTCTAGCCTTTTTTGCGTAAATGAATGGGTTGGTGAAAATATTTTGACCTCTATTTGACCTTAACCTTCAGGGTCAATGTAAAAAAATTACGGATTCACGACAATTCATTACCCTCTATACCTCTGCCAAATGCCGTCAAACCTTCCACGAAGAGTTTTCCCTTTTCAGGGAAACCACTTTGGGGTCAAAATATTTTGACCTTAATTTGACTTGACTTTAAAGGTCAAGGTTAAAATTATTTTGCAAATTTCACGATATCTTGTCATCTTCTATCTTTGTGCCAAATGTCATTGTCCAACGTCAAGTAGCGTAGGAGGAGGTGTCTGGAAACCTCCGGGGAAGAAAGAGAAACTAAAAAAGGGAATAAACGGCCAGAATTCCTAGCAAAGCATACCCATTTGCAAGATTTGTTTGCAAGTGGAAACATCAAGTGGCATTTTATAACCATGCTTTCTTGAAGTGATATCCTAAAGGTTGTTTAGGACTTAAAATTTTCAGGTACTTTCCCTTCCTAATTGTGCTATCAAGATAATTTTCTAAAAAAGCTTTAGTAGCAAAATTCTATTTCCCATCAGTCACTGTAACTCTGAAGCACATGAGAAGCACATTAATCCAGACAACTAATCACTTAGTCGTTTGGTCCTTTAACTGGCAACACGCTTCGTTTTCGTTTACATAGAAAGCTTGACTGCATCCTAACATGAAACATAAACAAAGCTTTCATATTTTCATTGGCCTGTGTTTTAATATGTTATGGCCTGTAACCTAGTTGGTTGTATTCCACGGGAGTCTACCGTACAACTTTGCGAAAAACATACAGAAAACCCCTTAAGAAACAGTTTTCAGAGATCGATATAACCAAGCAAAAACAGGACACATTAAGGATATTCTAAGAACATGTAAAACCCAATTGTCTTACACAGACTTTGTAGAATCTGCAGTCCTCGTTGTGCCGCTTTATTGAAGCAGCTATTGACTTGTCACGAAGTCTTTCTGTATATTTTTACCTGCTGTTTTGGGGGTTTGTTAAATAAATAGCATGTTACTGTTTTTGAAACTTGTGAAAAACAAAAATGTCTTACTTGTATTTTAGGTGTCGGTAGTGGTATATTCTAAGCGTCTTACTTGTTAATCAAGGAAATTGGCAAGGGCAAATATTTGGCAAATAGTTTTTCTCCCTTCACCCAAAATAAATGGTGGGGATAGTCGAAGATGATTTCATCCGACATTCCGAGCCATCGCCGCATCTCGCACGCTTTTATTTCACTCCCGTTTCGCGACTTCGAGATTGTACACTTATGCCCTTACTATAATACGTATGAAAAATATTTGCACTTCGTCACTTCAATAAAACCAAACCTGACAAAATAATTACTAAGAAATTTTGAAGGAAATTTTAAATTGATAGCTTTTGGGTTATTTCTGATGAGTGCATTTATTTATGGCAAAAATATGAAAATATGAAATGTGCTCACACTGCGGGTGAGGGAGGGGGGTCGAGGCACATGCGATAATGTGTGTTATCCTGCGTGTCCAAAAAATTACAGAGGCAGCGACAGAGTGTAATTTTGATGTCAAACGCGGTCCGCGAGAGAGTTCCTATTTCGTTTAATAAGAAGGTTATTTTCATTTAACGCTAGGCGGAAGGGGTTCCTAAAAAGTGCGATCCGCGTTTAGTTAAAACAGGGCGTATCATTTCAAACTTTGCACTTTGCGTTTAGAGTTGTTTTAAAAAGCCAAGGACAGGCATAGTTACATGTTGGTATAGTCGTCATCTTTCCCATTTTCCGAGGAGAAGAGGGGTTGGTATTTGACTTACAGGGACAGGGAGAGGATATAATAACAGAACTATAATGATTTTGCCGAACTCGATTCTATTAAATATGTAGTTGCAAGTAATTCGACGTCCATTCAACGTCGATATGGTGTTGCGACGTCGATTCGACCAAATCGAAACATTGAGCGTGATTTGGTAGGGATTGGTCAATACCATTGATCAACGTGTGATAAACGTCAAAAATACAACATTGAATTGACATTGAATCAGTCATAATACAAAATAAAAGCTAAAATATCCAGACTAACCAATCTAATTCTGCGATAAGGAAAAGAATGGATAAGTATATAATGGTAAATGATGTCTTAAATTTAAATGTGAAAATAAGTTAGTTAGTTAGCCATTAGTTACAAATTCATTTGTGATAAAATTTGCATGAGGACACTAAAATAGATATAAAAGTGTTATAAATACTGACCTTGTTGCTTATATTTGTTAGAAAGCTCGTCACTTGACTCCATGGTTGCGATCCGAAAAATCCCTTAAAATTAACCTTCTACGATAGATATCAATATTGTCCGTTCTTTCAACCAAATAATATAATCAAGTTCCTTTACAACTATACTTAACCAATTTTAGTACTTCCAAATACTTTCTATTTGTGTCTGTCCTATTTGTGTTATGCACGCAAGTATGAAAGTTGCGCAGCGATATATAATACTCTAAAATGCTGTATAGTTTATACAATGGAATACTCTTTAAGGAGTTGCTTACGGATTAAGGTAAAAGCCTGCATGCGCATTGGCTTATTCTAACGGTAGCGATGAATGACTATCCATCCTTATGGTGTGATATAACTACCAGTTGGACCTGATTTCTGTTTTAAGGGTGTTATTTATACTAGGTTCACATATACATAGAAACCGGAGAGGAAGGAACGGTGTGGTAGCCTCAACAACTAACAGCCCCAATCGAGGGCATCTTGTAACGCTCCCCCAAATATAAATAACAAAAGACAAAGTATTGCAAATAAATTAATGCATTCTATAGAGGCTGTTATTAGATGATCATTTGCTATTCGGGTATTGTGTGCGGTATATCCAATAAATTTTGTTCTATAAACTGAAGTGGATACGACCCGCTGACAAAATTAGCACCCGATGTTACAAGTCAGAAAATGACGTGACAAACATTGCGACAAGTAAGTTAACAAAGGGCCTCTATAAAAGGCTGTGACTTTGTTGTCGCGTTGCCGGGAGGTGACTGTACTTCAGTCCATGTGTTGTCAGTTACTAGGCCTTATAGAAGTGCTTAAATGTCCTAGTTGTGTCAAGGAGAGGCGGCGATCAATGGGACGCGTCATAAACTGTTAGGGCATTTTTTGTGCTGCATTGTGTGTCTGCTGTTTAGGCTGTTTTTAAATGGAAAGAAAGTGCGTTACATGAATTTATGACACATTTTAGGCTACACGTTATTATTATGTGATCAAAAGATCATGTATGCAAATGTGCATTCAAAACATCCTTAGATGTAAATGATCTGTTCTATTAGAACCCTGACATCGAAATCTGACAAATAGTTGCATGATCTTGGCTGCTATTAATGTGTTTCGCCGAGAAAATTCCGAAAAGAATTTCACTGTTTCTTTTTTTTTTTTGAATTATTCAATCTCGGAATGGGTTTATGAGCAACATATGTTTTGCACATATAATTATCTGATGTTGGCAATAAAAACCATCACATAAATAATCTGAATTATAGTTTTAATCGAAATTGAAAATGGCGACAAAATAATTTCAATTCTAGTAGAAAAGACCAAAAGAAAGTTGGAGTATAGGTTCTCATAAATTCTTGAACATATTTCATCCTTCCCCTTTTTGTATTCCTTTTCAGACGGGGTTATTTGAATCGTTATAACCACAAAGCACTTTTTTCATATCTTTCTATAACATCTCATTTTATAATACTCCTGTTAGAAATAATTCAGTTTGTAATTTTGCAATCTTCAATCTTTTTGAAATCAAGTAATAACGTTGTCGAACATTGGAAACCTCAGGTGTTGAAGACTTTTAGCAACTGTGAACAAAAAGAAAAAAGACGGTGCCAAGTTAACACTGGAACGTTGTTTAGACGTCGTTAAAATAACAATCTACATCTCCATCCAGGCGGTGGCAATAATAACGTGTCATGGTCATCCCTAAATCGTAGTATCGATCTTCAAATCTTTGTTTTATTCGGGGAAGTAGAATAAGTTAGAAATCAATTTTGGTGAATATTTTTCAAAAGCAGGCAGGTTGGTGAAATTGCAGTACATTTCGCCCCATATATGGGTCTATGTTCCAAGCGAGCTGTTTTGGCTTCTTTTGGCGGAGAGTGATAAATGATTAGAGTGTTCATTGGTTGTTACCCTGATCTCTAAAATCGTCGATTATTGGACGACTAAAATGTTGATTTTCCAAGGCTCTTCAATGGAGCACGAACATCTCCGTTAAACGTTGTGTCAAAGGCGTTCATTGGGCATTGATCTATGGTAGATGCAATGTTTGTTTGCAGACGTCGGATTGTTAACTGGGTATAAAAAGATTCATTGTTTCTTCAGTAAACATCGAATAATCATGGTACAATTGTATAATTATAGTAAATGCTAATCCAAAAAAAATCAAACACCTGACGTTGTCCGGAATAAGCGAATTATGCTGTGATAAAGTGATATCTTTATTTGAGTTTGATGTTAAAATAACGTTTTAGCGATTGGAATTACGAGAGATTCTTTGAAGCGCATCAAGATACTCTTACAGAGAGTTTGCATCCAAAATGTTTGCATAGTTTTGAATAATAGGATTGCCAGCGACTTGAAGCGCCGTTCCGCGCGGTTCCTTTATGACAAAGCATTACAGATTTTAGCGCAGTTTTCTTCTCTGATTATAGTAGAACTCCGATGTCTGGTACTCAGAGTGGGGATGGGGGAGGGGGTGGGGTTGAGGTATCATTTTAACACTAAAGTGATTTTTTATTATTTTAAATAAGACTTAGGGATGAAATTTACTAGGATGTTAACGTTTGCTTGAAAGAAGGGTGTTTCCACGCTTGGCACGCGAGCTGTTTGAAAAACAAACAAGCACGCATGGTCACAAATTTGTATGTGAGTGACCGATCCCAGCCATCATCCCCTCCGCCACCCCCACACTCCCGGTGATCACTTTAACAATAAAGATAGGCAAGTGATGTCATGTGCCAAATATTTATTGTTTGTGCTTCTACAGAAGCAGGAGGGAGGGGTGTTGAAAGTATTGCGTATGCATGCACGCTTTCTGGTCGCATCTACCCCTAGACTTTTAGCGTGAATGTCTTCAAAATTTGGTTGAAAGTCACATACATAAGTACCTATTTGGCTATTTCTTCTTTACGGAAGAACGGAAGAAAACAGAAAAAAAACATCTTTTTCTAGGATTTAAAAGGAAACGTAGGAGGAGATTCTACATGCATGCCCTTGCCTATTTACTTTTGAAACAAATAAAACAAAACCTGAGAAAAAGGAAATTTTGTGAAGGAAATTCTAAATGGTCAATTTTTGATGAGTGCAATTATTTATGGCAGAATATGAAGATGAGAAATGAGTTCACACTACATCTGGGGAGGAGGGCGGAGAAGGCATTATAGTATTATATATGCTAGCATGCTGTCTAAAAAATTGGGGTATCAGGGTGTTTTGGGTTAATTTTATTGTTAGATGTGGTCCGCGAGGAGTTCTACTTTCGTTAAATAACAGGAGTAATTTTCATTCCACACTCCGCATTTAGCACTCCGCATTTAGCTAAAATCCAGGCGCATCATTTCAAACTTAGCACTTAGAGGTTCTGTTAAAAAGTCATGGACAGGCATGATAACTATTTGGTACACGCGAGGTCTCTCCCGTCCTAGGGATGATTGTGGGGGTCGGATTTGCTTGGACAGATGAGGTTATAGTAACAGGCCCGTGATGATTTTACCAATGTCTGGTTAATTAAATATCTAATTGCAAATATTTCGACGTCCATTCAACGTCGATGTGATTTTGCGACGTCATATCAACCAAATTGCAACACTGAATGTGGTTGTAATTTTGGTGGTGATTGGTCGAAACCATTGATGAAAGAGTGATAAACGTCTGACACAGCATTGAATATACGTTGGATAAGTAACATCGTTTAGAAATGCATTTGATTGCAACAAAACCTCATTTTCCCGTCTTTGCTGTGATGAATAGACGCAAGAAAATTGATCTTGTATAGATGTTGAATAACAGGCGTTGTATAAACACAGGGCCCACAACGAAAGAAGAACAAAGCTATCGCTTACCGGAAGTGGAAGTCATGCCATGTCACTTCGAAAAAGGACCAAAATGAGAAGTATAATATAGGAATTTTCATAACGCAAGTTTTTTAGTGTACCCTTGAAAAGCATTCATGAAAATTGGCTTGATACATTTCTGCGTTATGGATAACTAAAGGGTGGGTGTACTTGATTGCAGGTTGACCATGATAGCCGTTCAGTGTTGCTTTCCAGATGACGGCTCTAGATTCATAATTTCCTGACGTCTATACAGCGTCGTATTCCCTATGTCTATGTTACGTCGAGCGGGAGTTGTTTCGGCTTTCATAATCAACCAAAATCCGACGTTCATCAGACGTCTGTTACTACCTCTATCCAACACTGAAGTCACGTCGCAATGACTCTGAAAGAAACTCCTTTACACCGGTCTAAATGCCACCATGCATTGACAGGTGCTTACCATATGAGACCTTAATTGTAGAGAAGAAAGATTTCCGTGGCCCGGATTTGGGACAAAACACTGTTGTACGTGAAGTCAAGTCGGAATAACAACTATATTTGAAGAACACATTGATTAGTTCAATTAGTTCAATTTTTGTATATGTCCATTGTTTTATTATTGACCCAATTATATATTGAATTAAAATGTAATTATATTGCACCATAATAAAATTTATAATTCCACAGTGTTACTATTGAAAAAGTACTCATTCAATTCATTTCTCAACGTTTTTTTTTAACATTTTGTTTTGATATGAAACTATAATACCAAGAATCTTTGGCAACCTTGGTGGTTGAGGATTTACCACTTGTGCAGAAATGACAGAGTTGGAACTTAATACTGGCCTACCTTCACCAACAATGGGCGCAGCTTTCAGATGAAAATAATGTTTACACAATCCTGACAGCTTGCTAATCAGGACAAAAATCTATCAGTCCCAAGTTTCCCGGATAAAGCAAATTTGTGAGTTTAGTTATAGCAAAACTGCACTTTGGACTTGTAGGCAGCATTGAGTTTTAAATGATTATAACGACGACAGAGGATTGTCGTGTTTGTTTATCTTGGGGTGTGTCACGCTCTTCAGCGATGAAGGAGGTATCGGTAAGTACGAATTATTTTTCAGTGAAACAGTCGGTCCCATTTTCTCCAATACAAAAAAGGTAAAATATGGCTTGGACAACCTATGTGGTACACCTAAAAAGTGGCGTGATTTACAGAATTAATCACTATCCTCTCCATTTTGCACATGTAATTATCAAAAGATTTTGTTGTCACTGTCTGGCCAACATACGGAACATTCAAAACGAGCCCTATCACCCAAACATCCATCTTCGACTCCCATTCCTACCCCTGGAGGGAGGGCACTTTTATCATATCTGTTAGCACGTGTGTCCTGAAAAAAGGCCTAGGAAGGGAGTAATATTTTGGGCGAAAAAAACGGAGTAAGGGTTGTGGGGGAGTAATTTTGAGAGAAGACAGTGTTATATTATAATTATTATAATCTAACTAACGCTAGGTAATAGCCTTATTTTCTTTCAATTTTGGTTAACGGCAGTGGACATTGGTCCCTACCTGTTTTTGGTGATAAAAGTAAAGCATAAAAAAACAAAAGCGAAAACAAAAAAAAAAAAAAAAAAAAAAAAAAAACAAACATTTTCAGTAAAATCTGCCTCAGAAGTTTGGTTATAGATGTCAGTGGTGCTCACCTAGTTTTACCTTTTTAAAATAGCCCAAAATAGTTAGTAAAAATGTCAAAATATTTAGATTATAATAACGTCAAATGCATTATCGTTACGTAATATTGTAGCAATGTAGTAACAACGGAAGGATCACTCTTCGTGTGTAGAAACGTTTAATTTTTTAACGATTTTTAAGGAAACTCAGAATAAAAGAAACAACAAACTTATTGAATTCACATTTAGAAATACGTTAACTTTTTCTGAAGATAGAACAAATACTACTACTACTACTACTAATGATAATAATAATAATAGTAATAACAATAATAATAACAACACTAATAATAATAATAATGATAATAATAATTATACATATTAACAATAAAATAATATAATATTAATTGTCACAATGCACTTAATAATGATGAGAATACTATTATTAATAACAATATGATAACAATTATAATTAGATTAAAATGATAAAATAATAGATTTTTTCCTTACTTGTATTGAAAAGCTCACTTATTTTAATATTAAAAAACAATATGGGTTAAATCATTAACAGCTTAATGTATTCAGAATAATATAATGCATTGCTTATTTTCAACCAAAACTGTTCAGACTAAAGCAAACGTTTGTGGCATGATACCTGGAGTGGGTTATCAGTATCTTGAAGATGAAGTCCATAAGAAGAGAAAGAAAATCGCACAAATGATATTCATTTATTCCAGATACGAAACTAGTCTGGTATATGTTGTTTTGCTCTAGTATCTGATTAAATGTTTTGACTATGGATGGCACAATATGCACAAGTTGTTAAGAAAAAAAGGATACTGAATGGTTAACAAAATAGATAGTAATTTTATAATAATATGTTGCCATGCATTTTGCTGTACACCAGCAACCTGACTGAACAAGTTATTCGTTACTAACTTTATGATGCATGATATTATAATATAATATTTCTAAACATGAAAGAAGAGAAACTTGTGAAGAGCTTTTCACATGATACTAATATAATTACATGACTATATCTGTTTTGCATCCCTCCACTGCCCTAATAAGTGACGTTCTGTTATACTGATCTTAGGAATCGATACTGTGACACTTGTTGTCTAGACAGTACTCGAGAAATGCTGTTCTGCAAAAGATATCTATTGAGACTGGAAACGATGTCTTAAACTGTATGTCAAATAACACAAAGGTCCCTTGCTAGTCACTATCACTGTTTGCAGTCACTGTAAAATGATATGGAACACAACTAACATGAAAAATTATTTCTTGTCAGCCTTTCGTATTTCTTTTGAAAGTTCTATAAAACAGTCTTGTGGACATAAGAGATACGCCAAAATGTGAATTCGAACAATTGAAGAAAATTGAAATGTTTACTTAACCTGTCTGAAGCAGTCTTTCTGGTATTTTGAAACTAAACACTCAGTAAGTCACAACTCAGTAAGTCACTGATAAACTCCGCCATTCCCAAACAAATACGCAATATGCAGCAGTGTCTCGTTCTTACGTGTGCGCATTGTAGGGTTAACACCACCCTTTTCTAACAAACTTTGAAAGATCTCTAATTGCCTGATACAACAGTCCAATAGACAGCGTTACCATTGTTCATGTTTCTGTAACGGATTGATTCTCCGAGAAATAACAGGTATATACTTTGCTAAGTTGACTCTTTAATATTTCTCAAAACGTATAATGGCCATGCCGCTTTAAGTTCAATAATATGATTCACAAAAAAGGTAAACTCAGCATACTGTGCTATTTTCTTTCACAAGGAGCAGCAGTTCCAAATATGTTCTTCATGTTTTGAAAATATCTAAAATCGCATTTTTGTTATTTTGAGCATTACATATATATTAATACCGGATGGTGGTATTTGCAATAAAACAAATTTAGCACTTCGCGTTAATTTATTTTCAAAACACACACTGTTAAAGATTTCACAAAGTTGACATGTTCAAAACTTCAATTTTCCTTCTTTGACCATTGCAAACAAGAAAAATAAGATTAAAAAATGAATAAAAATAAAAAGGCTTAATTTTAAAACATAATACCAACTGGCAATTTTCCTGAACATAGATAAAATATCACCACCACTCTTGTGGTCAGTTTACCTTAATTGGATTAGTAAATATCGTACTAACAAGATATAATTTCGAGCTTGTATCACGTCTGCAAACTCTAATGGGGTTGTGGGTCCAATGGATAACAAGCATAGAAATATTCATTAGGCATAATCTGATACTTGATTAATCAATTGGTTTTATAGATCAATACCTTTCTTACAAAACCTCCCTTCCAAAATTCACACGTCATTTAACATTGCTTGTGTATCACTAATATTTTTACTTCGATAAACCTATTAATTAAGCTACATTAATACGCAATATTACAAATAATTTCAACGCTCTTGCCAGATAGCTAGTAAGGATAAGACTATAATGAACAACCAACCGATTAAGGTAAGAAGTCGTCTCTCAGATATTACGCAAAAAAATGGATAAATTCATCCTTATGCCATAATTAATATTTCTTTGCACATAATAAAATATATGTGATACCTTTTAAAATGTTCCATGGTGCTTAAATATAGCTCACGACTTTTATCCGACGGCTCACTGTTCACTTTCTTTTGTAGAGAACCTTGGTCTACTTCATTAGTTGAACGAATAGGATCTTCCAATGTAGGTTCATTTTGAGGTGGAGCATGATAACGATTTATATATTTATATATAACGACTTAGTTGTACATTTTTGCAAAAGAAATAAAATTATGATCACTACAATAACACAATAGGAAAAGCATAAACACATTTGAAACCAGTTATAATTATAATTATATAATTACTTTATATCTTTTTACATAGTACAAGTACACATTTCTGTTATTGTAATTGGCTGGCGTGCGAGCAATCTCTTTCATCCTGATGTCCGCAACCATCTTTATTGCTTTAAGCTGTCTACAGTGTATTTTTCGATGGCTTTAATTATTTAATTTCAGTTTGGATATTAGTTTTTCGAAATATTAGCATTCCACATAAATCATGTAGGACAATGTCTTGAATAAGCATTGTATAAAATTTGAGACTGCAAAAGTAAAACACTTAATCACAAATGTTCTATTTTTTAAAGCACAAAGTACACTTTTAGCTTTTAGAAGTAAAAGAACGTTTAGAATAACCGTTAAATGGTGTGCAGTATATTCTAGTTAAATTAAAACCATCTGTCGATCATTTACGGTCTATTGGAATATTTCGTTAAATATAATACGCTTTAATCAATTTGGATATTGTCTGTTGTGATGGCTGGACAGTTGCATATTACGCGGTGGTATATCTTCACTTGCTTCTAGAATTGGTCCGCTGCCAAGATCTAACAGAGTCTGGTTAATGTCAATGCGGAAATCTCTCACTGAAATTTAAGGAAAATTGTGGTTTTTGATAAGCAATGTAATTGATATTTTTTTTAATAAACACAATTCAATCTTAATATTTGAGAATGACCACGCCTTGCAGCGACTCCTCCTTAGGCAGCTCTTATTAAGGTGACCAATGACATTCTTTTTAATATGGACAGACAGCAGATTACGGTACTAACTCTGCTCGACCTTTCGGTCTGTTTCGACACACTTAGCCACAATCTGCTTTTACACAGGCTAAATTTAGAATCTGGCACAAGTGAATAAAACAAAACAGAATTAATCATTTTTGGGAAGAATAAGCAACTTCAAAAGATAGCTTTCGATTTGATAACAGCGGGTGATGATGTCATATTTTCGAGCTCATGTGTACGAAACCTCGATGTTATGCTCGATCAAGAGCTCAAAATGGTGGAACATCTATTACCTGTGCAAACATTCGAAAAATCAAGTCTGTGAGGCAGTATTTAACGACCAGGGCCACGAAAACCATAGTGCAAGCATCAATATCGTCCAGCTTGGACTATTGTAGCAGTGTTTTGAATGGAATTTCGAAAATTCTCCTAGATAAACCTCAGCGCGTCCAAAACAGGGCCGCAGGACTGGTACTGTGCCTTAAAAACTATGACCATATCACTGATTCGCTAAAAGTCTACACTGGCTCCCAATACGTTTTCGAATCCAGTGCAAGATCGCACTGATTCTATATGAAGTTCTCAATGGCGACGATCCCAGTTTTATCGGACTTGCTCACAGTAAAAAAAACCAACGTGAACACAGATCAAACCAATAAAAGAGTCTAGAAGTGCCGAAAACTAACCTTAAAACAGCAGGCGATCGCAGTTGTTACGTGTCTCTTCCGAGGATATGGAATAACTTACCACAATTAGTGAGAAATTGTGCAATCACCGAACAATTTAAAAAGAGCTTAAGCCGTTATATTTTCAAGAGTTTTAATGCATGTGATGTGCATCTAGTCTTAGACTCATTATTGTTCCAGAATTAGCTTAATTCTTTATAACTTTCATCTTTTTAATATTTACTGTGTAATTGGAATTTTTATCATTTTAGTTTATTGCTAATGTAAAGCGCTATGAACCGATCGTATATATCCTCTCAGCAAATGTTCTCATAGATGGACAGATAGATAGATAGAAAGTTTATATAAAAACAAGCACATTCATAATACTCTTTCTACAGCAACTCTCCTTTGCTCTAACTTAGAATATTTTACAAGAAACAGGGGACTTACATGTGTCAATAATATGCTTTCTGACGTCTTTTCCTTGTTGTCTTAGTTCATCAAGTGATTTCTTGCTAATTGCAGTTTTCAACCTCTCTACATCACTTCTTATAAAATTCTGACGTGGGAAATATCAAAACAATACGATGTTAACGAAATCGTGAGAAAAGGTTTAATATTTCCTTCCTATTTCTTCCAGCTGTACATTGTATGAAATAAAGGCTAGCACTGTTTTACGGAACAGCGAGAAATATTTGAGAATATCAGACTCCGTAACAGCCGCATACTAGGAAATTTGGCATCATAAACTTTTTAAAAGATGTTAAGAAGATTCAGAATGTAACAACATGCGCACCTGGCAGACAGCGTAGCTGTCGCGGCCGTTTATGTAGTGAATAACGTTGTCGTTTTCATTCTCATTGGCTATTTCTGTAGCTGTTTGTCCATCGTTGTTGACATCCTGAAATTATTAGAATTTTATTATATTATCATATTTCTAAAACGATTGTTATACATTTTAGCAATAACAGTAACATAAAATTTCTACATATGATACAAAAAGTGTAAAATTGAAACAGGAAAAAAATGTAATTTTCGTGTTTTGTGATGTTTCTAATATTTCGAAATCACTTTTACCTGTTTGATTTTCTTTTCATCTTCTGCTAAATTTTTACTGTCTTGGGAATAATTAAAATATTGATTAATTTCGTATAGTATAGAAACAGTGTGAATAAAATTCAACACGTTTCTCTATATGGAAATATGGAAAACGTTCAAAACAAAGCTTTTGAAGTATAATTTGTGAAGTATAATCTCTATCAGTAATAAAGAGTTAATGGGTGAGTTATGAAACAGAATTTCGCTTAGACCAGGTTATATAATATAATGTAATATTAATTAATATAAAACTACGTGTTGTTTTCCCGTACTGAAGGGCTGCAAAGATATCTAAATGACATATATTTTCGATATTGCTTTGTAAGTAGTATTAACATTGAGATACAGGAATTTTAGAACGCCTGAAATAACGAATGAATTTGCAGCGTACATTGAATTTCGCGCCATATTTCTCTAGTTCTTGCATTATTTCCAGGTTTCCTCTTGAAGACGCGAGCATTAACGGTGTCAAACCGAACTTGTCCTTGACATTCACGTCTGCGCCATTTTGAAGTAAAAGTTTAGCAATGTCCGTGTTATCTATTTAACAAAGTGGATCAAGGCTACAGTTGTTATAACGTTACACGTAGGATCAAATATCATAATATTTTTTATTAATTTATTATTTCAAGGTTTCTACTCGCAGTGATTAGTCAATTTTCTTTCAGACGGAAAACAATATAATACTTACAAAAGCAATGCAGAATAATAAATAGGGCTGAGTTCATTGCATAACACTTAGATTATAGCAGGCTTAAATAAAAAAAATTATAAAAAGTTTCAAAATAAGTATAGACCTTTAAATATAGCGACATGTAGCGGTGTGCAGTCAGCAGGAGCGTTCCTATCCAATCTTCTGCTTTTAAATAACTGCTCAATCGCATCAATTGTTTCTTGCTCAGGATTCATACCCCAGCCAGACTGTTAAAAAATTCGTCAATCAAAAATAGAAGTAAATGTAGACTTTTCAAATCGCATGAATAAGTAGAATTTTTTTTTGTTTTTAATAATTTTATTGGTTTCATCACATCACATAAAGAGCATATTACAGCATTCACGTTCAACCACTTATTTTGAAAACATGCTTCACCCACGAGTACAAGCGTTCGGTTGTGGAAATTCAAAAATATAATATGCAAGTGTTCATTACTAAGGTTTAAACGTTAATTCAAATAATATTACAGAATCGCTTTAGACTGTGCTAACAGCAATCACTAGTTAACCAGATTTATTACATTTTAATCAATTTTATACATATAATTTAAGGGATTTTGACTATTTAAAGCAATATTACAGAATCGCTTTAGACTGTGCTAATAGCAATCACTAGTTAACCAGATTTATTACATTTTAATCAATTTTATACATATAATTGAAGGGATTTTAACTATTTAAAGAATGACATAGAAATTTGCGTAGGGAAAATCCGTTCAGAGAACAGGTTGCAGATTCAACAGATACATTCAGAAACAAAATTGATCAATCAGTTTTATCAAGTTTCAAAAGTTTACATCAATATCAATCAACAGAATGATTTGAATATTTTAAGCACTTCAAAAGGAGATGGAAATAAACACGTTTATTGTCAATAGTTGAGCTAAGGGGGCAGTAGGGAGGAGGGAAAGGGAAAGAGAGAGGGAGGCAGGGATTCCTTAGCAGCCTAGTATTGATTTGAAATATACTGGCAATTCAACATAAATGTTTAGCCATTTAAATTCAAAGTGGCTTTGTTTTAGGTGTAATTTATCAGATAAAAACCTTATTCCTAATTCTTTCATAAAACTTGTTTCGTTGTGAGCTTTTTTGTTTTTCTTACACATGTATATGTAATGCTTGATAATCATTGATAAGTTGTCAAGTCTGATGTTTTGGAAGCCAAATAGGAAGGTTTCTTTATTAAATGCGATCTTATCAGCGTTTATAAGCCTCAGCCATCTTAGACAGTGGGATATTATTGACTGTGAGAGTGGACATTCCCACATATAGTGTTCAATGGCATCTTCAAACTCGCAGTAATCACACTGTGGGGATTGTCTTATTCGCCAGTCATATAATTTTTTATTTGTTGCTACGATATTGTGCGTAATCTTAAATTGCAGTGAAAGGAGCCAAGTTTCTTTGGTTGCTTGTTTTAGTGTAATAATGCTGCCCAGTGCTTTTTCAGGTGTGATATGCTTACTTGCCCAGTACTGAACACATATTGGTTCTTCTTTCTTAAGATTGATGAAAAAAGGTAAGTATTCTCTGCTTTTTGAAGTTTTTACATTTACGAAGGTGTCTTTAATTCTTTGGAATGGGTTTGTCACGTCAACTTTATACTCCCTGTTTGTATAAATATGAAAGCTTTCTTTTGAAATCAATCGAGTTAGTATTATTTTAAAAGCATTATATAAAAGTGGGTCGATTGTTTGTATTCCATATCTGTTTTTAATAGCGTCGATAGGTAAAATATTATTGTCTTTCCCTATTAAATCCCTGATATAAACTATTCCTTTGTCAAACCAAGGCTTTATGAAAACTGACTTTCCACCAATTTTTACATGTTTATTGTTCCAGAGAACCCCCGAGTAATAATCATTGTCTCTTATTTCGTGTAAGTAGAGAAACATTTCTTTGTAAAATCTTGGCATTTCGAGAGATTTTATATCAAAGTTTGAATTTAATAGTAGACGTAAGCCACCGTATTTTTTAAATTCTTTATGCAGTAGGTAGTTTGTTGGTGTTTCTTCCCAAAGTATTCTAGGCCATGATAGTCTCAAGGCTTTGGACATAGCATCAACATCCGGGGCTTTTAATCCACCTTCTTCGAGAGGTCGAATTAGGACATTATGCTTTACTTTGTGTGAGCTGTTTTTCCAAATAAAATTATTGATTGTTGTTTGTGATTTCTTGATGATATATTCGGGGCAAGTAGCACAGCTAAGAGAGTATACTAGATTGGATAACCCTATACTTTTTGCTATAAGTATTTTACCGTTTATTGTAAGGCCTCTTTGAGACCAGATGTTCAATTGGGAGTCCATCTTATTTATTTTATTTTCAAAGTTGTGTTCTATGCAGGCTTCCATATTTGTACCCACCATGATGCCTAAAACGTTGAAGCTTGAATTTCCTATTTTTACTTCATAGTTCGGTCTTGGTTTGATGCGCCAGGGTCCTATATAAACAAGCATTGATTTCTCAATGTTTATTTTTAAACCTGAATACCCCGAAAATTCGGCCATTAATTCAAAAATTCTGTCAATGGACTGCATGTCTTCGACGTAGCAAGTAGTGTCATCGGCGAACAAAGAGATCTTTGTCTCATTGTGCCCAAAAGTTAAACCCCGTATATTTTTATTTCTTCGTATAATTTGTGCCATAAGCTCTACACAGATCACGAACAATACTGTGGAGAGAGGACATCCTTGTCTAACGCCGCGTTTAATTGCAAACCAGTCGCTAGAAAAACCGTTGTTTATTATCGTGCTGTAAATATTTGTGTAACAGATTTTTATCCAATTCCGAAAAGCTGTACCAAGCCCAAGTTTATGCAAAAGTTTATACATGTATTCCCACTCTATACTGTCGAAGGCTTTTTCGAAATCCAGCATGAGCAACAGGCCGGTACGCTTAGATTTTGTAAGGTTTTCGATAATATCGTCGGTGAGGCGTATATTTTCAGAGATGACTCGGCCTTTTACAAAACCTGTCTGATTCGGGTGAATTATTTTGGGTAGAACGTCTTTTGTTCGTAATGCTAGAGTTTTGGTTAAGTTCTTGTAATCGACGTTTGTTAACGTAATTGGGCGTAAATTCTTTATGAGCGTAGGGTCTTTTCCTTTTTTATGGAGGAGCGTTATTATTCCCAGTTTTTGTGACGGTGATAGTTCGCCTTTGATAAAGGCATGTTTGAGACAGTCGTGTAGACTTTGACCTACAATTTCCCAGAGTTTTTTGTAGAATTCAACAGTTAAGCCGTCGCTCCCAGGACTTGAGCCGATGTTCATGGTGTTAAGCGTTTTATTCATTTCGTGTAGTGTTATGTTTTGGTCACATTTCTTGGCGTCATATTCTGTGATTTGTGGAAGATTTGAAGAATTTAACATTTGCTCGAAAGGTTCCGAATCAACATTTGGTTCTTTGGAATTGTATAAATTGTCGAAGAAATTTCTTAAATGAATTCTTATTTCAGATTCATCAGATACTTCCCTACCGTTTATGCACAATTTTTCTATAGTTTTTTTTCATAGCTTTCTTTTGCTTTTCTGAAAAAAAATTTGTTGCTTTTTTCATCTTTCTCTATCTGTTTTATTTTGGATCTTACCTGCGCGCCCCGTTCGTAAAAGTTATTTATGTCTTCAAGGATTTCTTTGTTTTTGTCATATTCTAGTAATTCTTCTTCAGTGATTCGTCCTTCGCATATTTTAGTGTAGAGTTGTTCACAATTTTTAATCGTTTTACGTTCTAATTCACGTCTTTGTTTAGCTTTGAATTTTGAGTATTCGATTGTGTGCACTTGTATTTCATGTTTAAGGAGGTCCCATAATAATCTTTTGTCACTGATATGATCGTAAGTGCATTTAGCTTGATTGAATGTTTGCGTTATAAAGTCAATATATTCTGTATCATCTAAAAGGCTATTGTTAAATTTCCAGTACCCCGGGCCTCTTAATTTATCTTCTTTTGGGTTTACATCTAAAAATATGAGTTTATGGTCCGAGCGTATGCTCTCAAAAATTTTACAGCTTGCACAATTATCAGATAAACCTAATTTAACGAGAAAGTAGTCGATTCGTGATAGTGATTTTTTCTGTGGGCCAATCCATGTATACTTTTGTTTTCTAGGATTGCGTTTACGCCAGATATCTAATAGATTGTGTGTTTTAATGATAAGATCAATTCCTTCTTTTGCTTTAACTGAAACTTTCTTATACGGCTTTCTATCTATGTTATCAAATGTGGTGTTCCAGTCACCCCCTACGATTACGTTGTCATTTGAGAGGCGGATTGATAGATATGCATTTAAGCTTTGGAAAAATTTTAGTCGATCCTTTTCATCATTTGGGGCATAAACATTTACCATATTCCATATAACATTATTAATCTCTATTTCAGCTATAATAAGACGTCCGTTTGTGTCGTTCCAATGGGATTTTAATCTAGCTTCTGGCTTGCACATTATTATGACCCCCCTGCTTTTTCAATCATAATGGCTAAATATACACGGTCCTCCCCATTCCCTTTCTATTGTGGCCTCTAGGTCCAATGTACCATGACTTTCCTGTATAAGCAATATATCGCAGTGCTTACGTTTAATGAAAGCAAAGATGTCCCTACGTTTGTCTTTGTTTCGTAGTCCCCTAACATTTAAACTGTATACCTTTACCATTTTGACAGATAGCGTTCTGGATCACACTACAGTATTTGTATTCCATATGTGGGTGGATATAATGCACAGTACTAAAATAGGAACTGCGTAACGGAGAAACCAACTTTTTTAATAGAATAACTATAAAACTAACATGCTGGTAAGTTAGAAAAGGTACGCTTGTGTGCAGATTTGTCATATGAGAGGTGTTGGCGATAGTGGTTTGGTACTAAAGTTTGACATTACATTATTTGAGATTTGATTTATAAATGTGCTAAGTTCTGACAATCACCAGAGAGAGCAAGGGGAAAGGGCGTGGTTATTCAATGCGAATAGATTGGATTACGGTTTCCTCATCCACTACAGCTTGTTCCAAGACTTACGACATAAAACGTTCCCAAGAGTAATCGACTTAATTTTAAAAACATTAAGGTAGTTTAGTCTTGTTCAGGTAACTTCTTGGGTAAATTATATATATCCATTATATGTGATCATACGTGATGTTATAAGTCGATGCGAGTGCATTTTATACTTTATCGTATACTTTTTAGCACAACTAGTACAATAACTTGGAACATGGGGCTGAAAATCATGTATTATAATCTCGTTTCACCCCCTTTCTGGCAATTCACACATTTCAATGAGTGATTTGTAGCATTATGTATTTAGTTTCGGTTTACAACCTCTGATAATCTCATTTCTTACCTTTTCTAACAGTTCACCCATTACATTGAGTCCTTTATAGTTTTTGGGGTCGCCAATGTATCTGTTTCCTTTAGATATACCTGTTCCCCAGTATGTATCGTGAACGTTTGCTTCGACCAACGTCAGCGTACCGGTTCCTCATACAGATTCTAGGGGTAGAGCGCATTGGTCATATTTGGCTCGTAATAGACGGCACATAACTTCTTTGGCTTTCCCTGAAGTTATCCAGTCTTTGTCTTTGATTTCGTTACCATATTTCTTCATCACCTTTGGGTCGTCGGAGTTCATAATC
Organism: Protula sp. h YS-2021; assembly: GCA_949752745.1. NCBI lineage: Eukaryota > Metazoa > Annelida > Polychaeta > Sabellida > Serpulidae > Protula > Protula sp. h YS-2021. The sequence goes on from OX457030.1 coordinate 65,060,375, forward strand.
TGATGAACCAGGTCGTACCTGCCGTAGTGATCTGCTTTAGCTGCCTGATATCCTTGTTCAACGCATGTGTATTTTTTTGAGTCGAATTCGAAGGAGCTTTGGTAGAAGTTTGACAGCGGGCAGTATTTCCCCAAGAAGGCGCAAACTTTACCTTTTATCTTTGTTCCTATCATTTGGCCTTTGTCCGGCAGTGATGCTATCAAATGGTGAATTGTTTCAATGGTATATACTCCTGATTTGTACCTAATTTCGTCTTTCACCATGTAGCAATTTTTGTCAACTTTTTTTGCCTCATAGTACACTGGCATGATTATACGTCTATTGTTCTCTATTTCGGGCGGAAACTGCTCACGAACGTACACGTTTGCGTGAATAAGTAGAAATGTATTTGTTTAAATGTAAATGAAACAATCAGACATAAAGGCTACATGTTAATTTACTTGCCATAGTGCATATAGGCATAAAAAAATAGAAAAAATACAGTTCTCCACTTGGCAATACTTTTATAGAAAATAAATAACGGGTGTAGGTCGATGTTCTGTTATTTGACAACATATGTTACAACTCATATTCAAAAACACACAAATTAGTCTTGTTTTTATTTTTAAACTCAGGTGCAATCCGAAACTTATCATTATGTAGTAAATTCTTTTGTACTGAAAGGTGTTGATTCCTTATGTTGCACTGGCAACCACTAATGACAACATCTTATTTTACCCTAGAGACCATATTTGTTAGTTCCATGAGATATGCTAAAATAATTAATGCCCATTCCTTACTTTAATGACGGTTCCAAAAGCAGAGACATCCACGTTTCCTGATTTGGTTTTCTTGGTAAACAGTATCGAACGATGCCTCACAACTTCTACATAGTGCCATGCATCCCTATTCAACAAAATGACGTTAGAGGACTTTTCTGTATATTTAAACTAAGAAACTTTCAAATAGCTAAGACAACGTAAGATTATTGTTTGCATTTTTCCTATATATCAAAGTTTATCAACTTCAAAGTCAGATTTAAAGAAATATTAAATTAAATTTAAGTTAGTGACATTGCAATTTCGATTTAAAAGTATTGAAAAAAGTGTTGTAATTTCAAATGTTTTTCTTTTGTTCCTTAGTGAAATATAACTGAATCTTTATTGTTAAACACTAATTTTTTTCAAAGTCGATATTTACTTGAAAAGTTCAATACGCACCTACCGTTATCCCTCCCTCTAATTAGGAAACAGAGTTCTACACCATTGTAACGATCTCTCTGGTTAATGAATTTCTCAAGCAGGCTTTTTTCCTTGTATAACAATGATGTTAGATATATTAATCATTTTAAAAATAATAACCTAACTATAATAATAATAATAATAATAATAATAATAATAATAATAATAATAATAATAATAAAATATAATAATAATAATAATAATAATAAAATATAATAATAATAATAATAATAATAATAATAATAATAATAATAATAATAATAATAATAATAATAATAATAATAATAATAATAATAATAATAATAATAATAATAATAATAATAATAATAATAATAATAATAATAATAATAATAATAATAATAATAATAATAATAAAAAATGATAATAATAATAATAATAATCATAATAATAATAATAATAATAATAATAATAATAATAATAATAATAATAATAATAATAATAATAATAATAATAATAATAATAATAATAATAATAATAATAATAATAATAATAATAATAATAATAACTTGCATTTAAAGTTTTAATTTGTTTTCTTTACCAGAAATATTCAGACAAAAGCAAAAGTTCGTGACGGGTTACATTTAAAGCGCTTATCAGTATATTGAAGATGTCTGTGCTGCCCGCCTCGGCTGCTGTGTGCAGAAGGTTTCTGTTAGTTGTAGGCATCAGATCCAAAAGTGCCCCTTGTCCCAGTAAGTATCTGGGAAAGCAGTAAGTGGAAACCGTATAAAAAACATTAATTTACCAGATACGATACCAAATTGGGATGTGCTGTTTTCCTCAAGTGCTTAACAAAGTGTTCTGAGTATGTATGACTTAATATGCATATGCATGAAAACATGAAACAGTAATTAAAAGTTAACAAAATAGTAAAAAATTTTCCAAACACTATGATGCATGTATTGTGTTTTATAGCAGCGGTCTGACTGAGCCGGTTATTCGTTACTTCTTTGTTATTATTATACCGAATTTCTAAAACAGAACAAAGAGAAACCAGTCAAACAGTTTTTCACGTGAAACCAATATAATTACGTGACTATATCGGCCTTGCATCCTTCCACCGCCCTCATAAGTGGCGTTCTATCATACTGATCTTGTGAATTGATACTGCTGTACTTGTTGTTTAGGCAGTACTTGAGGAGTGCTCTTCTACCAGAGAATGCTGCTAAGACGAGAAATGACGTCTGAAGTTGTATGCCACATGACACAAAAGCCTTAAGTGATTCAATGTCACCATTTTCAGCCACTCTAAAATGACATGGAACAAAATTAAACATAAACAATAAATTTCTTGGCAATTTTTTGTATTTCTTTTTAAAGTTCTAATACATAGTCTTGTTGGTATACGATATGTGTTAATAATTTGATTTTGAATCAAGTGAAACCAATAGTATATTTACTTAACCTGTCTAAAGCAGACTTTCTGTTGTTGTCTTGAAAGTTTACATCGATGTTACAGCTCAGTAATTCACTGATAAACTCCGCCTTCCCCAACACACATGCAATATGCAGCAACGTCTCGTTCTTGCGCGTGCGCATGGTAGGGTCAACACCACCCTTACGTAATAATGCTTGAAAGATTTTTAAACTGCCTGATACAACAGCCCAATAGAGAGCGTTGCCATTGTTCATGTCTCTGTAATGGATTGATTCTCCTAGAAACAACAAGTATACACTTTGCAAATAAGACCATTTGGTAGTTCTTAAAACATAATTACAGCGTTACCCTGTCAATTTAAATAATTTTACTTGCATAACATACAAACACACAATCTTTGCATTTTATGGTTAGTGAATGTTATTCACCTCACATAATTTTCTTCCTAATTCAACACTTTCTAAGCTTAAAATAAAATAAAAATTAATAAAATAAATATGCTACTGAACCTTCGTTTCCTATCAAAGTTACAACACGTGCATAGTCGCCAGACCTAGCTGACTTCATGATTGAGGAGAGACTCTCCTCCCACTCTGTATACATCTTCACCTCTTCCACGGGCTTTCGCGAACGCTTAGCTTCAGCCAACTCTAGGCACGTCATTCCTTTGTACAGAGAGCTACTTGCTGCAGGCACCTGGTAATATAACGTAACGTAAAATAATGCATTATCGCCCATTCACTCCGCAAGTGGCTTAAGCATCATCTTAGCATTGATAGCTTAGCAAAGCTACCTGGAACCTGTAAGATATTGAGGAAACTCTTCAGTCAGGATACTTGCATATGATGTCATTATATTGCCAGAACATGAAATATTTGCCACTAGAAAACACATACAATATTCGCGACATCCTGCAGTTACTGTTATATACTTTGAGCAGTGAAGTTAATGCAGCTTATGCCGAGTTTTGGATGGCACAGCATAACAAATTTCAAAGTGATCACCAGCAGAAGTATTTTTCAATTACATTTAACCGTAAAGTTCTCCATACTAGCATGGTGGAATATGGAAATCTGTCACTTTCTCGGTATGGTTTTGGCAAATAATTTGGCCTGTATACACGATGCACACACGATGTTTATCACCGATTTCTGTGTAAATTAAATGTTGTATGCGTTTAAAGAGGGGTGTCAATTTTTGGAGTGGATTTTTCGACATTTTGAGAAACCAGCAGACCTAAGTATTTTAAGGCATCATTTACCTTCCTCCTACTAAGCAATGTCCACCAACCCATGTGGAAGATCACTAGAAGGAGAGGAAAGCGCCCCCTCTCAACGCACATGTGCGTTAGCGGTATACCATCCTCGTCTGACAGTTCAAAGGGCGAATTGTAGCTTTGTCCTAGCAATCGTAGTAAGCATAACCAAATATTAGTTTCTGTAAATTTAGAATTTCCCGCTTACATTTTTGCACACATCTCCTTATGAGGTGTCATAACAAAAAATTATCATTATTGTATTAAAAGTTTACTCTAGTGATCATAGAAACGAACATGCTGTGGTAATTCGCTGAATGGTAAAAGTCTCACTCAATTATATAAGGTTATAATAAATATCACTTGAGTACATCTGCAAGACATACTTTAGAAGTTACCTGTAAGTTTTCAGAACTTAGACAACATTGCTTTCCACGTTTGTATGTCATTCTTATTCTCACATGGTATCCAAGATAACCTATGAAGTTGAAATGCTAAGAACTCTTCTATTTTTTGTGTTTGTTTTTTTTTGCTGTATTTTTTGTTGTTTTTTAGTTTTCCGCCAAAATTTTGTTCCCGCTTCTTGCGAGAAACCGCACGGTGTAGAAAGTTGAAACTTTGCACACGTACGTAGACCAGCTGGATCTGCGTCGATTTTTAGTGACCTTAAGCATTGTCTTAAAGATCAAATTCAAGGTTTAAGGTCAATTTCGTGCAAATTCTTGCTCGCACTTCTCCTCCAAAACGGCTAGGCGCAGGAAGTTGCAACTAGGCACACATACGCAGACTGACGTGAGATGAAACTGCGCTGAATTTCAGTGGCCTTCAGCATTGTTTTTGAGGTTAAATTTAAGGTCAAAGTTAAAAATAGCAATATTTCGAAAAACGGTTAGAGATAGAGATAGATAGAGAATTTTCCACCCAGAGGTATTTAAAGGTGTCTCGGCGAGCACAACCCGGTCAGATGACGATTGACGACGAAACCGGAAGTTGTCCAATAGCTCGAAAACGATTAGAGATAAAGCAATTATGAGCCAATTTTATACCCTTCGGGTTTCAAACACCTCTACAAAAGGGTAGCTCGTCGAGCAAGACCCTGTCTGGTGACGATGAAGTCGAAACCGCAAGTTGACCAATATCTCAAAAATGGTTATGTAATAGAGCGGTTCTGAACGAATTCTCGACCTATCGTCTTTAAAATGCTTCTATTAAAAGGTATCTCGGTGAGCGCAATTCGATCTGGTTACGATTGATGTCGAAGCCCTATTTTGGCCAATATCTCAAAATCGGTTAAAGATTCTGAGCAAATTTTCAACCCAAAGGGCATAATACGACACCACGGGTTTAAAACACTCCCATAAAGGGTTTTTACTAGAGCGCGACCTGGTCGGGTGAGGATCTCGGAAACATTTAGAGATAGAGCGATTCTGAACAAAGTATCGACCCCTCGACTTTAAAAGACTTCTATATAAAGACATCTCTTCGAGCACGATTCGATCGGGCAATGATCGATGTCGAAACCGAAAGTTGGCCAATTTCTCGAAAATGGTTAGAGACAGAGCTATTCTGAACAAATTTTCGACCCCTCGGCAAAGGTATTCAGCGATCCCGATCCGATCGGGTGACGATTGACGTCTGAACCGGATGTTGGCCAATATTTGGAAAACGATTTAAGACTGAGCGATTATGAGCAGATTTTCTACCCAAAGGGCATAATACTATCGCTCGGATTTAAAACACTTCTATAAAAGGGTTTCTAGGCGAGCGCGACCCGTTGGGGGATGACAATCGATGTCGAAACCGGAAGTTGGACAATATCTCGAAAACAGTTATAAATAGAGCTATTCGGAGCGAATTTTCGACCCTCAGGGTTTAGAATACTTCTATAGAAAGGTATCACGTCGAACGCGACCCGTTCGGGTGACAATCGACGTCGAAACCGGAAGTTGACCAGTATCTCAAAAATCGTTATAGATAGAGCTATTCTTAGCGAATTTTCTACCCATCGGTATTTAAAACAATTGCATAGACATGTATCTCGGAGGGCGCGATCCGATCGGGTGACGATAGACGCCGAAACCGGAAGTTGGTCAATGTCTCGAAAACAGTCTGAACGAATTTTCGATCAACCGGCTTTAAAACAATTTCCATGATTCTGTATTTTGTCTTAAGTTTCCTAATGTACCCCAATATACCATGTGAGACAATTTCGCTCGCGCAATAAGCTTCTAGTTAAAGTTGCGTATGAGAGATCTATTCTGTATATCACTGTTGCTGCGTATGTTAATTGAATGATGTTTCTACTTCATTGCGGTCAATATTGTGCTTGCGCATGCGTTCTGTATTTTCTTTTGTACTCTCCATATTGCACATATATTTTTCTTTTTAAATCTGTTGAAAGATTTACTTTGTTTAGTTTCATATTGGTGTGCTTAAATTTTTGTACCTCTGTGCTTTTGCAGAAACGCCCACAGATCGTAGGGTGTGTATTCCTTTTTGTCAATCATCTCATGAACTGCTTTGCGGACTACAGCCAGTGACCGTGAGTGAATTCTACCTGCTACGTACGAACGAGCTGAAATTACTGATGAGATTTTTCCTCAAGGAAGTACTATTTTTTATTACATGTCTCTCGGCGTACAAATGGCAAGGTGGTACTTTTTTCAGTACATATAATAAGGAAATACACAAACTCTATTTTTCATTATCGTGATAAATATTTACCTTGTGCAACTTACAAAGTCAAAGAAACGTGATTAATTAAAGGATAACATTGCTGCAGAATGCATCAATATCTATATTCTAAAGGAACTTCTCCGTACAAAAATGATTCCCGCCTACCCTTCAAGTTTTATGGTCCAGAAGGGTCTGGGTGGGTGCAGTCATATCTTTACTATTAAAAACAGAAATCGATTGAAAGAGATGTTGTTGCTGTTTAATCTAATACAATTAAATAATTTTCGAGCCATGATGTCATCAATAACTTCTGGTACTGTATTTTACTTCAAATGATAATGCTACCCATAGTTACTTGAGGTCGTCGCTGTGGCTGTGGCTTCATAACCGTTATCTGAATTGAAATGTTAGAAGAAAATAATTGGCAAAAAAATGCTGTGAAAATAAATCGCAGAAATTTTAGTTACAGTAAATTTAGCATTGCAAAAGTCTATTTATTTAAATTTCAGTTAGAAAATCGATGTTTTTGAATTATTCTAAAAATAATTAAACTAAAACAAAATATCTTATATTAATCCAGCATACACTTTTATTTAAAACCTTTATTTGATTAATAGGAAAATATCTCGCAGATTCTGTTATAATTTGAAGGGTTGTTTTTGTATCGTCCATGAAACTAACTTTAAATATTAAAGAATAAAAATTAGGATTTGACGTTGCTTTCAGGACATAGTAAAGGTTTAAAAATATAACCATACCTGTTTTTTGCTCATCAATGATTTCAATTATGAGCTCAAAAGGTCTGGTGTCACTTAAGTGACTGTATTGTATGATGACAAGAGCCAAACGCTCATTTTCTACATCAGTGTGTAATTTTGAGGCACCGGACACTGATCTAAAAAAAGCGAAATGATCATACGTATTCATGAATATTTTATTATAAAGATTAACCGTAGTGTCTGCAATTTGTATTGGAGTCTGGGCTATGCGTGAAGGGACTGCGCAAGTATGCACACCGGTCAGTGCATTAACTACCAACACTAAAGCAACCAGCCCCATGAGTTAACACAAAACACACACAATCGTGTCTTGGGTACCCAATCTTCTATGTGTCACATTTGAGGCTTATACCTAAGCTTCACTTCAAGTGGCAAGCCATGTTTTGTACGCGCTAAAATGACTAAAAATTTGCTTATCGCCTTTTAATATGGGAGTGCATTTTAAGTATATAATGTCTAATTGAGCACTGCGATTTTGCACTTTATTTTGACTTATAAAGGACAGTGAACAAATAACACAACCATAACAAACACAAAATGACATCACTGAATTGTGTGATGTGTGTCTTCGTGGTTGAAAATTGACAACTGTATTGTACAAAGATGAATAACGAGTTGCCACTATATATAACATGTCACAAGTATTTAAAGATAACTTCTAATTGCATATAATATGTAAACAGTATAGGCTATTTAAATATTTTGAGTTAAACTTACTTTGGAAAGAAGTTGACATTGAACTTGACCGGTTGCTCTGGAATCAGTTTCGCTTCTAAACTTTTCAGATTGTACTCTTTAGATACTTTCTTTCTTACGTCGTGGGTGATATCATTCAGGTATTTCACCAGCAATTTGCAGATATCTTGCCTAGAAATCTCGCTGATGAGATGGGTCTGTGCAGAGTTCACTGTTATTTGCGTTAACACGGCATCTGAATAAATTTGAAGGATTAAGCAATTCATCAAGGGTAAGGATTTCGCACATCATTTCACTATTATATGAGACAGAAACTTGGTGTTTTGATGTACTCTGTTTTTGGATTTAATGGAGCAGTTAAATATTTTAAGTCCATTTTGAATCAAACAATTGTCTAATAAGAGCAACAATAGCTCACATCAAACTTGTAATCAGGTTTTATAAGGTAAATATTCATGGCCCGCAACTCTGAATCATTAAAAAGGATTATCGTAAGCATTAAATCTAGTCTTCCTTTTACATTGTATCTTGCTTGTTAGTTCAATGGATTTCACCTGGTTCTTTTTTACTGGCCGAGTTGTCACTGACATTCAGGCCAACTGGTAATTTGCGAATGAGGTCATATTGATCCACGTGTTGAAGTGCCTCTATAAGATGTGTCAGCTGTCTGTAATTATATATCACTATTTATGTGTTAGTACAATTGTTACATTTTCAGTCATGTTTTACAAATTAACAGAACAGTAAATACTACATTAATAATCAGGTCAAACTCACTCAAAACAAAATTATGCACATGTACCTTAATTGTGTGATAAATTAGCTTTTCATAACCAAATTGCAAAGACAAATAAATCAGTTTTCAATGTACTATTAGTAAATAATATATCTTAACATAATATGTATGGTCGGCTATTGCTTACAAATGCGTTCCGGTCGCTACATGGTCAATGAGAGCTTCTGCTTGCTTTTTTGGCGTTAGTTTTGATTTTATATGCTGTTTTTCCGATCTGGTCCAAAACTCCTTTTTGCGCTCTAAGTGCTTGAGAACTCCTTTGATTTCCATGCCATTTACTAATTCACTTTTGTTTGCTGTGAGCGTTTCTATGTCTCTTGTTGACAATTTGGCTGAAATTTAAGGGATAGTTTACAAAATTATAATATTAACTGCTTTGTAAAATCACTAGCTAGCTTAAATTTTAATTTCTTCACGATACCTCACACCCTAACGCTTCTGTATATAGGTTACTTATATTTACGCAGGCTTTATAACTTGGATGTTTGTCTTTGGCATTTTATATACATGTAACCTTTATCACTTCTTTGATTCGATGTTAATTTAAAATTTCAGTAATGCAGACGAACTGCCCTTTATTGTATTACTTTCCGGAGTGATGTCATCAGAAATCTCCAGTTTATTTGCCAGCGATTCTTGGCCTGTGACTTTTAGACTTGTTACGAATTTGTCAAAAGCTGTTACATCTGAAATAGATACAGAAAATTAATATTATGAATGAAAGCTATATTTATTAATTGATTAATTATAATCGCTGATGTAATATAAACCTTTCGTCATTTAGATTTAAGGCACTTAAATTTGCTGTTGAATATTAAATTTTCGCAGTTGTTCTATTCGGTATAACTGGTACTATTAAAACATACAGCTAAGCTAAACTTCAAGGCAAAATATATATTTTAGTATTTACTCAATTCTCTTAATTAACTTAATCGACAGAACGGTAATAAAAACAATAACCAATAAGCTAATAATAGAAACATTTTAGAAAAAGTAATATACAATGTTTTGTTTAAAATTAGTTTTTCCCCAAAGGAGCAAAGAAGCAGATGCTAATCACTTGTTTAGATGTCTAATAAATCTTTTGTATTGATTGGGTGCAAGTGTTACAAATCCAACTTCTCACAGCAACCAAAATTATTCTACCGACTGATACGCCGCAAAGAAAAATTAAAACGCCCTGTCTAATGAGTAATAAGAAAGCAGCATTAAATCCAACATTTAGCAAATAGCTCGGCATACCGTTACTTAACATTTCAAGATATTAAGGACACATTGATTTTGACAAATGTAAATAAATCCCGTCACGATACTGTAGCGAGATGTATACCAGGAAATAATTTTGTGGCAAAAGATATTTTCTTGAGACGGAAATGGTTTTCATTATATCAGGATTGGAGAAATCTAGAGCCTGCCTAGATATCCTTGGCGCCCAATATTTTGTTGCCTTTGTACCTTTGGTTGAAAGGAGCTGCATTAGTTTCTCAGCAGCGGTGTTCATTCCCTCATGGTGCACCGCTGTCTTCAGTCTGTCACTCTCCTCTCTGCTAATAGCTCTGTCCTTGTACAAAACTGCCAGAATATCGTCCAGTTCTATGTGTTTTGCTATGAATTCTTGATGAATGAGAAGTTTGGACTTGTAATCTGACATAACTTCTATATAATGATGTCGCAATTTCCTATTTTATGTTATTTTTCTAATAATATGACAAAGTAAATTGCAGTCAATGAGTCAAGTATACCTCTGGTAATGATACAGTCGTTTTTATTTAAGGCTTTGTGGATGATTGTCAAACATAGACATTACATAGAAATAAAGGTCTCAAAATGCCTATCATATCCTTTCTTTAGACATATAATGGCTGTCCAGGTGGTTTTTTTAACTGTTAAAATCCGTTGAACCTGAAATGAATAAAACATAGGTTGCTGAATATACCACCGCGAAATAGGAGTGAATAATAGTGATAACAATACATAACATTCACATAAAAATCCATCTGACTACATGGATCCAGACTCAACGGGCGAATATATTATTTACGCAACAAAAGTCGTTCGTATGTCCTCCAGCACACAATAACAAACATAAAAAAAATGCCTGTGGACATTGCACAAGTTAAAAATACTAAAGTCATGAATTGTTTAATTTAATTATAAGCGTTTAACACTTAATTTTTAACGCATTCCTGGCGTAAAGATGTTGATAGAAAAATGGTTCATCGACTAAAAATCCACCAATAATTATGCAGGTACTCACCTTCAAGTATTGTAGAAAGGGGGGTCCTATATCAATCAATCATCATGACGTCATCAATCATGTAATAATTTAAGCCAATTAAGCCAATTTAGTCAACCAATCATCATGACGTTATCAATCACGTGATAAAATTAAGCCAGTTAAGTCAATTAAGCCAATCGGCCATCGTGATGTTATCAATTACGTGATCAATTAAGCCAATTAAGTCAACTAAGCCAATCAGTCATCGTGAAGTCATCAATCACGTGATCAATTAAGATATAAAGTCAATTAAGCCTCTTAAACCCCGCCCACTTTCACCTGTCAATCATCGTGACGTCAGAATCCCCCTAGGCGGCGTAACCCTAACACTAAACCTAGACCGTGGAACACATTATAACGCCATAACAGGCTGTGTAGCCATAGTGAGGAAGTGAGGATCCCAAGGCATCATAACCCTGGACCATACTATGTGACGTCATAATAGGCGGCGTAACCATAGTGAGGAAGTGAGGACCCCCCAGGCGGCACAACCCTGGACCATACTACGTGACGTCATTATAGGCGGCGGAACCATAGTGAGGAAGTGAGAACCGCCTCTCCCTAGTCGGCATAACCCTGGACCATACTATGTGACGTCACAATACTCGGCGTATCTCTAGCGAGGAAGTGAGGACCCCCTTCTATTTTTAGACTGGGGAAATTTTACATCTATCTTTAGTAACTTTTAAAAACAATAGATAACTTTCGTCATGTTTAACCGATTTGAATCAAAATTTTACCGTTTGATCGTTTTATGTCTAGTTTTTCAATAGAATTGCCATAGGCTATTTGTATATGTGACTATAAGAATTAGTTTTTCATCTTAAAATTTTAACCTTAACAACGTAGATAACTTTCGTCATTTGAATAAAAATTTTACTCGTTTGATCCAGTTTTATGTGTGGTTTTACAAAAAGTTGTCATGGGATATTTGCATGTGCGGCTATAAGCATATTTTTTTTATCCTAAAATTTTAACTTTAAAAAAACAAAAATTAGATAACTTTTGTCATGTTTAACCTACTTGAATCAAAATTTTACCGTTTGATCCAGTTTTATGTTTACTTTTTATCAGACACGGAAAATTTTACAACATCTATTTTTAAGAGATGGAAAAATTTTTACATTAAATATGAAAAAAGACACAGTAATGACATACACTATGGGGAAAGCTTTAGGCTTTCCTTCAGATGTCGCTCCAGCGAAGTAAAAGAATGACAGACGCCTTGACAGGGGGAAGCGTTAGACGCTCCGTCAGCTGTCTCTGCAATGCAGCAAGGAAGGAATGGGAGATTCTAACTACTCGTTCTGGGTTACATATGAAGACACAAATCTGAAAAGCAAATCTGAAGCATTTAGAAGTGGGTCATGTCAAGCGATGAACACGAGGAAGAAGTGATCATGTCAAGCGACGACATCTAACATCTAAATTTGAATCTAGTGATACGCTGTTGAAAGGGAAACTTTCAGGCAATGCTTCTTGGTTAATGAACAGTGACAAACGAGGAGACTTCCATCATGGTACAAAAGGAGCTGACTCCACCATTTTACAAACATGTGATGTGGTATAAAAGGAGTGGGTGGAGAGGACCAAGTCATCATTCAATGTGCAGCCACGGAGAAGACAAGCAGCTTTAAAATTAGTGGAAACTTAAGAATTACTGTGGAGCATTCACAATTTGGACCATTTCTTCGAATCAAACGTTGAGAAATGGCTTGCTTTAGCACTATCCTTGTGGAAGATTGTGTCAGAGTTTGAAAAATTTATGCGACATTGGCTTCAACTGTACTTAACGCAAAAGAAGTGGCTTGAAGTCATTTCATATCTAGACATGCGCCATGTGAGTTTTGTACGCACATCACTACTTGAAGAGAAAGAATACACGTATCACATCAACATGAATGATGGTGAATGGGAGACACTTCTTCAGGAGATGGATAACATCAACTCAGTCTTATTCGTCTTATTGGCCATGTAGGGAATGTCATGAAAAGAAAGCTGCCGTCACACTGCAAAAGGACAATAGGATGGTGTCCAACTAACCAAGAAAAAACTGGCTGAAGTTCAATTGGAGAATATGAACGTGAAAAATCAACTTGGACTTACCTGTGAATATTGTGATGCTTACGGATATGTTGATGATTATCATTGTCACTGCCGCAAGTACAATTGTGTGCATACAAGATGAGTGAACCAGACATCTTCTGCAGCAATTGTGGAGTACTTAAAGTCTGTGAAGCAAACTAGAAGTCACATTTTGCTGTTCACGACGTACAGAAAAGATGGACTTAAAAAGGCTTATATTGACTTTATCATTACTACATGTGCTTGCTGTGGAACTCCAGACTATCAGCTTTACCATTTAGACGCTTTTGGGGATGTTGTACACCAGTCTCGATGTGATTCTACATTAAAGATTTATTAGAGAATGTCATAAAACTGGAATGGAAGCTGCTGAGGACTTTGATTCTGCGCTTTATTCTGCTCGCACTGATGTAGAAGTGTACTTTCACGTGGTTATTTAAGAGATTGCTGTAAAGAGGAAGAAACTGAGCAGCTCTACATAGATAAGGTAAGATAAAAAGCCATTTAACAACTTTTAAGACATATTTGAAGACATAACGACAATGTTTTTCTTTCTAGCAAATTTAATCTTATTTCAGTTGTTTCAAAGTGAACAAAGGAAGAAAATGATAGAAGAGGTGGCAGAAATTTTAAAGAAGCTCACCATTCCCACCATTATCATATTACAGCAAGAAGCAGAGTGAAACATGTCAGCAACGGAAGAAACAAAGAAACAAAGAAAGTCTTGGTGAACAACAGAACATAATCAAAGTTTGAAAAAAATGCAACCAGACAACATGGACAATGTGTTATTATTTCCTGGTCATAAGGATGTTCTTTCAAACATGTTTGCAACAAGACTTGAAAAGTTTGGACATACCTTCAAATCGAGTGAAGCTTTATATCAATATGAGAAAGCAGATTTTCACAACCGTCAAGATTTTGCTTCAGCTATTGTTCCATGTAGAACTATATATAAAGCGAAACGTGTAGCTAAAGTGATAACGCCATGTCCCTTGTGGCATACAGTGAAGATAAACAAAATGCAAGATATTTTATATGTAAAATTAAATCAGTGTGCATTATTTCACAAAAAGTTAAAAGAATGTAAAGATAAGACCTTGGTTGACGTAACTTACAATAAATGGTGGGGAACAATTGTCATCTCCGTCATATCCTTTTAAGAATATAATGGGAACGTTGGTAGAAAAACTGACCATGCATGTATGAGGAGGGTGTATATAAATAAAAGTTGTGTTATGTGACTGGTTGGTTTACCTAAAGTAGCGTTGAAAGACTCAGTCAACTTCTACAACAAGTGTGGCTGGAGACTTTTTTTTGGAATCATTTACTCACCAGCAGTCAAAGTATGCAGACGTACGGACATGTGACGGAAGGATTGATTTACAAACATGTTTGAAGGAGAAGTACGTGGACTACATGATAAGTGAACTAGCACGTTCTGGGTTTGTTCATCAACAACTGCAGCACATCAACACCTATTGGGACCATGCTTATTCAACGCTGAACTTGCCAAACTTAGGTGAGGATTTCATCAAAGAGTGTATGCATTTAGACATTGACGGAGCTGAGGAGTTTGATGTGGAAGCAGCATATCACTTTGCTCGATATGATCCGAGACTGTTTGATGAGGTGAGAGAGTGGTTAATCTACATTGCAGTATAATGTCAGATATTACATTGAGACAATATATTGTACAAAAAGCATATTGTGAAGAAAAATTATCGGCTGTAAAACAATTTGCGTGTTTAATATGTTCTGCTTGTCAAAGTGAAGACTGTAAAGAGCATACTTATCATTTCACATGTGTCTATACATATTGGAATGCAGCTAAATATTATATTCATTTAGATAAAGTGTTGGGCAATGAAAATTAACCTTGTGAGAGATATGGTGTAGATGCTATAACATTTGATGAACTAAGTAGTTGGTTAGTGTACATTGAAGATCAATGGTCTTCAGTTATTCACACCATTGTATCTACACTTGATTTGTAAAGAATAAAAACTGTAAGATATGTTGATTGGAAAACGAAATAAAATGTAAGATCTGTTGATTGGACAACGAAACAAAATGATATGTTGACAACTAGTAATCATTTAGTATTAACATGTCGGCGTGGAAAGACTACGAAACCACTATTTACTTTAAACCTGGTCAACCTGGGGCATTTGCTGGTCCTTAAAAACTTTATCACATGTTAAGAAAACATAGTCATCCAGTCACACATTCACAAGTGAAGAAATGGCTGCAGAATCATGATGCATTCAGTTTACGACAACCTGTAAAATACAAGTTTAAAAGACAACGTGTAATTACACGTGGTATAGATGACATGTGGGATATTTATTTGGCTGATATGGGAAACATAGCCCCTTATAATGATGACACCCGATTTTTCTGATTGTCATTAATGTGTTTCCCCAATATTTGTGGGTGCAGCCAATACCCAACAAATCACATACCAGCGTCATAAAGCCTTCCAGAAGATTTTTTATGAAACACATTGAAGACCAAGAACTCTAAGGTGAGATAAAGGAACTGAATTTAAAAAGAGATGGATAAAAGCATTTTTGAAGAATGAGGAGTTTATGCCTATACGACAAAGGATGAAACAAAAGCCAACTTTGCTGAAAGAGTCATTGGTACTCTAAAAGGAATGATGTATCGGTATTTCCTACGTAATCAAGCATATCGTTATGTAGACATCCTTCCAGACTTGGTGTACAATTACAACCACAGACCTCATGGTTCCCTACCTAATAGGTATGCTCCTACAGATATTCGAAAAGGAAATGAATCTAAAGTGTGGAAGTATATATATGTGGAAAAATTGAAATTGAAATCAAAGAAGAAGAAAAAACTCTACAAATTTAAAATTGGTCAACATGTTCGCATTTCCCACATGAAATATGTGTTTCAACGGGACTTTCATATAAAGTAGATGCAAGAAGTCTTCATCGTCAAACATCGTTGTAAGAAGTAAGGAATACATTTGTATCGTGTAAAAGACTTTTTGGACGAAGACGTTGATGGACATTTCTATGAGGAAGAACTGCAGAAAGTGACAAAACATATTGAATCCATCTAAAGACTTGAAAAGGTCTTGAAAACACAAAAAAGACGCAGTGTTTAAAAATTATTTGTCAAGTGGTTAGGTTGGCCAAAGAATTTTCAGTTGTCTGAAAAAAACAGACATTCAAAAATGAAGTATCCATTCACATGTTTGGTCTCTAGACCTACAGGAGGGGTTAAAACTTCTCTGGTCAAGAAAATTCTAGAACAAAAGTAATTTAAACCCTCTTCAAAACCATTTTATGGCTCTCTGTAGCAGATCAGCCTTTGTACAAGGGAATGAAAGGTGTGAAAAGCATTCCAGACAACATTGAAGAGCGCTTTAATCCGAAAAAACTTACTTATCATTGATGACTTAATGACCAAATGTCATAGTGATGAGCTTATGACACGTCTCTTTAGTGTTGGCAGCAGTTATAAAAGTCTAAGCATAATTTTTATTGTGCATAATTTATTCCATCATGGTAGAGAAATGCGAAATATTAGGTTCAATACACATTACATCATTCAGATTAAAAATCCTAGAGACAGTCAAGAAATAAGTACATCGGCGCGGCAAATATATCCTGGAAAATCTCAATTTCTCATAGAAGCCTATCAAGATGCTACTAGCAAACCTTATGGTTATTTATTCATTGATTTAAAACCAAAGACAAATGATCAACTGCGTATTCGTACAGGCATTTTACCAAAAGATACACATTATGTTGATAAAGTGGTGTATGAACAAGAACCAAGTCACTCGAGCATTCGCAGCCAAGATGTCTAAACGTATTCAAGCTAATCAGTCTTTTCTTTACTTGCTCGCTCGCAGCGAGCCTAAACGACGTAAATCCTTGCTAAAGCAAGCTACCAAGGAGAAATTAACTAGCTCGTTTGAAAGTTACTTAAATAGGACATTGTTTGCGAGGACATTTACCCTTAAGCTCAAAAAGGTATAAGGACTTCAAGCCTAGCGTCATACCCTACGCACTCTGGCAGATAAGAAGATATATCACTTCGAAGAAAAATGAAGTTGATTAATCAGAAAGAGGTTTGATTGGGGCTATCGCTATATTTGCATTACCCTTGTTAGCCCAGTTAAAATGAAGCATACTTTAAAAATGGTCCTCATTCCTGAATACGAACATAGAATGTTGTTAGCAAAGAAAGATGGTGGAATCAAAACAAAAGTGAATGAGCTTTTACGTGGGAAACGAACGTGGGAAACGAACTCATGGAAAGGCAATGGAACAAGAACAAGTCAATCACAACAAAAGTCTGTTGCATCATCTAATGGAGAAAATCAGAAAAGTTAATATTTCTAAGTCTTTTTCAACCTATTTATCATGGAAAACTTCTGGCAGAACGTAAGAAACATGGTAGGAGATGGACAGATAAAAAACGAACTTGTGATGGGAACGGGTGATATCATCACGAATTATCGATTGTTGAAAGAAGCATTGGTTGCTGCAAGAAGAAAAGAACGAGGAGATCCACCACATGGTTGGAATCAGTTTATCCAGGAAATTGCAGATTCCAAAAAATATTTTTAGTTAAAAGACAAGACATATCAAAAGAAATGAAACAGCGTCAACAAGGACAGTTTCCAGAAGGATGGGAAATTTTTAACATGGGTTAAAGAGTTATGTTGTTGTCAAGAAAATGAAACTAAAACTACAAATCATATATCTGTAAAATAATGTATACAGGTGCTTGTTGTGAAGGAGAAGTAATAGATAGCAACACTGTAGACCACGCACGCAGTAGTGCATGTAGGGTGAATGGCGCGCGCTATGCACAAAGTTATGTATATACGCATCCAGTCCGTCAACATACATATACAATTTAGTCACCATGGTGTCAACAAGTTCTTACATTACTTTACCCAGTAATGCTAGTATGCACTATTATCCTACTAATAAAGCCTCTATTTACCAAATTCATATGCCTCGTGCATTATATTTGAAAGAAGTGGCCTTAGCTGAAATTCAGTATCCACATACATGGACAACAATGAGACATGGAATGGACTATCATATTCATTATCGAATATCATTCAATGATATGTTTCATGAAGTTGTTATTTCATGTGGTTACAACAGATCAATACAAGAAATATGTACTGCATTAAATGAAGAATTAGAACTATCTTTAGATGCAAGCTCTATTAGGTTAAAGTAGGATAGAATTAGACAAAGAGTTTTTCATATTTTAAGAGATGATTATGAAATTGTCTTTTCTACTGGATTAGTTGAGATTTATACCAAATCAATAGTATTGACAATCTGGCCCTGCTGAACATAAAGCAGATGTGAAAAGGGGATTTTATACTTTTTGTATACTCCAGTATTTGTGAGCCACAAGTTGTTGGAGATTATTACGCTCCTTTACTACGTTTTAAAGGTGATGATGGTGATATTGTTATGAAAACTTATGAAGAACCTCTTGGTGTCCCTGTAAACACATCAAAATTTGACACGATAGAAATGAATATTAAGGATGACACAGGACATAATATAACATTTCAAACTGGAGAGGTGATCTGTTAACATCACTTTCGACCAAAAGCATTGTTAAAGCATAGACACACGATCCATCTGCATATCGCAACCATTTGGGCGGGGAATTACCAGGATTCAAAAAAGCCCGAATACAACATGGCGATGATATTGGTTCAATACTGGGATCATTGGCTCGTATTTCACTACTTAGGACAGGGGCTTAGATCGTTGCGCCGCATCTTAAAAAGGCTGCAAAAGATGTCGTGAAAGATGCTTCGGGCCGAGTTGCACAGCATGTGATTGGTGATGTTAGGAAGACAAAAGAGAGTACAACCGACAACACGTGCCAGAAGAGAAAAAGCAGCTAGACGAATAACATCAACAAAACATAAAAAAGATATTTTTTTAAACAAAACTATGTGTTTGAGTCATAATCATTCTTGTGAATGTAGTTTTTCTCCATTGAAATGGTTTCGCATACCAACAACACAAACTGCTGTAGAAAAAAGTTATAATGTATACTATCAACCACTCACTACCATTAGAGGGGGTGCTCCAATAGAAGTTTATATTGCTGCAAGTACAGAAGAATATTTAGATTTAAAGAACAGCAAACTTCACATTGTATGCTGCATTGTAAAGGGTGATGGAACACCGTGTGGTGCAGATGATAATGTATCATGCATTTCTAATTTGTTTAATGGGTTATGGCCCAAAATTGAATTATTTCTGAATGATCGATTGGTATCACTTAGTAACAATACCCATGGTTATACCAGCACTATATCTCACCTCATTCATAACTCGGAAGAAAGTCTCAAGTCTGAGCGCTCTATGCGTCTCATGTATAAGGATACTGCTGGGCCAATGAATGTTCATGAGGTGAAAAGACCTAATCATGAAAGATATGTATCAGGGTTTAATGTAAATCCCGACGGTGGTGATATATGTGACGTAGGAATTAATGGTTTACATAATCGTTAATTGCATACGCGTCTCAGCCGTGAGTTTATGCTTACAGGTTGTTTAAGGGTAGATTTGTTTGAGCAGGATCGCTGTCTTCCCAATGGCATCAGTATGAAATTGCGTTTACACAGACAAAAAGATGAAAATGTATTAATGGCTGTAAATAATACCTTCATGGTAGCAGTGAAAGAGGCGTTTTTAACCATTGACAAAGTGAATGTTTTTTACACTTTGCTTTTATTTCAAGACTAAGTTCCTAGTACAGTAGTATACATTGTAAAGAAAACCGCAAAAGTGTTTTCTTTCGCTGCAAAGTATTTCACAAGAGTTTCATAGACTGTTACTATGTACTACCCAGTTAACATAAGGCACATTAAACATTAAATAATTTCAACCATTCTTTTTTCTTTTTTTTAAATTACGCAGTCTAAAGACTCTATTTTTTGGTTTCGGTAAATATTTTAAGAAACCTCTTCATTGGCGTTATTACATTTATGAATATACAATTTGGCTTGAAGGAGAACATAATCAAGAAAGAATCTTACAGCTTCTATTGTTTCCTTTTTTAGAAACCCTAGTATTTTTATTCCAGTATTTAAGACAACCTGAGTAGAGATCTCCAAGAAAGTTTTTTTCAACCATTTTTTCGAGGATTGCCCAAAAATGGTTTAAACTAAAGCATGTCGCAAAGGTGTAGATTAAATCTCGTGTTTCATTATATTGTCTGCATATCTGTGATACAGATACGTCAAATTTGTCAACGATGCAATCAGAAGCATAATTTATGCGTATTATTTTGTATAAAACATGCTATTTTTTTGTGTTTCCTGTTAGGTACTTGGTCTTTAAAAATATTTCTTTCCATTCTAGCTCTTGGAGATTTATACCTGACTGCTGCCATCGTCGTATACAACTAGGTTCATCTTGCTTTTGTTTTATAAAATACGAGTAGAGCGCTTTCGAGTTACACTTAATTATATCACCACTTAAAATATCATCAACAATTCATTCCTTGGAGCGATATTTTGCCAAATCTCATGTATATCCTTTTTATGCTGTGATATCATAGATTTCAATTCGCTAGGAATAGCATTAGTAAGGCCCATAATTGTTATAATATTTAGTTCAAGTTTATACTGGTATTAAATTTCAAACGGATTCATAAAGGTACACTGTTCTGTTATTAGATTACCTACAAAGGATATTTTTCTTCAATTTCAATGCAAAAACAGACTTATTCTGTATTAAAATATATTGATTGTACCAAAGGCACTGTTTCAATAGACTATGAATGGAGGATTTTTTCAGCAAATACCATCTGTATAATATTTCTCTATAAAAGGCTGGTATGTCTTTTGATAGTTTATCTACATTAAGGGATAAATTGAGAACCTTCAGCAAGTTGAGTTTGGGCAAATATATTTTTAAAAAATTGAGACTAAGCGAATTTTCATGTTCAATTAATCTTTTGACCCAAGTGAACTTTTGGGTGTTCAAGAATGATATGAAGTCTAAGCTACGGAGGCCGCTATCTCTGTAAACTTGAATTAATACGTTGGCTTGTATGCGATATGGTTTTATACCCTATATAAAGTTATTAAATTCATTAATTACGTCCGCGATGAACCAATCTGGGGTTTTCATTACATTAATTACATACAATAACTTCGGCAGCAAAAGGTTTTTTTATTATTGTGATTCTTCCTTTAAGTGAGAGATAATATTTCGACCAAGAACATAGTTTTTCATTTCTTTTAATTTATCTCTTAGGTTAACCTCAGTTGTTTTAGCTATATCATTGAAATATCTAATACCTAGCGAGACCACATCCCCATCAGACCACTTTATGCGGAAGGGTTTTTTTCGGGTTCTTGATTCTTTGTTTGCCAACTTGTAAGATTTCAGTGTTATCCAGATTCACCTTCAAGCCTGATGTAAAATAATACAGCACAAGCCAATTTAAAGCATTTTGAATAGAGAGCACATCAGTCAATAGTAACGTCGTATCATCGGCTAATAAGCTAATTTTAGTTTCAATACAACCTATTTTTATTCCTTTTCTATGTCTGTTACTGTTAACTGCACAGGCTAGAATTTCAACCGTTATTATAAAGAGTAACGCTGAGAGGGGATCACCTTGTCTGACACCATTTAAAATTTTTAATGCCCTATTTGTGGTCCCATTATTGATTATACAACTTTCTATGTCAGTGTAAAATATTTTTATCCAGTGTCTAATATTGGGTCCGAAATTAAAATATTCTGAACATTTGTCTAAAAATTTCCCATCTAATTTATCAAAAGCCTTTTCTATGAACAAGAGGAAACCTCTTTTTTGTTCTCTTATCAAATGGTCTATGCAATCTATTAGTGTTCTTATATTAAGTCCTATATATCTATTCTAGATAAAGCCGTTTTGTTCAGGTTTTTGGGGAGAACTTTTTGAAATCTATGCGCTAAAGTTTGAGTTAAAATTTTCATGTCCACATTTAATAGACTTATGGGGCGCCAGTTTTTTTAAATTTGTCAAATCTTTATTCCTTTGTGGGGTTAAGCGTGTAATTCCTCTCTTTTGTTCACCACTCAAATGGCCTGTATGAAGCTGTATTTGTAAGATTGTAATAGCATGCCCAATATGTCTTCCCAAAAGTATTCATAAAATTCTTTAGACAGCCCGTCTGATCCGGTGGTTTTATTGACGCTCATGTTTTTAACTGTTTTATATAAGTTTTCTTTAGAAAATTCAGAGTTTAAATAAAGTTGATCGCTAGTAGATATTTTATTTTTACATTCTTTATGAAAAACTGATCGATTAAACTGATCATTAACGGCAGGATTAACAGAATACAGTTGTTCATAAAAATGAGCGGCTTCTTCTAAAATGTCTTTCTCTTTAGTGAATTGGATTCCCCTATTATTAACAATTTTTGTTTTTATGATAAAGGTTTTTTTCAATATTATAAAAGAATTTTGAATTTTTTCATGGGTATCAATAAAGTATGCCTTACGTCTTAGATAATGTCCCATTGTTTCCACTGCCTCTATTCTTTCTAATTCCAATTTACAATCTTTAATTTGGTACTCTGGATTATCGTCATTATTGCGGTTCAGTTCTTCTTCTAGCGTGTGGAGTTTTTTCAAGCAGGTTTTTATTTTTTTCTTTTATTAGCTGCTTTACGTTTTGAATAGGAGAGCGTAAATTTACGTATTTTATATTTCATGTACTTCCACATGGTGTGGGGGTCCAAGTTGGTGGAGCTTTCTTTTACTTCGCTAATCAAGGATTTAATTTGCCTTGTATAGTCAATACCTTGAAGTAAATTTGTATTAAATTTCCACCAGCCTGGCCTCTGTTCTACTTGACATCTAATCGATAAGGCTAATACAATTGCACTATGGTCTGACCTAAAATCTGGGAAAATGTCTACTTTTGTTATATCATAGATCAATTCACTCGACGCAATCCACTAGTCTAATCTAGATTGCATTAATACCGATTTCGCACGGTGCCATGAAAACTTTTAATATCACGGTTTTTCATCCTCCAAATATAAATTAAATCATGCAGCTCCATAATTTCTTTTAATCGCTCAACCCCGAGGTAAGTCTTTGAGGACGTTGGCGTTTTATCGGGTGAGCCATCTGGAGTAACATTTAAATCTCCACCTATTACCGCTTTATTTTCAATCTTTTTTCTATCAGCTTATCGATTAGATAAAAAAAATTACTTGTTCAACTTGACACTCGAGGTTAGGAGCGTACACATTTAGTACAGTATAAATTATATCACCAAACCTAAGATCTGCACTGATGCATCTACCTTCCGTATCAATCTCAATGTTGATGATATTCATAACATGTATATTTTTATGATAGTTAACACACCTTTACTTGCAGTGCTCCCATGTGCAAAAAATCATTTGATCATTTTTCCTAAATGTGGCCCATTTATTTTCCCAGGTTTTCATTTCTTTCGCACAGGAATGAGTTTCCTATAACAAAATATGTCAAAATCGCCCCTTTATGATTTTTTTACTCAGTGTAAAGTCTCCTCAAGTTTTCTCCGATTTCTAAAACCACGACAATTTTGAGAAATTATTTTAACTTCCATTCTACATAATGACAACTACCAATGTGCTTACAGTAAGAACTCTCATTTCTTGTGAAATACAGCAGCTCTCTTTTGAATCAAGAGACGGAACAAGTAAAACAAACAAACACATGTCACACAAACAAAGCTGAACATATACCAATATACGAGCCGGCAGCCACACCGCTGTTTACTGGAAGATCAATAATAACTTAGGAAAAATGAAGAAAAAGCAAAAGGCAAAAAAAGCACCGGTGATTCGAACTCATGGCCTCTAGCCCTTCAGACGTGCGAGTTATCCGCTACACTAGAGAGCGATGCTAACAGAAACCTGAACAATAGCGCTGCATAAATGTTTGAGTGATAATTGTAAGTTTTTAAGCTAATATCAACAATTCAATCAGCTTTTACTTCACCGATAGGTTATTTTCTGTGTGGCAAACATGTGAAGAAACTAGAGCGTTCTTGAACAAGGCAATGGAAAAGAAGCGACACGTAGGTGACGACATTGAAATGTTCTTAAGCAAGATAATGAAAAAGAATCAGCGCCCGAGGTTGGACTCGAACGCATGACCTTAGGCATGCGTGTTAACCGCTACACTATTGGGCCGTGATAAATATGCTCTTAACAGTAGCTCTATAAACATATTTAAGTAATATATTTTAATAATACCTTTTAATTTAATATCAACAGTTATTAACAGTTCCATCGCCCGTTACTTCACCGGTAAGAAAGGAGGGAGGGAGAGAGCTTTGGAGGGGGAATAATTTTGCCGAGACGATTTTCACCCTACCATTTGTTTGGGCAGTCAGTGTCTTTATGCGTCTTTGTTATTCCTGCGCTCAAGAAGGAGTCATGTGGGTTCCCCTCAACAATTGTTCTTTCGACCGTATTTTTGAGGCATTCTCTGACTTTCTTGACTTGGGAAAATTGCTTGCAACGAGAAATCGCATCACTTTCTCTGCTTCTCCAGAACTGTACCAGACATCATTTTGAATGGAGTCTCCTAGTTTCTTTGTCTCAGCGGGGTTCTGTATATCTCGCATTGCATTTTCTTTCTCCAGGTCGCCCGCAAACTGCGTCTTCAGGGTTTGATAACCTTGTTCTAGGGTGTTGAAACGCTGTTCACCGAATACAAAGGTTTCCCTCGCAAATTGAGGGTTAGTCCAGGTATTCAGTTAGGACATGCAGATGCATTGGTGAATACTCCTGCCAAGTTTCCTATCACTAGAAAAGAAAGTAAAATGTTGGCCATTCCATCTTTTGTGAATGAATAACATATTTTTGGGTCAATTACCAAAACGTATTGTCATTGCACTGTTTCATAATAAATCCTTTGCTGGAACAGCATTGAGAAATTCATACAATTTTGAACATTTTAAGCTTAACTACATGCAACTGTACACTGATGGTGAACCAGTCCTATCCAAACCTCTCAAGCTTGACATTACTCGGGACAATATCTTGACGCTTTTGAAACTCTTTACAAATCTTTTGATAAATTGAATGGTGAGAAAAGTTCCATCATAAAACAGGAAGATTGGCCTAGAGGTTATGTTTTATTTTCTTTCGACTTAACAACTGATTATGATGGTGATGATCATTATGATCTTATCAAGCATGGAAACTTGCTACTAGAGATGAATTTTGACGTTGCCTCGCAAAATACAGTCAATGTAATAGTCTATGCTAAATTTAATAACATAATTGATATAAGTACAAATCGCAGTATTCAATTCGACTATCAGTCTGGTACACGAAGTAGATAGATGCCATATTGATCCATGATTGGATGACAAAAGACTTGATTCAAGGCGTGTTTTCCATGGATCAGTTGCCATCTTTACAACGCGGTGCCTATGTCATCAATACAGACGAGCATGATGAACCAGGACAGCATTGGATGGCAGTGTATTTTGACAAAGACTTTGTGCAATATTTTGACTCTTATGGACTTTTAACTATAGATAATCGTTTAGAAAAGTTTTTAAGTAATGACTATGTGTATAATTCCATCTACTTATGGTTTTTATTGTGTATGTTATATATTTCATAGAGCTAGAGATCATAGTATGTTTGATATTGTAGATGTGCTGCAAAGAAGAGATGGTGATTTTTTGTAAAGGATTTTGTATAAAGACATTATAAACCATTGTTTTATTAATGTTGTTTGTACATAGAGTTGTATTAGTTAAGCTGTTTTGAGTAATTGTTAATTTTATTTTATTATAAAATAAAAAAAAACAAGACAGTTTTAAACAACTTTCTTTTTTTATCGTGTTATACATTATTTACATTTCAACAATTATTTTTACAAACCTTTTAACAAATGTAGTCAATACATTGATAAACGAATGTCATTCATTATTCATATATATTTCACATTACTAAACTTTATTATTTTAACAGTTATATGACAGTTTCAATTCATATCCATCTTCATGCATGTCGATGTCCATCAACATAACCCACATGTGATCTGTCAGCTCAATGGACTTTGCACCCCGCATGTGTTGCACTTTCAAGTTTTCTTTAAGTTCAAGCGTTAGGTTCTTCCCAATCCAATGCTTGTAACAGAGCGCAACATTCCACTGTGTAGAGGGTGATGCAGTCGTAGCGTTTTGTAAGCTCGTCATACTGGTGGAATTTTACAAACACGTCTAAGCAGTTCTAAGTCACACTCACTTCTAAATCATCTGAGAGTATAAGAAGAAAGCCAGGTATCCTCAGCTCCTCTAAATGGTTCGTCCACACGGATTGTGCTTCAGGCGATAGTATCATATACTTTTCTAAATGACTTAGCACAATATCATCACATGCGTTTCTCATATATAAGAAATTCATCGCCATCAAATTTTCCATCTCCTTCAACACTCTCATCAACTATGAGCTTTTTGTCTGTGAAGGCTATTTTTATGCTCAGATGATGGCGAAGAGCAAGTGCTGCATGATCTCTGGAAATTGTAAGACGCCTTCATTGATTTGTTTCACAATTTTAATATACTTTCCATTTCCTAGAGAAAGCATTCCCTCCTACGACTGTGGTGTTGACGTCGTCCCCACTTTCAATTTCTTGGTGGTGGCGGTAGGATTTTTTACTTTTAAGTCTTTAACTGTATCGGCAAGAGTATCCATATCAGTTGAAGATCTCTAACGATTTGTGACTTCCATGTTAACGCTTCAGTGTTCACACCTCAAATAACTCTGAAGTTGGAAGACCTCCACCTTTTATACCTTCGTATTGTAATGTCCATGCGCTAAGATGGAATAGCCATCATTCAACACCTATCGCTTGTCGTCATATGGACAGAGATCTACTTTCCTCAACTTCGCTGAGAAAATCTGGTGGTCATAACTTCGAATAATGTGTCCTTTAGTGGTCGTTTGAGTTTGGTTGAACAGACTGTCTCTATACTGCTTATGCTTAATGCGTCTTTGGCAAGCTCGAGTGATGCCTTTGGCCGTATGTTTTTCTTTCCCACCATACATTGAACTGTATATATTCTTACTAAAAAAAACTCTTCAATGTCTCAACCTTCATTTTTCAAAACATGTTTTGGTTCGCATTGGAATGCAGGAAATGATCTTGCAGATAGTCAGTTGTGTCGAACATATCAACATCCTGATGCATATCCTTGTAGATATCTTCTGTTTCTATGTCATAACATAGACTGTCGGTTCGCTGAGCAACAACTTAGTGTTGGAATACTTCGCCATGATGTAATTGTAATGAAAGTCAAACATAAGCACCTTGCTAAGGTCGAGAATGGTGAAGCCGACTTGAATGGGTTTACCCAGAAGCAAATCCACTTTGCGTAAATGTACGGCGGTCAAATCTTCGTTGAAAATTTTGAATTTGTGGAAAGAAGGTTTGGCCACGAGTTTCATGAACCGCTTTTCCTTGTGGAAGAGTTCAATATTCATTCGCTTTCTCACATTTGCCATCGTTTTGCCAAACACAGAGTTGTTCATCAGTTTGAAAAAGTCTTTCTCAAACGGATTATTAGGCAACTTTCTCTTTTCCGTGTTCCAGGTAATGTATTTCTCCAAGCATTTACTCTGTCCAAAAATGGTGACACGGTGTACTTTGGGGACATTCAACCCCAGTGAGACGTGCTGCTGCAAATTCCTATAATAAAGCGCATATTTCTTCTTGTCACACAAGTTAGGAATGAGCTTTTCACTAGGTTTTCCCTTCATGTTCAGATCTTTCTGTAGCTCCTGACTGTACTCAGACAATTGTCCAACTTTAACACATTTCCGTACTGAAGCCACTGGGTAGAGATTATGACGATCTTGGATTGTATGTGGGTATTCTAAATCCATTTCTAAAATGCATCCAATGTCGTCATCTACAGCCACACCCATGATGTCGAGGGATTCTGGCTCACTCACCCACACAAATCCACTTTGAGGCATGCTTTGTGACATGGCCCAGCCATACAGGTTCTTTGCGTCCAGGTACATCATGTAGTTGTTTTGTATCTCAGAATTGTAATCTGCTACGTAGGGGTTATTTGAGTTTGCATACTTGTGCGTGATAACAGATATTCCTCCACGTAGGCCTTGTTCAACCATTTGGTACATGTCAATGCCATTGATTAATTGTAACTTCACCTTAGTCGCTTTTAACTAGCATTCCACGACAGTCCTGGCACTGTACAGTAATGGGCAAGACCCATTTCATACGTGTTGAGACATTCTTGACGAACAGTTTCAAACACGTCAGCGAGCAGTAGCACATCCGATTTCAGGTACAGATCGTGGTATTCACGTGTGTCGTACTGGCTGACAACCACATAGCTGAAGCTGTCTGGACGATGATACTGATGCCTATCCCCTTCATACTTTTGCGTGAAACATTCAAAGTCAGCATAAATCACAACAGGTGCTCGCTGTTGTGTGGCTATATTCTTGAACTTGATGTTCCTTGGCAAATGATAAACGTTGCGCTCCATGCTTGCCACACCCTTCACGATGCTCATCTAAAAGATCTTGTCGTATAAACCCGTGAAGACAGTTGAATTAATAGAAAGCTGCAGTATTATGCTTTGATCAATAAGACATAAGTCTGCTGAAATTCTTCATGAGGCAGTAATGGCCTTTCTTGCCACTACTAATCAAAGAAAGTTGATTTCTCTCGCACTGACGTTTCGACTGAGTTTTATCGGAACAACTACATCTTGTTCATATCAACACGTTGATGGATACGTCGTTCTCTTTTTCAAACTTTGGAATGTCAGTAATCGGCGTGGGAAATATCATGCCCTCTACCTTTAATTCCTTCCCAAATGGCATGTAATGTTTCACGCGATTTGAGTTGATCTGATCTGATCCCCTTTTGCCCTCACTTTGTTCGGCAGCGGAATAAAACTGGTTGCTTCCAGATGCGCTGACGTAGCTGTATGTACTTCAATGTACAGTATGTTATCCAGCGCCCAGCCTGAGCCTTGTCGATCATGTTCGTCAAACGTAGTAAAAAATTTCTTATAGGCTTCTGTTCAATAACCGCTTTATTGTATGTTCGACTGCTGATGAATACATCATCCACTTGTTCTGTCAAGACACCTTCTGCATTCGCCGTCATTTCCTCACTATGGTTAAGCCACCTATTATGACATAGTATGATCAAGGTTATCCAAGGTTATTCCGTATAGGGTGGGGGTCCTCACTTCCTCGCTATGGTTACGCCGAATATAATGATGTCATAATGTGTCCCACGGTCTATTATTAGGGTTACGCCGCCTACGGGGGGTATGACATCAATAATGTTAGATAGGCGGGTGTCACTGTCCTTTTGTCTATATTGTTACTAATATTTAAAGAAAGTAATGGTATTTCATTGGCATCAGTTAGGATTTTGGTTAATATTTTGGATTATTTTTTGAGAATCGCGAAGCAAACAACAACCAGGTAAGTACTTATCTCTGTACTTATTTTTATTTGTTAAAAATTGCTTTGCCAGCATTATTACAACTGAATATGGGCGAATATCAAGACCATGAACATATTGATATCGAATCAGTTACTTCTTTACTAAAAAAATGTGGTTTCTTCACCAATATTTTTTTATTTTTGGCGAATCAATTGACAAGGTAACATAATAACGGCAACTATAGATATTACGTCAGATAACATGTTAGTTAAAATTTTTCTTGCCAATAAGTCTGCCAAATTGATGTAGACCACCTGAAAATGTAACGTGTGTGTGGTAATGTACTTCCTATTATTTAAACATTTAAGTCACTAAACCTTTATCTCCAGAGTAAGCAAAGCTTTTAGTAAGGAATTGATTTTAAGATTTTATTTTTAGCCAATCTGTAAGGGGTTCATCAAGATTTAACTGAAACTAGATCGTTTTCGCTACACTTGGTGCCGCCAAAAATACAATTCTGAACATTTATAAATTCAGATTCAGAAGTTATGCAAAGTTGTCAATTGCATCACAACTCTACGCTACATGTTATATCGCAGTAAAGATTCTAATCGTCAGTGACCTGAACAGATCGCAACATTGAATCTGGTTGTAGTTTGGTTTTGACTGGTAACGATCAAGGTCTTAAACAGAACGTTGAATAGACGTTGGGTAGGTAATGATGTGTAGACTCTGCTTTGTTTGCAAACCCCCCATTTTCCCAACATAAAATTTCGTTGTTATCACGTGCGTAAATGTAGATCAACCCCTACGCAAAGCCATTAAAATCCGTTTAACACAGGTTTGGTAATGCGCTCTTAAGATGTGACATTGATTTTCATTGTCAAAATCCCAACTTATTCGACGCTCAATTAACGTCTCTAATGCAAGGTTAAAAGACAATGGTCGCAAAAATGTCCGGACTAGAAAAACCAGTCGTATTAACACTCACGTGAAATTTAGGTCTGATGCTGGTAATGACTGATCGCTTGAAAACTGACGAAATTCAGAAGCGTATCAGTTTTTACTACCTTCTGCTAAAATATGATCAGTTAAATTGATGTAGCGAATATCCTGTATACCCGGCGACCCAAAGGGAACTAAGGCAGAGCAATGAATACTATTTATTATGATTGCCACGGTATAGACGGTTATACAATTAATATTACCGCGGCGTCTATATGTCACTCTCCCGACGTGCAAATAAGTCGCTAAGCAGACATTGTGAAGTTGTTGCTCTCATTTAGACACGTGCTGCGGTTAGCATTCCTAAAACGTGGGAGATAAGCATTCCCGGTGAGACATTTGCTGTTCAACCTAATGGCTGATACTGCACAGAGCAATGTTTGCTCACTCTTTGCCTGTAGTGGAGAGATCAATAGCTCAAATGGTATATAATAGCATGTGGTTGTCTGGTAATGGGATCCAGTGACAAAATTTCAGTATCCATTTTTGCATATAAAATAGATTTCTAAAAAACTTCAGGCGCGTCAATACAATATACTACGGTATATTTCTTCCAAATTTGGTCGTCCTAACCCTAACCTTCTGAGAGGAGTTTGAGTGACAAGGCTATGGTGTGAAACAGCTTAACTTTTTGTAAGGATTAATAAACTATGGGGGATTGAAAATCCCTAAATGTGAAAAAAGCCAATATTTCCGCCAATTTGTGGCCAGTTAAGAGCCACGCTACAAGTAAGGAAATAAGCTATTTTCTTGCGTCATGGACGATTTGTCTGAAAAAATATGGATTTGTCCCCAGTGCTTCCTGGAATTTCGCCTATTCAAAAAAATAATGGTCACGCAGTTGTTATCAAAATGTCAAGGCAGCAAGACGATTTCCTGGCATGATGTAAGATTTTCAGACATTTTACTTTACATTTCCACGAAGAGGAGACAAAAGCAACTGCCAGATGGTACCGACTCTCGTTAACTGGCATTTCAAGAGAGTAAGGGTATTTCCCCGGGCTAATTCTTTCGCAAATAACGTGAAAGGCAATATCCAGGTACGTACTAATGTCCTATGCCCTTAACCAAAAGTTTGAGAGAGTAAGAACATACACTTGTGCGCGCAAGAACGTGATTTTCGCCAATATTTTTGCCAAATGTTTGTTTAATCACCAAAAATTTTATCCAGATCGATACTTTTTTCTTTTATACAAATTTTAAGAACTTAAGATTATATCCCTAAAAGAAGGAACAGTTTTAAGTCGTGGTGAAGGCATATTTCGAGATCTAAATCTTTAACAGATTGAGTCATTTTGATAGAAGTATTGAACCCCAAACCATCGAATATTGTAGTGATAGTGTTTAGCTTTTTGGAGCATATTTTTAATTAATCATACGTGTAAAGATTTAAGTACATTATAAACTTAAACAAACATGCGATGGGTCTGTTCTGAGGTTTACAAGCAAATCTTTTCAAGATCTGAAAACCAAGTTCTAACTTTACAGGTAGCTGAAAAAACAGGATAACCAAATTAACGTAAAAGTGAAAATATGAAATGTTTTATCCTTGGAAACAACATACCCAAAAAGCCGCATCGCTAGTATCGTCATCATGTCTAGCAGACATAATAATAATTGATGACATATTAATGACACTTTAAGTATGATACGTTTAGGTATTGATTGAAGGTCAAGTTACTTGGAATATATGTCATAATATTGAAAAATATAAAATAAATTAAGAACTCATAACTGTCGATCACTGGTACATCCTGAAATCAGCACTACCAATCAGAACTTCGCAATTGAAACTTTTATAGGAATATTATCCAATATATAGAGTAACTTGGTGTTAAATCTACGCAAGTAGTAGTTTGAAAACTACGGAACAGGGATTGACGTCATCAGACCACCCCCCCAGGGACATACTATGTACCGACCCCCACAGGACATACTATGTACTGCCTCCCACCCCAGGAGGCATAACCCTAAGTCACCTGTCAATCATCATGACGTCATTAGTCACGTGACCTGTCAATCATCATTAGTCAAGTGACATGTCAATCATGTGTCATGTGAACCCAACCCTATATGAGGAATGTTTTCCGGAACATTAACCTTCCGGCCTGAGTGGCTCAGTTGGTACAGCAGGGGACCCGTAAGCAGACCCATAGTCTGAAGGTTGGTGGATCGATCCCGACCTCGGGCATCACTTTCATTTTCTGTACATCATACCGTCATATCATGAGGTTCTAAATATGAGGACCCCTTGGGTCCTCCATGTGAGGACTTCCACCATCTGTCTATCATACCATGGAGACCCCCCGGGTCGTCCATGTGGGGACCCCCTAGGACATATTCAGCAGTCCTATAAGAACACATTGTGTGCGGACATGTGTTTCATTCATGCTGTGGCTGCTGTTGGATAACATGGGAAAAAGTGAAAACAGTTGGTCTTGGAACAAGTGATAGATTGGCTGGAATACACATAGGGGACGAAGTGAAACATTGCTCATTTTTTTGGAAACACATAGGAGACAAAGTGAAACATTGGTTATTCTTTGGAAAAGGAAGTGAAAGATTGACTGGAATACACATGGAAACGAATTGGCAAAAGAGTCATGGTAGGTGACTTTTTTAAAAACATTTTTTTGTGGCTCTGTGACATTATGTGACATCATGTGACATCATCTGACACTATGTAACTATGTAACATCATTTGGCTACATTATTATGTGAGGGCCGTGTAAGCCTAATTAGTCTAACTATGTATGTCATTATCAGATCGTCCACCACACCTGCCCCTGTGGCTCAGTGCATAGGGCGTGAGACTCGCAAGCTGAAGGTTGGTGGTTCTATCCCACCTCGGGACAAACCTTTTTTGTCTTTTTGTTTACTGTTGTGACTATGTAACATCATGTGACATTATGTGACTACGTAACATTATGTGACATTATGTGACGTTATGTGACTCTGTAACATCATATAACATCATGTGACATTATGCAACATTATGTGACTCTGTGACATTATGAGACTTTTTGTGACTTTATGTGACTTTATGAAACTGCAACATTATGTGGCATTATATAACTCTGCAACATTATGTGGCATTATGTGACTCTGTGACATTATGTGACATTATGTGACATCATGTGACTATGTGACATCATGTGACACTATGTGACTATGTGACATCATGTGACACTATTTGACTATGATGCATCATATGACTATATTACTATGTGAGGACCGTGTAAGCCTAATAAGTC
This sequence comes from Protula sp. h YS-2021, assembly GCA_949752745.1. Classification (NCBI taxonomy): domain Eukaryota; kingdom Metazoa; phylum Annelida; class Polychaeta; order Sabellida; family Serpulidae; genus Protula; species Protula sp. h YS-2021. The sequence continues at coordinate 65,094,308 of OX457030.1, forward strand.
TATGTATGTCATTATCAGATCGTTCAACACCTGCCGTTGTGGCTCAGCGCACAGCGCGTGAGACTCGTAAGCAGAAGGTTGGTGGTTCGATCAAACCTCGGGACAAACTTTATTTTGTTTACTTTTGCGACTCTGTGACAATATGTGACATCATGTGATACTCTGACATTATGTGACTCTGTGACATCATTTTTTCAACACAGCAGCCATATTTCTATGTCTATTTTCACTGATAATATTTAATTAGTCATATTTCAGTGGTTCTAATACAGTAACCACACACACACACACACAAAGCGTAGGAATGAGTATATGAAAGACCTCAGAGCGTGGGAACGATTAATAATTTTGAGAACATCAAAGGCCTCAGAGCGTGAGAACGATCGATAAATTGGAGAGTGTAAGACCACAGACCGTGGGAACGATAAATAATTTTGAGAACATCAAAGGTCTAGACCGTGTTAACGATCGATAAATTTCAGAGTGCACTAGTTCAGAGCGTGGGAACGATCAATAAATTTGAGAAGGAATGGGATTTTACCCACGCTATGTCTAATGTTATGTCGTATGTTATAGTAGTGGGAAAATGGTGGTTCTAGACCAACTTTAATAAATGTAGTTTTTGAAAAACATATGATGCATAAAATAAGTTTTAGTATTTTACCACGCTATTTATTCGAATATTCTAAAGTTATAGTATTGTGAAAATGGGGGTTCTAGACCAACTTTAACAAATGTAGGTTTTGGAAACATATGATGTATAAAATAAGTTTTAGCATTTTACCATGTTACTTATTCGAATGTTCTGAAGTTATAGTAGTGGAAAATGGTGGCTGTAGATCAACTTTAACAAATTTCGTTTTTTGACAACATATTGTGTATAAAATAAGTTTGAACATTTTACCATGTTGTAGTAGGGAAAAATCTGGGTTCTAAACCAAATTTAGTTTTTGAAAATGATGTATAAAATAAGTTTGACCTAAGACATAAGTTTTTTTGGTGAGAAGAGCACTCCATTCAAAGATGTATTCGAATGCCAAGCCTATTTGAAACACGTGTTCGAATTGTTTTAATTCAACAATTTTTTAACAAGTTCAACATGTTCAACATGTTGTTCAACATGTTCAACATGTTATTCAACATGTTCAACATATTCAACATGTTGTTCAACATATTCAACATGTTGCTTAACATGTTCAACATGTTGTTGAACATGTTGTTCAACAAATTGTTGTATATAAAGCTATGTTTAAAGACTTTCTCATCATTTGAATAGTGAAGGTTGAACCGAAAAGATGTATAAATGCAACATTTGTTCGAAATCTTACAATTGGTCACAAAGTCTTAAAAGACACTTAAATGTTGCTCACACTTCAGAAGTGGATGAAGAATCGGATATGGAAAACCCTGTAAAACTACCTTTCACGGAAACATTAGATGAGTCTTCTATGGAAAGTCAAAGCATCAACATGGCTGAAAAGAATACACATGCTTGTACAGAATGTGGTGCATTATACAACAGCGAAGAAGCTTTGTAAATCCGTAAATCGAGAGCCAAATAGTTTCAGCTAAAGTTTTCTGGATAATGAGGTCGCCAAATCTCTAACCAAATTCATCAACTTCATCAACTACAGCGCTTGTTTTGATGGCGACTTCTTGAGACCGGTTTTTGCCATGACCTTGGTCTTCTTTGCATTACCGTTGAGTGCCATTGCAGATGGGGCAGCGTCTATCCGAACTAGCAAATCTTCAGCTTGCACTATGTGCTCACTGATCAAAGCGATATCATCAGCAAAGTCTAGATTTGTGAACACCTTTCAAATTCACACTTAAAATCGCATTATAGCGGAGTACTGAATAAAAGTTGCCCCCCCCTTTCATTAACGAAATAATCACTTCACACTGACCGCATCCCGTCTCAAAATTACCCTCTTTTGACACGCATGGTATCACATATGTATCAAGTTCTACTCCACCTCCCATCCTCTTCCCCTTCGAGCACTTACACACAACTATAACCAGCTGAGATCACTAGATTAAACTCTCAATTGATCCACAGTATCCTTTAGCTTATAGCTTAATTGAAAGGGTAGTTATTTATGTTTTAAACAACATTGTGGTGGCATTTTCATGCCACACCCAGTCGGCTAGATGAGAGAAATAGCATTTTGTTAAATTTGTGGAAAAACAAATGGCTGTTTTATTTCTTTTTGTTATTTCGGCACATCTAATGTTAATTTAAGTTCATCGGATACAAAGCGCCTGAAATCACAACAAATGTTAGTGAAATGCAAATGAAAGCTCCTGAAATGCCCACTATCACCTTTACTATAATTCACAGCACCAAAAAATCACCCTTTAAACACGACCACAAAGTAAATGCTTGCGTGAGTACACCATTCGTAGTATAGCAGAGGCTATGATCTGGCATAAAACAATAACCTTTAGTGCTTTGTTGTGATTCTAGCCTTTTTGGCTAGCCTACTTCAAGGTGCATTTCGCAATACACTTTGTCAGTAGTGGCAAAGCAATGCGAAATAACTGTTTTATATGCTGAAATAGTATTAAGTTATTTTGCAATTTAAATGATTGCAAGTTAAGAACATTTGATTAACCTCATTATTATTTATATTTTTATCCTGCATTTTGTAAAGATTTATTTCAAAGTTAAAAATTTCAAAGGTAATTTCTTCTGTGTTTATTTTGGTATTGTTTTTTACCATCTTTATATTTGATAAAAGAGTACGCCCGAAAAAGAAAACGTTTCATATGAGGTAACCGCCCATTTTGCTAGATTTTTCACATGATTTTTGCGCTATCGCGTAACACCAATGTTTGTGACGTTGTAGCCATTTTATAATTCAATTAAATATTGTGATGTTCCAGAAAAGTTGGATAGGGTTCGCACCTGCCACCGAAAAACGGTCAACGTCGAAACCAGAGATCGAAATTATGTCTCTGCTGGAATGTTTACTGAGAAACAGCATGTCAAAGGCTATGTTTCGTAGAATTCAAGTGAAACTGACATCACAACACTACTTTTAACATAAACCTAAGAGGCATACTTAATTGTTAAACCTTTTTAACTGAATTTTTAATCGCTCAATTTTCAAAGTCCCAAGTGTAATTTTCACTATTCGGTAGTGAAACGGATCAGGTTGCTCTCATATTTATATTTCTCTTGTAATTATTGTATACGAGCTGGCTAAAGAACAAAATAGCATGTTGTGGTCTCTTCAAAAATAACCAAATAAGCTAACCATTTAGAATTTCCTTCCCAAAATTCCTTAGTAACTATTTTGTCAGGTTTTGTTATATTTATATAAGTTTAGATGAAGAAGTTCATGGTCAACGTCCGAATTTTGACCTTGACCATGGCCAAGGAGTCAAGGTCACTAAGAACCTCTTATATAACGTCTTGTAGGCCTGTTTTCGAGATAAAGGTCGCGCTATCTCTAACTTGACCATCATCCAGGACGTCAAGGTAACCGAGGTACCTCTGATATAAGGGCTTTGAGGCTCAATGGGTCGTAAATAAGCTGAAAATCACCCTATCACTAACGGTTTTCAAAATAATGGTCAACTTCTGGTTTTTGACCTTGTTCAAGGTCACCGAGCTATCTCTGGTATAACGCCTGTTTCGAGATTTTTGTATACTTCTGCTTTTTGACGGAAGAGGTCAAGGTCACCAAGGTACTTCTCATAATGTGTTCTACTACCATAAACTCGAAAATAATCTCCGAATCGCTCTGTCTTTAACCGTTCTCGAGATAATGGTCAACTTCCGTTTTTAACCTCGAGTATGAGGGAGGAGGTTAAATTCACTAAGGTATCTCTTATCTAAAGTCGTTTTGGCCCAAAGGGTAGGAAATAAGCCTACTTGCTTTAACCGATTTCGAGATAATTGTCAACTTATAGTTTTCGGTATTGACCAGAACCAAGGAGATCAAGGTCAACGACGAACCTCTATAATAACGTTTTTTTTCGGCTCAAAAGGTCCAAAATAAGCTCAAAACTGCTCTATCTCTAATCGTTTTGCAGATTATGGAGATAACTTCCGGTTTCTTACCTTGACCATGACGGAGGATAAGTTAAGCGAGGTTCCTCTGCTATACGGTTGTATAGTCCATAAGGACAGAAAATCTCCAACCCTTTTCGAGATAATGGACAGTATCCGGTTTTCGACCTTGACCAAGACCGAAGAGGTCAAGGTCATCGAGGTACTTCTTACATGAGGTCATTTAGGCCCAAAGGTCCGATAATAAGCTCAAAATCGCTCTATGTATAAACGTTTTTGTGATAATGGTCAACTTCCGCTTTTTCACTTTGACCATAACGTAGGAGGTCAAGGTTACCGAAATACCTCATATATATCGCATTTAGCGCGAAAGGTCGAAGATAGGCCCAAATGCTTCATTTGACCGTTTTCGAGATAAAAGTCAACTTCCGGATTTTGACTTTCACCATGACAGAGGAGGTCAAGACCACCAAGGGACCGCTTATATAACGTATTTTAGACCCGATTGTTCGAAAATAAGCTCGAAATTGAAATATTTTTTTCTCAGGCTCTCCGACTATAAATGTCACATGACTTTGACATTGACCCTAAATGTCGAAATTCAAACTGCGAAGATAGTATATTCAAGGTCAAAGTCAAACACTTTACGGATTCATGGCAACTAATTACCCTCTACACCTCTTCCAAATGCCATCTTGCTACGTCAAACCTTGTAGGAGGAGTCTTATGAAAAACCACATTGAGGTCAACAATACTTTGACCTCAATATGACTTGACCTTGAAGGTCAAAGTCAACATTTTTTTGGTATTTCACGACGTCTCATCATCTTCTATCTTCGTGCCAAATATCATTTACCTAGTCAAATAGCGTAGGAGGAGTTGTCCGAAAACCTCCGGGAAAGAAAGATAAGCTGAAAAAGGGAATAAACGGCCAGAATTCTTATCAAAGCATAGCTATTTGCAAACTTTGTTTGCAAGTGTGGGAAAAGTCCTTTCCATGTTATTTTATAACCAGGCTTTCTTGAAGTGACATCATTACGGTTGTTTAGGACGTAAAAATTTTCAGGTACTTTCCCGTCCTAATTGTGCTATGATGATGATTTTCTAAAAATGTTCTAAGAGCAAAATTATATCATACATAAGAAATATTTAATATTTTTTTATTTATATCCTAAAAGAGGACTTCATGCGTGAAGACTGTGTGAAATAAGCAACACTTATGATAGTCAGAAATCCTTAGGACAATACTTAATACTTACTACGAACTATTGAACAAGATTTGTTGAGTGTTTCTTATATTGTTTGAACTTTGAGTAGAATAGAAAACATAGTTGATAGTTTTGGCGGTGTGACGGATTTCAGAAATGACACGTAGCTGTAGTTCTTTTCCGTCATATTTTTATGGAGTACGAATATTATTGCATGCTGCAGTATCAAATATAAGCGAAAAGTAGGAAAGATAAATATCTGATAATTTAATAAACCTCTCTTGAGAGTGTAAAACGGCAAAAATGAATAAAACAATCGTTTTAATGTTTTAATCTCGCTATACAGAAAGGTTGAATCCATCTTGGCATGAAACATAAACAAAGGCTGCATGTTTTCAATTCCCTGTTTTTTTAATGTTATCATGTAACCTAGTTGGTTGTATTCCACATGCGTCTACCGTATAACTTTGCGAAAGACATCCAGAAAACCCTTAAAATTAATATTTTAAGTTTCTATAAGAAACAGTTTTCAGAGATCGATATAATGAGGCAAAACAGGACACATTAAGGACATTCTAAGAACATATGAAGTCCAATTAGTTTTCACATGCTTTGTAGAGTTATCTGTAGTCCTAGTTGGGCAGCATTATTTAAGCAACTATCGACTTATCACGAAGTCTTTCTGTATATTTTTACCTTGGTAGTGTGCTGCTGTTTTAACCGTTTTTAAATAAACTGTTACTGTTTTCGAAACTTGTGAAAAACAAACGCCTTACTTACATCTTAGGTAACGGTAGTTGTATATCCCAACCGACTAACTTGCTAATCAAGGAAATGGACAATAGCATCTTTCTGGCAATATTTGTTCTTCCTTCACCCAAAATAAATGTTAGGGATGGGCGTAGATGATTTCACCTGATATCACCGCATCACCGCATCTAGCACGCGTTTATTCTACTCTCGTTTCGCACCGACTTAGAATTTTTACATGTACCTTACTTTATTACGTGTGAAAATATTTTCTGTTCGTCACATAAATATAACAAAAAATGACAAAATAATTACTAAGGATTTTTATAAAGGAAACTCTAAATGGATTATTTGTTATCTTACCTTTGAAGAGTACATTCCTTTACGGAAAAAAAAATGAAAATATGAAATGGGTTCCCACTACGGGTTTGGGGAGGGGGAATAACTTGGTGTTACATGTGCCACCATGTGTGTCCAAAAAATCGAGGAGACAGGGGGAGGGATCATTCAGCACTCCGCTTTTACCACAACATAGGCAGGGGGTCTTAAAAATTTGCGCTCCGCGTTAAGTTAAAATCACAATGTATTATGCGAAACTTAGCACTTAAGGGGTTCTTTTACAAAGTTATGGACAGACATGATCCGACAGGATCGGACTTGCAGGGACAGTTGAGGTTTTAGTAACAGGCCTGTGATTATTTTATCGACATCTCGTGCTATTAAATATGTAGTTGCAAATATTTTGACGTCTATATGAGGTTGCGATCTCGAATCGACCGAAGTGCAACATTGAACCTAATTGTAATTTGGTGGTGATTGGTCGATACCGTTGATCAACGTGTAATAAACGTGTAACACAACATTGAATATACGTTGGATAAGCAACGGTGTTTAGAATTGCATTTAGTCGCAACAAAGCCTCACTTTTCCCCCACGTCAAATCAACGTCTTTGTTGTAACGTTGAGCAGACGCAGAAAAATCGACGTTGCATAGATGTTGAATAACAGACGTTGTGCCAACGCAGGGTCACAACCATAAAACAACCCCATGCTATTACTTGCCGGAAGTGGAAGTCATGCCAGATCGCGTCGAAAACAGGCCAAATTGAGAAAGTAAAATGCAGGAATTGCAAGTTTTTTTAGTCTGCTCTCTAGAAACTTTATACATATACCGCGTTATCGATAAATCAAGGGTTGGTGGACTTTTCACTGTTACTTTGTAGATGACAGCTCTAGATTAATGTTTTCCTAACGTCTATGCTACGTCACTTTCCCTACGTCTATGTTACGTCTGGCAGGAGATATAGGTTGTTTTGACTTTAACAGTCAACCAAATTCTGACGCTAATCAGGCGTTGGTGGTGACGTCCATTCAGCATTGAGGTGACATAGCAGTGAAATAGAAAAACTCCTTCATGCTGGTCTAAATACCACCATGCATTGATAGGTGCTTTCCGAAACAGACATTAATTGTAGATAAGAATCAGATTTGGGACAAAATGCCGGTTACCGCACCAGAAGTGTTGTTGAGGTAGCAACTATATTTGAACAGCACCTTGGTTAGTTCAATTAGTTCAATTATTGTATATATCGATTGTTTCATGGTTTATTTAATTATAAATTGATCTGAAATTTAATTATATTGCTTGATAATAACCTTTATAATTGTATAATGATAATATTGGCCAAATCAGCAACTGTGTTTGGTATTGAAAAAAAAACACACATTCAATGCATTTTACAACGTTCTTGTAAACTCATTCTGTTTTGATATAAAAAGGTAATACCAAAAACCTTTGCCAACTTTAGGGCTTGAGGCTTGACCACCTGTGCAGAAATGACAGGGTAGGAACTTAAAACTTTAAACTGGAATACCTAAACCAACAATAATATCTAAATAATCCAGACACCTTCCTAATCAGGACATAATATCAGTGCCAACGTCAATATAAAGAACGATCAAAAAGGGCCCAATCACTAAAATGATGATCTTTGCTTCCCATTTCTACCCCCGAGGGGAGGGAACTTTGTATCAAATGTGTTATCATGTGTGTCTAGTAAACAATTGTCCAACAAGGCGGTAAAATTCAAGACAATTTCTGTCTGTGAGGAATATCTATTCCTTTAAAGGGGAGGATGATGGGGCGGGGGCGGGTATGAGCCACTATGTATCATATTATCATATGTATTACCATCCGTGTCCAAAAAGTGGGGAAAAGTTGATCCCTCACTTTCTTGAAATTTTTTATAACGGTAGCAGACATTGGTCCCTACCTGTTTTTTTTTTGTCATTCCCACAAAATGAAGGAAATAATGGCAAACAATAACAACAACAAAACAACAAACTAACACAAATTCAAGCTAAACATTTCCAGTTAAATCTTTACTGGCACCAGAGAAATGACCTTACTCTCTTAAAAGTGTGGATATAGAAAGCTGTCAGTGGTGCTCACCTTGTCGTAACCTTTTTTATTAACACCAAAGATTGGCGGATATATTGGTGAAAAAGTCAAAATATAAAGATCATAATAGCAACATAGACATAAACGTTAAATAATAAGAGAGATGTCAGTGGTGCTCATCTGGTTGTAACTTTTTTATAATAGTCAGAAATTGGCGGACATATTGGTGAAAAAAACTCAATATATTAAGATTACAATAACATCATGAACAGTAACTTCACGGAATATTGTGGCAATTAAGCAACAAATTACGGATCACTCTTGGTGTACAGGAACGCTCAACTGTTTAACGATTTAATTTTGAACAGTTAAAGAAACTTAGAATGAAAGAAACAATATAATGACAAAATTCACATTTACAAATATTAATATAATAAATTCACATTTATTATTATTATTATTAATAATAATAATAATAATAATAATAATAATAATAATAATAATAATAATAATAATAATAATAATAATAATAATAACAGTAATAATACCAATAATACAAATATCTCTTGCAAACTTGGTCTTCCTAACCCTACGCATTTCACATATGTTCGCGTGACAAGATCACGTCAGAAAAAAGGAATGATACGGATAAACCTGCCGCATTGTATGAATTCAGTATACTTTGGGAATTGAAAATCCAAAAAAAAATGTAGCCACAGGCGCTAATTAGGACAAAACTAACGTTTTATTTCGTAAAACGTGTTTTGACGAGGTAAAAGCGCAATTCGCGTTCTCCACTTTTAGATGGATTCCCTTCCGATTTAAACCTTTCACGCAGAATAAAAATAAAATTTTTCTGTAGCAGTTAAAACTAGCATATCCCGCCATCCATCGACCAATCAAAAGAGGGAATCCTCTGATATTTCGTTATTAATTGGCAATAGGCATTCCACTTAAGCCCCATCGGATGTTGAATAACTCACACAGACTAGCTGCGGAAAGGATGGGTGGGAGAGTAGGCTAAAAATGGAGAACGCGAATTGTTCTTTTACTCGTAAAATAACGTTTTACGAAAAAAACGTTAGTTTTACTTCGCAAAAGCTTTGATTTCGCTTATCTCTACGTTTAGATGGGATCCCGGAGCAAGGGACTGTTTCCGCCAAAAGGTTGTGAATTACGCTAGATACGTAAAAGTTTATAACAAGGATGTTAAAGTTGAACTGTTATTGAAGTCTGAATAAAATGCCAAACTACGTTCCACTTCTTTTAATGTTTCCAAAAGATTGGGGTTGGGGGAACACTCCCAATCCCATTACAAATCATGGCACGGAGAAGTTACATGGGATCAGAATGAAGAGTTCTGAAACATGTAACTTATAGTTCGAATGTTTAAGAGTGGTATTTAACAACCCCCCCTACTTCCGCCCGCTGGATGGATCCAGACCTCGAGCACTCAACATCGAGAATATTAAATCATAAATTAAAAAAGAATCGATATTTGACGATACGATCGTAAATCACTGAGATTTATGTGAAATAAACCTAACGCTGCTAGATCTTGAGCCTGCAGTGTTCACAATATCAAGTAAAATGCGGTTCTGGGGCTGAAACTCAGCTAATTGATAAAACTCAATTACCTGGTAAGATAAAAAAGCAAAGTGAAGATAAAGGTTTACCAGGAAATCCTACAAAATACGGCTAGGTAATCTTAATTCTTAATACTGATTGAATTTTAACTTAAAATAGTGAAAAAGTTTCACCCCAACATGTTTTCTCGCGACTTGGGACACTTATGGGGCAATGGACGCTTTAGGCATGGTAACCATGGACCGGCCCCCTTGTTGTTTGTTTGGTACTGGACTACGGGAACAGGTGATACCGTGTATGGCCCCCTTTCTTTCTGGCCTTGGATCCTGAAAAGAGTGTAGGACTGCAGAAAGCGAACTGTCAGGTTCTTGGTGACCCTGCCTGGACGTAAAGTGCCTGCTTGAACGTAAAATGAAAACGTTCTTTGATATTCAAAACATCGTCCATACAAGTGAAAACAGCAGCCCAGGGGTGATAAAAAACTCTTGCATTGTGGTACTCAGGAAACGGAGGCATGGCATAGCAGTGCCGCTACTCCTTGCCCATTAATCCGTTGTTATAGCCCTTGGCAAATCCCCCCTTTTTGCCCTTGCCTTTCAGCTTGGGGCGGGTTGCCTGCAATCACAGTCAAATTAGTGTAATTTGAGATAATCTGTTCAGAAAGTTTCTTATTCAATTTTGGCAGGAAGGAAATAATGAGAGCTTTTTGATTTTCTGAACGGTATGTCTCTGAGATCGAAAGATATTGGCTTAGTGCTCTGACCGGGCACAAAGAAACCCGAACTTCGGTCACTTGCTATTCTTGTAGGGCCGGGAGCGTAATATGATCAAAGGTGCCCCGAACTTTGGTGACAATATGGGTATTACTCATAAAGCCAGCTCTTGGGGTAAGGAAAACCTTATTCCACTTACCGTTTTATATTGCAGTACTAGTGACAGGTGCCATTGGGCTACATTGAAATGTGATGGAGGAAAATTTACCTTGAAGTGCCTGATTAACTGTGACAAGGTTGTATCCTCATCAGGGCCGTAGCTAGCTTTAGGTCTAGAACCAATGGCGGCTCGATAACCCTCTATTGATTCTTCCTTCAATTGACCTTCCGTAAAGGGATGGTCTAAGAGGTCCACTTCCATTGCGGAGGATGCTTGACAAGGGTCTAGCTTAGAAATCAGGAGGCAAACTTGTTCCGCTGCGATAGGTAAACCTTCGCTGTGAATTGTTTGTGGCTGTTTCCCATCTTTTCCACCACATGCTTTGAAAACCCTTTTTTCCTTAAGAACGTTGGGTTAGGCACGACAGGTTAAGGTTCATGAAGTGGTGCCAATGGGGTTGAGATATGGGTTCCCTGTGCCAAAGTGTTGGGATGGACTTGATCACCTTGCAGCGGAGGAGCAGAGTAAACCACGGGGCTTCTGGGGACTACGGGTCAGAAACCAAAAGCTCTTTTGTTTTGGAAACATAGGTATTTTCTGGCTGAGTGGTGTAGGGGAACGTGAAGATAAGCATCGTATAGATCTACTGACGTGCCCCACATCCCTATTTGGAGTGCTCCTTTTATAACGTGCTCCGTGGCCATTTGGAAGGAGGTTACCTGAATACTGGTTGCGGGAAGATAGATCTATCACTAGCCTACAAACCCCTGATTTCTTGGGTACCAGAAAAATCCTGCTGAAAACATTCCACCTGTTTTTCTGGCATTTCCACTATAGGCCGTTTTGCTGAGAGGTCTTTTATCATTTCCTGTAGAGCTATGTCTTTTTCTGAACCTTGCTGATAGACGGTCACTAGGTTACGTGGGTTCTGAGGGGTAGGGGAATGGGTGGTTTGTGTCCCATTGGGCCCCTCTTGAAAGGGAGTGGATAGCCGTTCCTGAACCAGCGGACTATTCTCTGGGAAGCCGCTATTTTTTCCCAAAGCTTGCCAGAATCTGTCTAGCCTTCTAGCGGTATTTTGGTTGGCTGCCCTGGTTTGGTTCCTCCGTCTGCTTGGACCTTTTGGGTAGTGGAGACTGCACTTATGAGCCGGGTCGAGAATGTTAAGCTGAGCTGTGCCCTTGCCCTTTTGCGCTTTGCTGGCTGGCGGAAGGAGGCAGGTGACCTTCTCGACATCAACGCAAAGTCTTGGGATAAGGACCCACTTTTCTGGTTCACCTCCTCAATTTCTGCTGGGCGAAACAGTTCTTTCTCATCCGGGATGGGAGTGTGGCGAAGGTCCTGTAGTCCCTTGACACTGGACCAACAGTGCTGGAGAAAAGCGTCTCGTCTTAAGAATACCATGGACGTCATCAGGAAGGTTGACCGTTTCACGACAGACGGGGGCATACCAGAAGTTTAGAGGACACCGGCTCACTGAGACGTAAATCCTCCCATCTTGCCCTCGGGGCTTTAAGAGTATGATCTTGGAATGGCATAATATTTAGTACCTGACGGGCAGATGGTCATGGCGTCTTTCTCTACTAGTTAAATGGCTGAATGTCTGAGTCTTTTCATACTCTTGACATCCGCACAGTTCGTTTGGCTGGACATTCTAATCTTTCCATCAGAATCTGATCGTCAGATGTGCGATAGGGTCCTGCGTGGACAGCGCAGTATTTCGAGGCCTGAAATCGTGATAACACGTGACCCTCACTGTCGACCATTTTCCTGAATTCATTCGAACTCATAGTCACCGAACCCGTAGCTAGGAGAGCGAAAGAGTCATGATGAGATAGCGAGGTCTGGGATGTCATCCGAATGGGGGTGTCATCCATTTTCCAGACAAGGAGTGCCACAGGTAACGTTAGCGAGGCGAGCTATCTCCTGTATGACTTCTCTAAACGGCACGTCTTTTGGGGTTATAGTTGATGACGCCCCCGAGGGGGTCCCACTTCGCCGGGTGATGAGAGATGATGGGGATGAGGGGATCCTGATTGGGTGTCGACAAGTTACTTCTGGGTTTCGCCATAGGCGTTGGTCACGGCCTCCGACCTCGTCCGCCCCTGACTTCTTCTCCCACTCTTCTTCCGCTTGCTGCGGTGCGTTTGTGGACTGTTTGGCAACTAGTTCCGTCGATGGAGTATACATCTCGCTTTCTTTGGTTACTGGGATAGACGCAAGAGGAGAGGTATGTGCGCGTAGGAGCTCTTCAACTTCCTCCCCACTAAACTGGACACCTGTTCCAACGGTGGAATGCCTGAAGACTACTCTTCACTGGAAGAATTTATTTCACGGTACAACCCTGGTCCTAAGACAGGGGGCTCACGGAAAGTGGACGCTGGAGACTGAGTTTCCAGTGGGGTGAGAAACTGTGGCTGATGACGTAATCCTTCTGTTGGGGGTCAAGTTTGCCTATTCTTCCTTAACTGTGTTTCAATTCCTGGATCTGGTGTTGGAGTTGTGCCTGTAAGGACAGTATAGTTGAAAAGCTCAATGATTCTTGGTAGGGGCAAATTGACGGACCTAATAAGGGGAACAGTTAATCGGGCGGTGGAATGCCGAGTTTACCTGGGGTGGATGTAAAGGCCGTGTGCACGACAGTCACTTGTTCTTCTGCGGAGCATTGCTTTTTCATTGAACCAGAACCTTCTCTCTCAGAATCCGCACGGTCGGCGGACCATGCCTTACGTAAGGTGCGCGCTCTTCACTTCCCAGGATATCCAATTCCGCCACAGTTTATGAATAGGCTTTGGTTTTATTTGGCCCCTATGTCTGACTCTGCTCCCATATCCTGTCGGAAGGGAGTCGACACCTGATTTAGAATGACAGAGCTTACCTTTCCATTGGGCTGGTACCGAAATCCGGTGCAATGAACAGGGTGGGAGCTCTTCTTGTAGCGACCAATGCTTCTTTCAACAAATGAATAATGTTGGAATTTTCAATGTCATATCCAGTTTTCAATACAAGTTCATTTTTATCTGTCCATCTCGTACCATGTTTCCTAAGTGCTGCCAGAAGTTGTATTAGTTTTCCATGATAAATAGGTTGAAAATAGCTTAGAAATTGCTGCGACATTTCCGATTTTTCTGCATTAGATGGTGAAGCAGACTTTCGTTGTTGTGACTGAATTGTTCGTAAATGACGACCAAGAAGTTAAGTCATTTGCACCGTCTTTTCATGAGTTCGTTTTGTAGCAAGGATTTACGTCGTTTAGGCCCACTGCGTGCGAGCAAGCGAAGAAAAGGTTGGTCAGCATGTATACCTTTAGACATCTTCGCTGCGAATGGTCACATGACTTGGTTCTTGTTTATGCGCTACTTTATCAGCATATACATAATGTGTCTCTTTTGGTAAAATGCCTGTACGAATACGCAGTTGATCATTTGTCTTTGGTTTTAAATCAATGAATAAATAGCCATGAAGTTTGCTGGTAGCATCTCGATAGGCTTCTATGAGCAAATGAGATTTTCCAGAATACATTTGCCGCGCTAATGTACTTATTTGTTGACTGTCCCTAGAATTTTTAAACAGAATGATGTAATGCGTATTCAAACTAATATTTCGCATTTCTCTACCATGATGGAATAAATTATGCACACTAAAAATAACGCTGAGTTTTTATGACTGCTGCCAACACTAAAGAGGCGTGTCATATGCTCATTGCTATGACATTTGCTCATCAAGTCAACTATGATGAGTAAGTTTGGTTTTGGGGGGTTAAAGCGCTCTTCAATGTCACTGTCTTTCATTCCCTTGTACAAAGGCTGATCTGCTGCACAGAGCCATAAAATGGTTTTTGGACAGGGTTTATAATTAACTTTTGTTCTAGTATTTCCTTGACCGGGGAAGTTTTACCACTGCCTGTCCAGAGATCAAACATTTGAATGGATGCTTCATTTTTGAATGTCTGTTTCTCTCACCAAACTGTTAAATTGCTTTGGCTAGCCTAATCACTTGACAAAGAATTCTTTAACACTTCGTCTTTTTCGCGTTTTCAAGACCTTTTCAATTGTGAAGATGGATTCAAAATATTTTTAACAGCTTGCAATTCTTCTTCAGAGAAATGACCATCAATATCTTCGTCTAAAAAGTCTTTCACACGATGCAAGTACATTCCTTGCTTCTTATAACGATGTGTGATTTTTCTTGTGTCCTTTTTATATGATAATCCCGTTGAAACATGTATTTAATATGAGAAATGCGAACATATTGATCGATTTTAAATTTGTAAGGTTTTTTCTTCTTCTTTGGTTTCAATTTCAATTTGTCCACATACATATACTTCCACACTATAGATTCATTTTCCTGTCGAATATCTGCAGGAGCATACCTATTAGGGAGGGAGCCATAAGGTCTATGGTTGTATTTGTATACTAATTCGTGAAGGATGTCTGCATCTTGATCCTGCAACCATTTCTTCACTTTGAAATGAGTGACTGGTTGCTTATGTTTTTAATATGCGATCAAGTTTGTAAGGAACAGTAAATGCTCCAGATTGACTAAGTTTAAAGTAAATATTGGTTTAGTAGCCTTTCCACGTTTCCATATTTGCTTAATATGAAAACAATCATTCACATTGCAAAATTGTATTAACATGTAAATACGAACCAGTTAAAAGATTACATCATACACTACCATGCAAACTTTACTGTTCTTCAAATATTTTACAAATGTTTATATTCACTTCAACTCACCCATTATTGAAGATATATCTGTTGGCAATAAAACATTATCATCGTACAGTAAAATAATTCTAGAGGCTACCATTAGCATGAGGTCAGCTGCCCAAGTTGTATTGGCGGTGACAAACGCTGAATCAATGTCATAAGTGTTCCCTGGTGAATTCAGTTCTTCACATACACTCACAAAAAATTGAATGAAACGATTTCTTGAAATTGTCATTCCAACAGCTTTCCAGTGTTTATGCATATTCTTCTCTTTTAAAATCCAATCCGATTCAAAATAAGGAAGCTTTGAAAACACATAATCAGTATAGTTCACTTGGAAGACATGATCCAGTGACTCTATACATCTGTGAAGAAGGAATGTTGACATTATTCACTGGTTAGCAAACAATCTGTCAAATAGTCCACCACGCGAAAAAATACTCATATATCTTACATTTTATTTACCCCTCAATGAACATATCTCACAGTTTTTTTTACAAATCAAGAATAGACACAACGGTGTGACTAATTGGAGCCCATTATGTCCGCCATTATACTGCAATATAGGTTAACCACTCTCTCACTTCATCAAACAGTCTTGGATGAAATCGAGCAAAGTGAAATGCTCCGTCAATGCCTGAAAGCACACACTCTTTCATGAAATCATCACGTAAGTTTGACAGGTTCAGCGTTGAATGAGCAAGTTCCCAATAGATGTTTAAGTGTTGCAATTGCTGTTGAACAGAACCAAAACGTGCCAATTCAGTTATCATGTAGTTCACATACTTCTTCTTGAAACACATTTCTACATCCATCCCACATGTCCGTATGGTGGTTGAATAAAAAACACGTCTTCACACTATGACGGCTGGCGATCAAATGATTTCAAAAAATTCTTACTCTCCAGATACTGTTAGCGAGCCACACTTGATGCAGAAGTTGTCTGGTTCACACATCCTGCAATTGTACTTGTGGCAATGACAACCATAATCACTTCGCAAGCACCGCACTATTCACAGGTGTTGTGTTTTTAATGAATTTAGTTCTCAAACAGAGAAAATGAACTTCATTGTTTTGATGTTTATTACGAAGCTTGGGACACACGTGGTGAGTGGAAGGGATGCTGGGTCGGGGCCATATCCAAAGAAACTGCACTGTCTTCCCTCCCTAATTGAAAGATCACCTATATTCATTAAATTTAGAACAAAACAAATAAAGAAATAATAACTGAATTTCTCTATTTTTATCTTACACATAACTTACTTTCCTCTTCACGGATTTATTTAGAGTACCATTTATTTCTGCATATTTAATTTCAAAGTGGCTTTGTGGAAAGAGAGAGGGGGAGGGGGGGGGCTTGTGCGAAGTCAAGCGGCCTAACAATTATTAACTGTTCACCACGTGTAGAACATGCAGACAACAACAACAAAAAACTACAATCTTTTCATTATGCAAATATGACTGTCATTTTTAATTAATTACTCGAGTCTCAAAACTATCCACTACTTTTAATTCATGCTTTAGAGTATGCGACCGTCATTGAAAAATATCTCTGGTCATTATGTTATGTTCATTATTACTGTTTATCCGTTTATTTCCAATTTTTGACGGCTGATATCGGAATGCCAAATCTGTCCGGAATTTTAGATTGTCGCCTTAATCATCTTGATGACTGCAATAAGGTTGGTGTGTGCTTTGTGGCATGTTTTGTAAACTGTTGGCTGCGTTGTTTTCTCAGGGTCGCTCACTGGTTGTGCGGGCATGTTTGTCTTATCAACGGTGTTATCATGCTGTGTGTTTTCTGGCTCCGTTGGTTCGATTATAGCCTCACATCTTGATGGTGTTATTAGAGACTGTTGCCACTGTTTATTAGCTGATTTGCGTGTCTGCACCACATACCGTTTTCACTCTTTTTAACGACACCACGCCGGTTCGTTTTGTAATAACCCCATATTGCCATTTCTGATCAGTAGCCCGGTAATCACTAGCAAGGACACTTACCAATTTTAAATTCGCGCAGAGGAAAGTTATTTTTGTTTGATTTCTCCTATTTTTCTGCCACCTTATCTTGTAGACTCGGCCGTAAAAGATCCAACTTTGACCTGATCACTCTGTTGAAAAGCAACTGAGGAGTCTCTCCGGTCGTTGTATGGGGGATAAAACGGTACTTTATAAAGATGGAATCCAGCTTGAACTGCATGGTTTTTTTTGTCTGATTTCATTAATTTTAGAGCGTATTTCAGAGTCTGTATGGAACGTTATTTCTCTGAGAGTGGGGGCTGAACAAATGTGTTTTATCCCCAGTCTGGTACAAATGTCGCTGAATTTCTGATGAGTGTAGGATGTTGCATTGTCGCTGACAACTCCCCTTGGCAGTTTTGTGATGGTGGTCATTTCACTGTCTGTTTACGGTACTACTTCAACCTCGGGCCATTTGCTTAATGCGTCAACAACCACTAGGAATAGTTTACCTGAAACGGGCTTGCACGGTCAATATGCAGTCTATCCCAGGGACGTTCTGGGAGTTTAGATGGAAATAATTCGCTTTCTGTAGGCATTTTAATATGCTGTACTCGGACAGTTTTTACACATTTCTTCGATCTTTTTATCTATGTTCGGAAAACACACACATGGCCGAGCCAGTGCTTTTGTTTTGACAATCCCCATGTGCGTGTCATGTAAATCAGTCAGTATTTGTTTTTGTAGCTTGGGTGGAATAATATCACCATATCCTCAAAAGAGGCATCCCTATTGGGTGCTTAGTTCTTCTTTCCTCCTATAATACGGAGAAAAAATTTCTATTACACTCCACTCGCCAGTTTGGACAAAGGTGCAGACTTTGCTCAGTGCAGGGAGACACTGTGTGTACTTTTTCACATCTGCACTCTTGATTGGCAGGTCATTTAGAATGTTCATTTGACAGATTTCCGCGGAATCAGGCGTTTTTTTTCTTCTGTTGTTGGGAGTGGGAGGCGTGAAAGCGAATCACAGTTTCGATTCTGTGAAGTACTTCTGTACTGAATTGTATAATTCATTCCAGAGAGAAAGATCGCGTATCTTTACAAGCGCATTGCACACATCGGTGGCAGATTTTTTTACAGATTAAAATGCTCGTCAAAGGCTTATTGTCTGTCACGATGTGAAATTTTCTGCCAAACAGATAGTGGATTAGCTGCTTTGTTGCCCAAAATATTGCTGCTGCCTCGAGGTCAAGTTGAGAATAATTCTTCTCCGCTAGTTTTAGGGATCTAGAGATAAACAAAATCGGTTTATCCACCCCATTTTCTTGGTGACTTAAAACCGCTGACAATCTCATGGGGCTTGCACCCGTTTGCAAGTACAATTCTTTCCGCGGATCGTAGTGAGTAAGCACCCGATTAGATGTTATTTCCTGTTTGACTGTTTTAAAAGCGCGGTCATGCTTTGCCGTCTACTGCCATTTTGCGCCCTTGCTCACTAGAGAGTAGAGAGGTTGCTTGCAATATTCTGAAGAAATTTGTGATAGTAATTCACCAGTCCGATCCATGATCGGAGATGTTTGACGTTCTTGGGCTTTGGGGCTTTTAGTACTGTTTAAACCTTCTTGTTATCCTTTTTCTAGTCCATTTGCAGAATTTTTTTGTTCACAAAATTCAATAGTTGGCTTGAAAAGTTCACATTTTTGTTGACTTTGAGGCTAAATTCTTCTAAGCGTTGGAAGACGGCTTGACGATTCTTTAGATAACTCTCGTCACTTTCGCCCGACACTATGATGTCGTGTAGAATGCATTTTGTGAATGGTTTGCCGTTTAAAATTACTCTCTGCCACTTTGCAGAGGCATCCGTTATACCGAATATCAACCTGTTGTATCGGTATAAGCCATGGGGCGTGGAGAAATATCACATATTTCTTGCAATCTTCGTGAATTTCAAAAGAAAGATATGCATGTGTTATATCGATCTGACTGAAATTCTTCCCTTCCCCAAAAGAGACAAATATCTCATCACTGATTGGGAGAGGATAATGCTCTGGCTCAATCGCCCGGTTGCGGATACATTTGAAATCGCCACACATTCTGACTTCTCCGTTTCGTTTTAAGACGGGAACAATTGGCGTTGCCCACTCACTAAATTTCACTGGTGAGATAATGCCCTCATTCTCCAGCCTTTTTAGCTCTTTTCCTACTTTTTCGCGCAGTGCAAAAGGGACATCCCTGGCTTTCATAAAAATAGGTTGAGTTCCGTCCCTTATAGCAAATTTTGCCCACGGTCCCTGAAGTTTTCCGATACCTGGTTGAAAGATGGCGTGATGCCTATCAATCAGCGCTGTAACTCTGGAATATTGTGATGCTTTTGTTGGAATTCCGTGTGTGTCAATTTTCTTTGCTAGGTGCAGTGCGTTGATCTCGCTCCAACTGAGCTTGAGTTCTCTTAGCCAATCACGGCCAAAGAACACATTTCTGCAACAATCTACAACGTATAGCTGAAGTCCCTTCTTGTGGTTGCCATGGATTTAAACATTGACCTTCAGTGTACCCATGGGCTGCATGGGCTCACCAGTAAACGTTCTCAGCACTGTCTTCGTGGGTTTCAGTTTACAGTCACCGTAATGTTTATCATACACATGTTTCGGCACCAGGCTTATGGCACTCCCTGTGTCTGGATCAGTCTATAAGCACCTTATTCACACGTGGTCGTGCAACTACTTAGTCGGCATTAGTAATGGATTTGATTTCAAGGCTAAGCACTCCAAATTCACTATTGCTTGACGTGTCTTGATCCACTTGATTAACATGTGACTTTTGGAGTAGCTTTTCTTTGTTCTGTTCCTCTGGACGCTTCCTGGGCTTGTATTCACTGTGTTTGCTTTTGCAAGCACGCTTTATGTGACCGCGTTTGCTACAACTATTGCAGGAATAATCCTTAAAGTAGCACTCATCTGGTGTGTGGTTCTTTCCATTACATCGATAACATGCTTTAGTCTGCTCTTCGACGTTAATATCCATTTTCCTTTTGCCTGACTTTTGTCGGGTACCACCTTTGTTTAAAAAGTTTACCGCTTTAGCTTCTTTGCTCATGTCACTGGCATCCCCATTTGCCTGTTCAATGGCGACAGCAATTTTCATAGCTTTATCTAGATCCAGATCCGATTTTGCTAGCAGTTTCTTTTGTACATTTGAGTCTGCTAGTCCGTATACAAAACAATGAACTAGTCTATTTTCTAAGTCGGCTCCCAATTCACATTTCAAGCTGAGATCTTTCAGAGCTGCTAGAAAATCCTGTATACTCTCACCACTTTCACCACTTTGTTTTTTGCGGTTTTGAAACCAAAAGCGTTCCGTTGTCTTGTTGACTTTTGATGCGAAAGGTGAAACTAGCGCTTCACATGGCTGCGCGTATGTGCGATCGGCCGGTGGGTGTGGAGATGTAATATTCTTCAGCAGCTAGAAAGTCATAGGACAACCAAACTCAATACAGCAGGGGCCTTTTTCTCTACTGGTATCTCTTTAACCGTAAAAATTGATCCAAACGTTCTATATATGTTTCTATGTCTTCATCGAACGGATCTATGCGACCGATTTGGCCGACGCATTTTACATTTGCTTCGGCGATTTTTTATATCTTTTTAACAATATAGGTGATACCCGATATTTTTATGAATACGCATCGACTGTTTTTACATTTTCTTGGTTAACTTTTTTCTCTAGTGTAATTAGCTAATATTTCCACTTCATAAATTAAAATCATTTAGGTTTCAATTTTCTATTCAAATTAAATTTTCATAAGTTCCAAAATATTTTTTTCCTCGTAGCCAAAATGTTGTGTCTTAATGAATTTAGTTCTCAAACACAGAAAATGAACTTCATTGTTTTGATGTTTATTACGAACCTGGGAAAACACGTGGTGAGTTCAAAGGATGCTGGGTCGGGACCATATCAAAAGACACTACAACAGGTAAGTCCAAGCTGAATTTGCACATTCATATTCTCCAAATGAACTTTAGCCATTCTTTCCTTGGATAGTTTTGACACCTTCATCCAATAGTCCTTTTGCAGTTTGATGACAGTTTTCACGCCATGACATTCCTTACATAGCTCAGGTTTGACGAATCAGACTGAGTTGATGTTATCCATCTCTTGAAGCATTGCCTCCCATTCACCGTCATTCATGTTGATGTAATACTTGTATACTGTCCCTTCAAACAGTGATGTGCGTGCAAAACTCACATAGCGCATGTCTTTATATGAAATGACTTTAAGTCACTTCGTTTGGGTTAAGTACAGTTTGAAGGCAATGTTAATTTTTTCAAGTTCTGACAATAATCTTCCACAAAGATGGCGCTAAAGCAATCCATTTCTCTCTGCGATTAATTCGAAGGAATGGTCCAAGTTCTCCAGGCTCCACAGTAATGTTTAAATTTGCATTAATTTTAAAGCTACTTGTCTTCTCCATGGTTGCACATTAAATGACGCCTTGATCCTCTCCAACCCTCTCCTTTTGTACAGGCAAAATCGCGGAGTCAGCTCCTTGAAAGCATCAAGAAAGGCTGTTGGCTGAGAGTCTTTTAAAGATTGTCTCATGACGATTACTAAAACGTCTCCTGGTTGACCAATGCTCATGAGCCATGTTAAGAGCATTGGCATGGTGAAATATCCTTTTTCATAGAGGTAGGCCATCATATCATGTGGTTTAATGCGCTCATCAATCAAGGTGTTTGAAACCGGGTAGCATGGTCTTTGCACATTTGAAATCGCGATCCTCATCAACGCTTTGACGCCGGCAGGCACTAGGTCTTAAAATGTACCTCGTAAAGGCTTCTAAAAAGCTGAACGAAACGGCGGGTTATGGTTTCACAGAACTATGGCTCTGTCGCGTGATTATGCTGTCCTTCAAGCATGAGCCGGGCGGTGTCACTCATTTCTTCAGTCAGGTACATGTACGTGTATTGGTTAAAAAAGCCTTCTTCGCATAAACACCATACAATGTCACTAAAGATTAGAAGAAGCATTGCTCGAAAGTTCCGTTTCAACAGCGTAATATCTTCCTCGCTAACAGGTATGATCTTGCTAGATTCAAATTTAGATTTGAGGTCCTCGTCTCATTCGTCGTCGCTTAACATGATCACTTCTTCCTCAAGATCCTCGTCTCCTTCGTCGTCGTCGCTTGACATGACCACATCTTCCTCAAGATGCTTTTTAGAGGCGCTTTTAACTCTGTGATGAGTTGTGTGTTGCTACCATTTACAAGTGCATTTGCAACCGGTAGTCAGGTCCTTCAGGATCTGGCATTCCTTGCTGTACTATAGACACGTCTGACGTCTAACGCTTCCTTCAAGGGTTTGTCCTCATGATCTGACATTTGTGCTGCATTATAGGGACGTCTGGCGGAGCGTTTAACGCTTTCTCAGGATCTAGCATTCTTTGCTGCACTCCAGGGATGTCTAACGGAGCGCCTAGCGCTTCCTCCAAGGCTTTCTCAGAGTCTGCCATTGTAGCCATGAACGCATCAATCTCTTGCACAGGTAACAAAGTGTCATCAAAAGCAACTGTTTCGTTAAGACAGAAGCCAGACAGGTCGTCAGCATCTGTGTTGATAGCTGGGGTGTATTCAGTGATGTTTCCATGATGCCTTGAAGACGTAATTGCCGTTTCTAGGACGAAGCGACACTTTCATACGCCTTCTTTTGCTGATTTCGCTAATTTTTTCCTCTTGGGTGGGAAGGATCAACATAGGTAAATTTTGCTTTCCTAGGGGGGGGGGGGAGGGCAAAAACCAAATGTTCATAATTATATGAAACGGGTAAATATGCAAAAATCACAAAATTTTGCTACCGAGGGTTGGGGATGGAGGTCAATAACCAAAAATGTTCAGAATTGTCTGAAACGGATAAATATGCAAAAATCACAAAATTTTGCTACCGAGGGGGAGGGGTCAAAAACCAAAAATGTTCAGAATTGTCTGAAAAGGATAAATATGCAAAAAGCACAAAATCTTGCTACCGAGGAGGGGGGAGGGTCAAAAACCAAAAACGTTCAGAACTGTCTGAAACGGATAAATATGCAAAACTCACAAAATTTTCCTAGGGGGAGATTGGTGATATAGAACCCCCATTTCCCTACTACTAGGAGGAAAGATCAATATATTTGAAGATAAAAGAAATTTCTTTTTGAGAGCGTATTAACCAATGAAATGTGAGCTTTCAGTCCTAATTTCTGGACGTGTAGTAAAGAAATGCACACTCTGTCTTAATTTAAACATAAACATTTAGAATATTGAGCATGAACATATTATAACCACTAACCTTATAGCTTCAACTGACAAAAAGACCATCACACGAATTTACGAAAAATCCCTTAAAAGTTTCGTTCCAATATTTTGAAGAATCTTCTATACATCGCGTTGAGATATAACCAGGCGATCCCCCACCACCCCTGCATCAATTCTGAGGTGATTTCCCTCGCTTGCAGTAGTCCTAGTTGTGGTGTTAAACATTTGAAAGCAAGTGTCTGAATTAAATACAGTGCTATACGGATCTTATGCCGTGCTTTATAGATTTTTAAAACTTGTCTCAAAATGATTGGTGTTGAATATATGCTTATCTAATTTTAAATAAATGATGTTCTAACTGAAGACATCCTATGTGATGCCATTGTAAAAGGTTATATCCTTAATTATTACATCCTTAATGTTGATATCCTAAAGAATCCTAAATATTGATGGGAAATAAGTACCACCAGACGTAAGATCTGGTAACTGTTTCTGGACATAAGCATGGCAACTCGGAGAGCAGGAGAGGGGGACTGGTTGACTCCCAACATTGTGCCAACATTACGACTAGCAAGTGTGTAAGGAAATATTCTCAAACTCCTGTTAAATGTGTTGTGAGTGTGTGTGTCATGCCATGAGTTACCATCAATAAGCCGCCCAGAGCCATTTCTAGTTCTAGTTGTGCCACTTAATAAGTGGTAGGGAAACAAGAGTTCTGGCACAGGAAGTGACGTCATAATAACGTCATCAAGTCAAGTCGTAGGAAAAGAACAATTCTGACGTCATTAGTACGTGAGAATGACGTCCCAATGACGTCATAATGACATCACAATGGCGTCACAATGCCGTCATAGGGTGTTTTGGAACTCTCATGAGAGTTTGAAAAAACTGTCAATCATCGTGACGTCATGATCACATGAGTAATGAAAAGCCAATGAAATCAATGAAGGAAATGAAGCCCCGCCCACTTTCTATGAATCATCGTAACATCAGACCCCTCCCTCGGACAGCAAAATGCAGCCAAGTCAGCAAAAATGGTATAAAAGCTGTAATTTTTCAGCGATCTGAATGAAAATTTTACCGTTTGATTCAGTTTTATATCTAGTTTTCACATAAAGTGGTCGCAGGCTATTTACAGAGGTTTCTGTGTGCATAATTTTGACATGTCGCTATTTTAACTTAAAAAAAAAACTTTTGTCATGTTTAACCGATTTGAATGATAATTTTACCATTTGATTCAGTTTTATGTCCAGTTTTGACATAAAGTGGTCATAGGCTATTTGCACATGTGGCTGTTTGCATAATTTGTTTATCTCAAAATTTTAACTTTTAAAAAAGTGAAAAAGTCGATAGCTTCCGTCATGTTAGTAGTCATATACTAATTGCACAGGTTGTGAGGGAAGAGCACATCATTCAAAGATGTGTTCGAATGGCAAGCCCGAATTCAAAGATGTGTTCGAATGGCAAGCCCGAATTCAAAGATGCAATCGAATGAGCAGCCTATTCAAAGTGTTCAAATTACTTTTGGAACATATTACGTCGTGGTATTGTTCAACAAGGTAATCTGGCCAAATTGTCACAGACTGAACGTTGTTCGGCCAAACCAGGCATATTCTTATTAAAGTGATACGTTTATTTGATTTCTAAACGAAATAATTTTAAGCAGTTGGAGATTATCAAGAGAGCTATACAGTCGATGTTTATTTGATTGATATATCCACAATCACAACTGCTCTTAGAAAATATTAACAAAATAACTTACTTAATGTTTATGACGAGCTCTAGAGAGTAACCTCTAAGTTATTTTGCTAGTGTATTTGAATATGATTAATAATTAATTACATTTTATTGATTTTCGTTGAAAGTTGGTGGGGATTTTGTTTGGGTACTAATTTTTCGTTCTTTTGGAACATTTTGTGGTTATTGGTGTAATAAATGCCAGAAATATACACTATGAACAATTTCAGAGATTGAACAACAGAATGAAGCACAACGGGGCTTCTGTAGTGATCATAATGGTTATAAATCTATCCAAAGAATGTTGCTGTAGCACATCGAAATGAACTGAAGGAACTATACACTTCCAGGAATAACGTAAGGAAATGAAACAAAACAACTTGTAACCGACCCGGGGTTTTCATAAAGTACAGCCAACAGGACCTCATTTGTTTACAAAAGCGGAGGCTGAAAAGCCATAACTGGAATTCTGCAATAATTATCAGTCGGAATGAAAGTCAAAAATGCAACTCATTATCAAACTTTTTTTCATATCTCTCCCTATAAAGGAGAACTAATGTACAGTTTCGAACAAGTCTAGTAATTATGAAGAGTCTAAATTTGTGGCTTCCCTTCTGCTGCTCAAGACAAAGCAGAAAAAACGTTTACAATCCTAACAGCAGTTTCATTTCAAGGAGGTGCTTCGGCCAACCATTTGTATTAAATGCCAACAAAACACTCGCCAAAGGAAATCACGAGAACTCTTGGGACTGGTTTTCCGAAATATCATAGAAAAACAACAGAATGCAGAAAATGGAAGGGTGAAGATATACTTGGATAATTTAAATTGTGCCTTAGGACACAATTGGTAAGAATTGTTTCATACAATTTTTTTAAACCAAATTAACAATGCTGCTGTGATGTACTGTAATACTGAATGAATGTTTTAACAGAATCGCACGATGCAATTAAATATCTGTATATTTTAAAATTTTTACACCGGTTTGGGGGTGTCCGGTATAAGGGGGTTTGTCCGAACTGAAGTCCGAGACAAGGGCGTTTGTCCGGGGTTGTAGGCAAAGTCGTTACGTTATCTATGTGTGTACTAAATATTGAACAGTTGCAATTACGAAGATGAAGGAAACGTGTATTCCATTTACCCGTTATATTTTATTTGGTTGCTGATTTCTTTTTTCTTTCACTTACTTGTTGATTTGCACTTCCAATTACTGTTCTTAAAATAATGGTTGCGTAAACAAAACTGTTACTTGAATACAAGTATTAATTTAAGAAAAGATAAGATGATACAGCAACTGTTTACACGTGAGCCATCAATATTTAGAAAAAAAAAACAAACCCTTTGCTAATTTCTGAATAAAACCCCTGTGCTCCTTAAGTTCCAGGCTTCTTTTTCCTGCCGCTTGACCGTCCCAATTCTTGAACTTAATTATTATCCAGAATGTTTTGTTATTCCAAACCAGGTCTGAAAGCTGATTTTACTAAATTTTGATGTTTCTTTTTCGAAGACCAGAACGCAACTAACTTCTTAATTTTTCAAAAGAAGTCAATCAAAATTTTGGAAGGGTCTTGACCCATTGTAGTAGGAGCGAGTTCAACATGAAAATGACTTAAACTTTAATGTTTTTGCAGAAAAATACCAAACAAACATACCATATTCTTTATGTCATCGTTGAATATATAACGTAATTTACAATGTTTTGTGCCATTTGCAAGATTTTTCAAGAAGTGACGAATTATCGTTTCCTTGCCGCGTGAATTGATTATTACAATTATAGCTTCAGCTAATGTATTTAGAACCCCACCCCTCACCACCACCAGAACATAGTGTCTGTTTTGGATACAGTACATCATATGATAGAAAGAAACTCCAAATATCCCCCAGCGGAAGTAAGGTCATAATGTGTCCCCTATATCCAGAACATACAGTTTGTTTTGGATGCGTATCCAGAACATATAGTCTCTTCTGGGTAGGTAGTCGTTTGTATAAATGATAGAAAAATAACTCTGACCCAGAATGCAACTGTGTATGTCATTGTGACAAAGTGCGCGCTATTACTGCCGTAGTGTGACGCTCATGGCACAGTTGATTCTCCTCGTATAAAATCACAGAAGTACATACCATTGATAGTTCACTTTTGATCACGATAAACACCAGTTATCTTACGACCGCGAAAGGTGTACAACCCTATTATTTCTTTCTGGCTGACGTCAAGAATTCAAGAAGTGCAACATGCTGCCCTTGCTCTGACTAGTGATTGGAATTTCTATTTATTGGCATCAGCACATATTCTATGTGAACTGAACATACATGATTCTTTCATTTTGTCTTAATCTCACTATTTTATGTCATAATCTTACTATTTTATATGTTGGTTGGATTTACTTGACAGCAAGAATGGACGAAGGAACGCTAGTAAGGCATTTCTGAACCAAAAACAGACGAATTAAAGCACAACGAAAACACAAAAGCAGAAAGTGCTGACGTCACCTAGAACGTTGACTCTACGCAAAAGACGACTTACAGATCTTTTGCAAGGTACTACAACTCTTTTGGTACTTAGAAGTCTGAAAAATTACTTCGGGAAGACTTAATCTAATAACTGAATTTCTAGGGTTCGGATGTATCGAAATAACTAACTTCCGTTTTAACAAAACGATATGACAATGTAGAGCATGTAGAATTTTTCAAGGTAAATTTTTAATTTGGACGACGTGCTTTCTTCTGCATAAAACACTTAATCTGTTTTATAATTGATGAAATACCTAAAATTAAGCAAAGAAAGCTCTTGATTTTTTAATTAAAAATATATCAAGCCACTGTGTTTAAAAACTATTCATCTGTTGTTTGAGAGCATGGGCCATAGATTGTTTAAGACATACTACTTGGGCAACACTTACAGAGAGAACTGAACATAATAATCATGATATCAGTAATAATAATAATAATAATTATTATTATTATTATTATTGTATTTGTTATTATTACTATATCATTTTCGGAAATTCCCGGTATCCTGCCAAAAATAGATAAACATATAACTTGAAATGAAACATTTTTTCCAACAGTGATACGTGAACTCAAGAATGCATTTATAGAAATAACTTTCTTCTATTTTAAGATTTTATTACATTTAAGTGCTGTTTTATACCCATGAATTTCATAATAGATTTACTTATTTTTCTTAATTTGCAATTTTATAATTTTCAATAGTTTTAAATGGACGCAAGCTCTAAGCAGTAAACAAACCAATTCACTTTTCTTTATTAATAAACAAATTTAAGACAACAATTTCCTAAACCGATATTCTTTCCAAGTGTTTTTTGTCTGTGTTTCCATTCTTTCACAAAAACATTTTGCATCTTTAAAACATTAAGTAAAACCAGTCAGAGACAAAATATTTCATATTACTCTTTAATTGATCGGGCACATTTCACATTTGTTTAGATATAATTCCCGTTTCTTTTCTGTTACCAGACCCTAATTACTTTTACAAATTAAATAACTGAAAATATTTGAAATAATTTGAGCCACTGAGACTTATTGTTAGCATATGCAAAAAAATTCTCACCACAAGAAATAACATTTAGTTTAACAATAATCTATTTAAATTTAGGAAGTTATGAGGTTTAACTGACATGCAGAATCGGGCTTGTGTGTGTGTGTGTGTGTGTGTGTGTGTGTGTGTGTGTTGTTGTTGTTGTTGTTTTAAAGCCCTTCTATTGTGGCATCATTTATATGATATACGGGAAAATATGAATTTGAATTAAAATAATCCGTCATGCTCTTCTTGAGTGTGTTTTACAATTTCAATGGTTCACTAAGTTTTTGTTCCTTCAATTTAAAACATAATCATAGCAATTATTCACATTGCTCTATACCTAGTCTCTATACCTACATCCTAAATGTTTGTATCATAATATCACATGATCAAATCGAGTGCAGTATTCTCTAATTTTTAATCCTAAATTTATCAGCGTGCGATATATATTTTGTAACACTGTGACGAATAGCGACTGCTTAAGATTCTGGCCTCATATTTTATTGGTTTGTTTGTATCTCTTGTCATGAATTGTCGATCGATAAGCCTCAGAGACTTATTTAGAGTCCTAGCTGTGTCGCTTTATAGAGGCAATCATAAACTGTTTTGCTATTTGCACCTTTGTGCTGTTTTTGGGCTGCTGTTTCAGCTGATTTCTTTAATGGAGACAGGAGTACGTTGTGTGAATTTAATACACATTCTAGGGTACAGTGTATTATTATGTTATGAAATACATTTTTCGCAATGTTATATTATATAGTTATAACCTGCTTTTGAAACAATCAAATGAAACATTTTGGCTTCATATTAGTGGTGCAATCAATCGTGTATATTTTAACTTGAGGATAGTATAATAAAGGCTATATCTGATTAAACTATTAGAAACAAATTTATAGTGACTGAATCCAAGAATATATGCCACTGAAATTTCTTTTAAGTTGTACATAAATTTTCCATTGTCCAATTGCAGAGGGGATTATTTCAAATTAGCATTTTGCGTGTCTATTTTGCTAAAAAATAAAATATATTTTTAAGGTTGGCAGCCAGATTATAGGGTTACTTTTGCCTTTGGCAAACAATAAACAAATGAGACGTCCGCCCTTCCCTCCCCGTCCTCGCTCCCACAACGTATACATAAATGTAGAAAGTCTGTCACAGGACTTAACGAAGAAAATGAAATATGTACTGCAAAATTACCGTTGCAGTGTAGAAAACAAATTAGGCACGGTTTTGAAAACTTAGTTTTAGATATAACCAGGCAATTTGGACCCGTTTCCTGCAGAAATTTTAAAACCGCTTTACCATCGATATCAGTCCTACTTGGGTGTTTAACAAAGCAAGTTTTAAGATTAAATACAGATATCCTAAATAGTCGTTAGGAGCTGCTATCGGATCTCACTACTTGCATATGCGCTTAATCATCCATATATTACCAAACTTCACCCCAAGGATCGTTCAATAAACCAGCAATTACAGGAATATTACAACCCCCCTCCCCCAAACAGAAAAAGTACCCTGTTTGACGAAACACTAAAGTTTGTTGATTTTTTTACATTGACTGAAATTTGGGAAGAAACGAAAACATAGCTAATATTCTGGTGTGTGTAGAGGTTTCAAAATCGTCAAAAATTTTGTATATAACTTGAAAGATATGTGGAATATTTTTTATTTTTTATTGTTAAGTTTTTAGCTATACCCAGATGTATCAGCGCATTTTCTCGAACGTTCACCCTACCATATCAGACTAATATCAGACCTGTTAATGACAAATTCATTAAAGAAACGACATAGAAGAAAACTGTCGTACAAAAATCACACAGATATTCACGATTACAGCAAATTTAAGAACAAACTTATTTCGAAATCGAAGTTAACTTAACAAATCGAAAAGACGATATGAAAGATAATAATAATAATAATAATAATAATAATAATAATAATAATAATAATAATAATGATAATAATGATAATAATAATAATAATAATAATAATAATAATAATAATAATAATAATAATAATAATAATAATAATAATAATAATAATAATAATAATAATAATAATAATAATAATAATAATAATAATAATAATAATAATAATAATAATAATAATAATAATAACACAAGTTTATTTATAGAATTTTAGAGAGAAGGTGATTTTAAAGCCTGAGAATGAGCTGAAAGACGATACTTCAGAGAAATTAAGGCTTGAAGACAAAGACGTTAAAAATCGTGCGCCAACACACAAGAGTAAAACAACATATATGCTCTTACTCTTAAAACCCCTGTATGTCGATACATGAACTAATAAGAAGCCCTAAATGAATTCCTTGAAATGGTTTTAATACCTACTTTGCGCGAACTAATGAATTTTTAAGTATATAATATTTATATATTACAACATTAGGCAACTGCTTCTTATTCAGACATATTTGATTTCTTTCATTCATAAGGATTGCTTAAATGATACAATATGGAATACCAAAAAATAATCATATTTTAAAATAAAATATATAACGCAACTGAGTTGAAAGACTATTGATGTATCTCTTCATTTACAGAGGGGACACTTCGCAAGTAAAAAAGCTGCAGTCCAAGCAAATGAAGCATTGTATTATTATTATTATTATTATTCATTATTTTATTTGTTTTAAATTTAATATCATTATTTTGTTATTATTAATTTTAATATAACTTTTACTGCAATTATCATTATTATAGCATGCCTTTTGCGGTCTCAAAAGTTTGATTTAAGTACATAGTTTACACTTTTATCTACTTTAATTACTTTAACCACTATCAGAAAAGCGTACTTTTCTACAGGTGTGGCATTATGTGCAACAATTTCAAAAGGAAGGCAATATGTCCCTTTGTTGACAGTTAGTATCTGAGATCCAGTTTCATGCAGATGAATTGTGATTCAATTAATTACATTAACTGTTAAAATACCATGTTGTTTAGAATAGTCTGTAAATTACATTTTTCTTAGTTTAGGTAATCATATCACAGGATATGCCTAAGTATTGTTTTCAGCAAATACGAAACACAAACATCGTCTTCATTAAGCTACAACACAACTCAAGATCAAAATTTTTCTGCAAAAGAATTTTAAAATAAAATTATTTAACAGAAAATCAGTTTTAGCAAACTAATTTGAAAAACTCTTTTGAAAAAAATAGCTACATGTTTCGCTCTTCTTTTTTCGTAGACAACGGTTATAATAAGTTGATTTACAAACTTAGACGTAACAAACAAAATACACACCAACTTTGGAACGAGATAATCACCTTTATCAGAAGTTCATGAAGTGTCATTTATATTTGAAATCTTACTTGAATTTGTACACGATAAAACATTTCTTCCAGGTTTTGGTGCGTTTATTGAGAAAGAAATTATACATCAAGATGTTTGCTTGTGAACCCATAGATGATCACTTCTGTTCTGTGAAGTAAGCGTTTTAAAATATCAGCATTCCATATCCATAATGCAGAGCAATGAAGTGGATAACCTTGTAGAACACTTCACTCCTTAAACGTAAGAGTACTCTTGAACATAATTGTCACATAGTGTAATGTGCCTTGTAGCAACATCAGAAAAATGCACATTCCTTGCATGCAAAATTATTCATCAGAATTATTGAGCAGATAATGTGGAAAATTAAATAAGAATATTTCAGCGAACTGTAATTTCAATAAATCAATCAAACACTCAATCACGCAAGTAATCAAACAATTGGTTAATCATTAATCAATCAAATCAAACCTGAAAAATAAAATTTATTTCCTGAAAACACAAACTGACATCAAATTTAAATCTATCAGTTTATAAGAATACTAAATTATGATCCAGATATGGATAACGAATTAGCAATGGGTAAGAGAAACGTAAAAATTCGATAAATCTAAACAGTCTATACATCTTGTAAATAAATGTAAATCAAATGACCTTTTATAATTTTCGTTTTGTGTAAGAAAAAAGATTTAATTCATTACTTTGAAAAAAGTAAAAATCGTTTGGTCAATCTTAGTATGGTTGCTCAAAAATAGTCTTACTATACAGATCCTATACAGCACTAAATACTAGAATGAAACTGTTAGAAATACTTAAAATGATGTGGAGATACATTTACATTTTACAGTGGATTTTAACGTCTTACCAGAAACATAAATGTTTATGTTTATGTTTGTGGTATTATGCAAGAAAAGTCATTTCTCAAATTATTCTCTTAGTTCATCAGGAGATTTCTTGTTACTTGCAAATAACTTGACTAAAAGGGTTTCACTTGGAGGGGGATGGGGCACGCATGTAGAAACCAGCTATCATGCGCTTCCATGAGGGGAAGTACTGACGTATAGACTGGTTAATATGCGTCTCCATGACTTTATAAGACGATCCAAAAATGAGTTGGGCTGATTCTTAGATAATACCTCCTTTTAAACAACCCCGAAGGCTAGACAAAATCTGACCTCAAATTCCCCTTTTCTGTACATTTTATTAGCATGGATTTTTAACGTATGCAATACATAATACAAATTCTCCCACCCCTTCCCATCTAAGTAATTGCTACTGGGTGTGAAGTAAGTTGTAGTTAAATCAAAACTTCACATATTCCGTATAATCTATGGAAAGATGATTGTTCTCTATATGGGTCCTCCATGTGATGCAATATGTTTTATCAATCTGGAAACTGTCTGTTGTGATGGCTGGATAGTTGCGTGTTACTCGGCGGTATATCTTCACTTGCTTCTAGGATTGGTCCGCTGCCAAGATCTAACAGCATCT
Source organism: Protula sp. h YS-2021 (assembly GCA_949752745.1). Taxonomy (NCBI): domain Eukaryota; kingdom Metazoa; phylum Annelida; class Polychaeta; order Sabellida; family Serpulidae; genus Protula; species Protula sp. h YS-2021. Next base: position 65,128,155 of record OX457030.1, read on the forward strand.
GGTTAATGTCGATGCGGAAATCTCTCACTGAAATTATGGGAGAAAATTAAGATATAGTTGTTATGATGAACAATTTAATTGACAAATTCAAATGCAATTGTAAAATCAAAGCAATTAGCTCGGAAACAAAAACGTAGAAGACTACATAGTGTCAGTTCTCAAGCTTCGTGAATAGAGCAAATTCCAAGAAATTTGTTGACTAACACATTTCAATCTTGATGTATAAAACAGTGATTATTTTTCAAGGAACAAGGGGCTTACATGTGTCAATAATGTGCTTTTTGACGTCTTTTCCTTGTTGTCTTAGTTCATCAAGTGATTTCTTGCTAATTGCAGTTTTCACCCTCTCTACATCACTTCTTATAAAATTCTGACATGGGAAATATCCAAACAATACGATGTTAACGAAATCGTGAGGAAAGCTTTTCTTTTCCTTCCTTCCTATTTCTTCTAGTTGTACAGAGTAGGATATAAAAGCTAGCACAGTTTTACGGAAAAAATGCAAATATCAGACTTCGTGACAGCTGCATACTAGGAAATTTTGCATCATAAAGTTTTTAAAAGATGTTAAGAAGATTCAGTATGTAAAGACATGCGCACCTGGCAGACAGCATGGCTGTCGCGGCCGTTTATGTAGTGAATAACGTTGTCGTTTTCATTCTCATTGGCTATTTCTGTAGCTGTTTGTCCATCGTTGTTGACATCCTGAAATTATTTGAATTTTATTAGAATTTCAGATTTCTAAAACGATTGTTATACATTTTAACAATAACAATAACATAAAATTTCTATATATGATACAAAAACATTCCCGTGGATGGTGTTTGCTATGAATATTTAATAAAGTTTCGTGCTTTGTGATGTTTCTAATATTCGACGTCACTTTTACTTGCTTGAATTTATTTTCGTGTTTGCTAAATTCTTACTGCCTCAGGAATTAAAATAGTGATTAATTTCAAAACAGTAGAGAAACAGCGTGAATAAAATTCAACACGTTTATTTATATGGAAATACGGAAAACGTTCAAAACAAAGCTTTTGAAGTATAATTTTGAAGCATAATCTATATTTACATCAGTATTCAAGAGTTATTGGGTGAGTATGAAACAGAATTTTGCTAAGACCAGAATATATAATATAATACAATATAAGATAATATTAATAAATATAAAACTATGTGTTGTTTTCCCGTATTGAAGGGCCGCAAAGATATCTAAATGACATATAATTAACACTTGACAAGCCTTTGGCTTGCAAGGGTTATATGAATTTGTGCGAGCAAAATTCGTCCTTTTTTTTCTTCTTGACAGTTTTTTCGATTTTTTGTGTCTTCTTCTTCTCTGACACTATGAGCCCTACGATCTTCAAGCTTGGGACTTATGAAGAGCTTGATCTGAACATGTGCATGTCACTTTTTATTTTCGTCTTCGACTTCATTTTCTTTGTTAAAACACCATGTGAAAAGAGTGTATTTTTGCAAGTAAATGCATTGCATTTAACGTACATCACAGAACACTGTCGCTGAGCTTTGTGCGAGCTCTCACTGCGTAAATAGCTAACACGCGTATGCCTGCTCAGTCAATAAAACCTTAAGCCAACAAAAACCAAACACTACTTGGCTTATAAGACATATTCAAGCTGTGTTGTTTGCAATATATTATTCAAGAAATAACCCACTGAAGGAAGTATTTTTGCGCTTTAATTTTTGTCAAGTGTTTAACATTTTGCTAGAGGAATTAGCTTCTAGTTTTTATCACTTGACAAGCCTTTGGCTTGCAAGGTGTTTATGAATTTGTGCGAGCAGCCGTTGGTATCTTTTTTCTTGACAGTGATCGGATTTCTTGTGTCATCTCCTCAACTGGCACTGCGGGCCCTAGGGCCACAAAACTTGGGGCGTAGGTAGAACTTGATATAAACGTGTGTATGACGCTTTTTATTTTCGCCTTCGATTTGGTTTTCTTGTTTAAAACGCCATGTAAAAATAGTTTATTTTGCAAGTTAATGCAGAGCACAGAACACACAGTAGCTGAGCTTTGCGCGAGCTCTCACTGCGTAAAAGGATAACACGGCGTATGCCTGATCAGTCAATAAAACCTTAAGTTAACAAAAACTAAACATTACTCGTCTTATAAGACGTATTCAAGCTGTGTGGTTTGCTAATATGTTTAGCTGGTGTTAAGTTATCAATCTATGGAGTTTTTTTTCTTGACAGTGGTCCGATTTTTTGTGTCGTCTTCTTCTCTGGCACTATGGACCCTATGACAACGAAACTTTTGACTTGTGTAGAAGTTGTGAATAATAAGAATAACACGGATAATTTTGGCGGGGGCCATGGCCCCCAGTTTCAGGAAATGGTCCCCTAATTTTTTCGCTGGGGCCGCGATGGCCCCCAGATTCTATCAATTGCCCCCAGTTTTGTGGCGGGGGGGGGGGGCATTGATGTATGTTGTAAAATACTGTATATTATTCAAGAAATAACCCATTGAATGAAGTATTTTTGAGTTTAATTTTTGTCAGGTGTTTAACCTTTCGCCATCGAAATGAGGTTCTAGTTTCGATATTGCTTTATAAGTAGTTTTAACATGGAGGTACAGGAATGTTACAACGCCTGAAATAACGAGTGAATTGCAGCGTACATTGAATTTCGCGCCATATTTCTCTAGTTCTTGCATTATTTCCAGGTTTCCTCTAGAAGACGCAAGCATCAACGGTGTCAAACCGAACTTGTCCTTGATATTCACGTCGGCGCCATTTTGAAGTAAAAATTTAGCAATCTCCGTGTTATCTATTTAACAAAGTGCACCAAGACTACAGTTGTTATAACGTTATATATAGGATCAAATTTCATAATATTTTTTATTTAATTGTCCTATTTCAAGGTTTCTACTTGTAATGATTAGTCACTTTTGTACAGCTCTATCAGACGGAAAACATTATAATACTTATAAAAGCAGTGCAGAATAACAAATATGGCTGATTTAATTGTATGATACTTAGATTATATAGCAGGCTTCGAAATAAAACTATAAAAAGTTTCAAAATAAGTATAGACCTTTGAATATAGCGACATGTAGCGGTGTGCAGTCAGCAGGAGCGTTCCTATCCAATCTTCTGCTTTTAAACAAGTGCTCAATCGCATCAATTGTTTCTTGCTCAGGATTCATACCCCAGCCAGACTGTTAAAGGATTCTCCAATCAAAAATATAAGAGAAGCAAGACTATTAGTAACGCATGAGTTAATAGAGATATATTTGTTTACATGCAAATGAGACAAAGCAGATATAAAGGGTTCTTTTACATTTAGTTTTGATGATGCACATAGCCATTTAAAAAAATCCAATGGACTGTTATTTCACAATATACGTTACAATTCAGATTCAGCAACTCTCAAATTCTTCCAGTTTTTATTTTTAAAGATAGACTGAATTATAAAGTTACCACTTTATAGTAAATTCTTTAGTACCGAAACGAGGTGTTTCAACGCTGAAGACCGTAAAGGTCAATTCTTTATTTTAAACTGACAACTATATTCTAGTGCCTCTTATGATATGCTGGAAATCGCTTATGACAGTTTGATGATATAAACACTAAAAATTAATGGAAAATTCCTTGCTTTAATGACGGTTCCAAATGCAGAGACATCCACGTTTCCTGATTTGGTTTTTTTGGAAAATAGTTTCGAACGATGCCTCACAACTTCTACGTAGTGCCATGCATCCCTATCCCACATATAAACAAAAACAGCGCAAATTGATTTTATTGTATATTCAAAATAGCGAACTTTCCAATGGCTACAGAAGTTATTTGATATTATTGTTTGTATTTTCTCACATATCAAAGAACATAAACTTTAAAGTTACATTTGAAGAAATATTAATTTGACGTGTACAGCAAAAATAATTTAAAATAAGGTCCTTTATTGTTAAACTATCGAGTTTTAAATGGAAATATTTGCCTGAAATATTTACTTAAAACATGCGATACGCACCTGCCCTTATCCCTTCCTCTGGTTAGAAAACATAGCTCCACACCATTGTAACGATCTCTCTGGTTAACGAATTTCTCAAGCAGATGTTTCTCCTTAAAGATGATATCAAATTACCAGTAACAACAATAATAATACCAATAACAATAACAACAGCAATTATAATAACAATAATAATAATAACAGTAATAATAATAAAAAAATAAATAATAATAATAATTACAAGAGTAATAGCAATAAAATTATATAATTATGTGAATACTAGCAATGCTCATAATAACAATCATAAGAATGATAACAATAGCAATAATATTATAATAATAAAATTATGTATTTCTTTCCTTACTTGTATTGGAAAGTTCATTTCTTTGTATATTAGAAAAGAATATGGGTTAAGCCATTAACAATTTAATATTTTCAGAATAATACAATGCATTGCTTTATTTTCAACCAAAAATATTCAGATAAAAGCAAATGTTTGTGACAATTTACCTTTAATGCAGTAATCAGTATGTTGAAGATGTCAAGACTGCCCGATTCGGCTGCAATGTGCAGAAGGTTTCTGTTAGTTGTTGGACTCAAGTCCATACGGGCCCCATGTTCTATTAAGTACCTAACAAGATAGGAATCAATGCAAAAAACATAAATAATATTCCAGAACATAAACTAATCTGGAATGTGTTGTTTTCCGATAGCATTTGACAAACTGTTCTAATTATGTCAAACATAATATGTAGAAGTTGTTAAGAAAAGAAAATACAATGAACAATCAACAAAAAGATAATTTTATAATAATATGACGCAATGTATGGTGTTTTATGCCAGCGATTTGATTGACCAAGTTATTGGTTACTAACTTTACTATAACCCGGCATTTCTCTAAAAGAAAGAAGAAAACCGGTAAAGAGATTTTCACATGATATAAATATAATTACACGACTATATCTGTTTGGCATCCTTCAACCGCCCTCATAATTGGGGTCCTGTCATACTGATCTTGTGAATCGATACTGTGGTACTTCTTGTCTAGACAGTACTCAAGAAGTGCTCTTCTTCCCGAGAACGCTGCTAAGACGGGAAATGACGTCTTAAGCTCTATTTCACATGACACAAAAGCCTTTAGTGATTCATTGTCACCATTTTCAGCCACTCTAAAATGATATGAAGCAAAACCAGCATAAAATGTTTCTTGCCAAGCTTTTGTATTTCTCTTTAAAGTTCCATCAAACAGTCTTGCTGATATAAGAAATATGTCAAAAATTTGAATTTGAAATAAGTGAAGAAGATTGAAAGTTTACTTAACCTGTCTAAAGCAGTCTTTTTGCTGTTATCATGAAAGTAAACATCGATGTTACTGCTCAGTAATTCACTGATGAACTCTGTCATTCCCAGCAAACACGCAATATGCAGCAGCGTCTCATTCTTTCGTGTGCGCATTGTAGGGTCAACTCCACCCTTGTTTAATAAAGCTTGAAATATTGCTAAATTGCCTGATACAATAGCCCAATAGAGAGCGTTACCATTGTTCATGTCTCTGTAATGAATTGATTCTCCTAGAAACAACAAGTACATACTTTGCCAAGTTGATCAGCTAATATTTCTTAAAACATAATAATGATTTTGCCTCTTTAAGTTTAGTAATATGATACACTAAAATATAATCAAGCAAACTCAGCATACTGTTTTTTATGGAATACTATTTTCTTTCATAAGAAGCAGTACTTCTCAACACTTTCTTCCTTTATATGTTCTGCAAATATCTAAACACCCCTTTTTGTTATTCCGGACATTACACAATTTTGTTCTTCATTCAACAACGTAAAAGCTTAAAACATAAAATATTTCATTAACCTTCATTTTCTATCAAGGTAACAACACGTGCATAGTCGCCAGATCTAGCTGATTTCATGATTGAGGAGAGGCTGTTCTCCCATTCTGTGTACATCTTCACCTCGTCTACAGGCTTGCGCGCACGTTTAGCCTCAGCAACCTCAAGACAGGTCATTCCTTTGTATGGAGATTGGCTTGTCGCTGGAACCTGATACAATAATATCACATAAAATAACGTAGTATCACCCACGCCGCCAGTGGCTTATTTATCTTCTTAGCCATTCCAGCTTAGCGAAACTGCAGACTATATACTTCCTGTTCACCTGTGTACAACGAGCTCCTCGCTAAATCACCTGATAAACACAGAAGAAAATCTTTCTCTTAAAATATTACATTATTGCCCATTCTGAGTTGGTTTATGCTGTGTGAACTTCGTCACACTCTGCTTGCACTATCCAAATTAATGTCAAAATACCCCACATAAATCTAGAAAACCCCGAAACCCATAACACATCTGATTCCACTGCATTGCTACCCTTTTACCAATGATGTTTCGTTCACATATAAGGTTTTAAGTAATGTCTATATCATATAAGATCATAATACTACAATAAAATGGAGTTTTTGTAGAAATATAAGAAAAATTACATGTACATACTCATAGCAGTACACTTGTGATTATTCCATTGTAGTTTGAGCTTTAAATTTTAATAATGCCTATATTGAGTTTTGAATAGCACAGCAAAGCCACTTGATCTCTGCCAGAAGAGTGTTTCCATACAATCGATACCAACATGATGGAAGATTAAAATTTGTCGACCTATCGACACATTTGTTTTGGTAAAATATCCTACGTATGCGCAGGATGGTTATTCGCCAATTTCTTTTACATTTTGCTTGTATATTTAAAGCTTAATATCACTAGATTTATTATACAATTTCACAAATCATTTTAGCCCAATTTGCTCTACCAAATAACGACATCGTTCACCTTCTTCCTACTCAGCAATGTCCACCAGCCCATATGGAAGATCACTTGAAGAAGAGGGAGGCGCCCCTTGTCAACGCACATGTGCGTTAGTGGCATACCATGATCGTCTGACAGATCAAACGGTGACTTATAGCCTTGTTCTAATAATAAATATAAATTTTGCCACATATCAGTTTCTGTATATTTAGTATTTTTCACAAGCTTTCTTAGGAGATGTATTGTCTAAAAATTGTGTTTATATTATAAGTTGTGATCATTCCTATACTATTTGCGCATATCTGCAGGGCATACTTTCTTTTGAAATTTACGTACGGTTCTGAGAACTTACACATTTATTTTGTAAATACTTTTAATTGCATGCATCATTGCTATTTATTTTGAACTCCATTGTGGTTTGCTATGCTATTTTGACCAGTTGTTTACTTTGGTTACTGATTGTCATTGTGCTGAACATGCGTAGTCCTGTACTCTGTATCTCTCTTTAAACAAATAACACATGTTGTGTTTAAATCTGTTTAAATTGGCAGTTCTCATTTGTGTACTTAAATATGTGTACCTCTGTGCTTTTTCAGAAATACCCAGAGATCGTAGGGTGTGTACTCCTTTTTCTCAATCATCTCGTGTACTGCTTTGCGGATTATCTCTAGTGACCCTGCGTTGTCTCTACCTGATACTGACAAATGTGCAAATTTAAAAGGTAAGTACTTGCCTGTTACATATAATATATAACAAGTAAATAAATGATAATAAATAAATAAGTAACATCATCACAATAGCGAAAATAATTAATACTGATATGTTTAATTTTACAGAAAATATATCTCCACAAAAAGTAATGAAACAGTTAAAGAGACAAACTTAAAATTTCAGTAATAAAACAATGACAACTTTACCACGGTGAAATACATAAAAATCTGACAATTAATGTACAGTACACTTTTGTGATTAGACTGTAAATTTTATATAGTTTCGGACTTAACTTTATTGAATTATTTTATCATACAGCTAAAGCAGTAAGGTTTTTCAGGATTAGGGTATCCATTCAAATTTATATTCATTTAAAAAAAATGGCTTTTAAAAACTGAATTGAATTTCTTCTGGTTCATATCTTTTCAAATAGCGATGATGAGGTTGTTGTTGTTGTTGTTTAATTTATGTACTTCCAATGAGTGTCTCTAATGACGCAATCAATATCTACAGGTACTGTATCCCGAACACTCGCGTAACGTCGGGCCGACGTCGGAACGGTATAAACCAGGTCGGAAAACGTCGGCATCGGCTTCGATGCATCGGTAATGCATCGGTTATAGGTTGACAATAGTCGAATTTCCATTTTTCTCTCATTCGTCGGAAGTTCATCGGTTACCGACGTTGGCCCGATGATTATTTTCCTCAGTTAAATAGATGTTGGCAAATATTCATCGGGCCGACATCTTTTTCCGACGAACTTCCGACCAATTGGGAATTTTTTTTTGCTAAAAATATTATATTCATATATTACACGTATTTCTCAATGCATATATTATACATATACTTTTATGCATTGGTTATACGTTGGAAATAGATTAACTTCCGACCAATGGTAAAAAAAAATGAAACGGATATTGCATACGTATATTCGATGTATTTAGTTATACGTACATTATACATATATTTGTATATGTTGGCCCAACGTCTGACATAGACGTACTCCCGACGGAACAAAACTTAATTGTTTTTGAAAAGATATTACTGATGTATAACCGACGGATTACAATAATCGTATAGTATACAAATATATCACTGCATCGGCTATACGTCGGAAATATACCGAATTCCGACGAAAACTAATTTTTTTATTTAAGATATTACAAGCATGTAATATTCGTATAAAAATATGCGTATATTATACATATAGTTATATTTGTCGGTGAAACGTCTGAAATATACCGATTTCCAATTGATCTCAAATATATAACTACATCGGCTATACGTCGGAAATAAACCGAATTTCGACGAAAACTAACGTTTTTATTTGAGATATTACTAGCATGTAATATGCGTATAAAAATATACGCATATTATACATATAGTTCTATTGGTCGGTGAAACGTCGGAAATATACCGATTTCCAATGGATCTTGAAATGAAAACTATATATATATATATATATATATATATATATATATATATATATATATATATATTGCGTTGTGTACGAGTGCTCCACATATTCCACAGCGTCGGAAAAAAGATGCCGATATTGCCAACGCGTATTATACGTATTTTTTTAAACGTCTATGAAACGCATATTTTCCGATGCTTATTCGGCGTCGGAAATTTATCGATTGACGTTTTGTAGGGGACATTATGAAGAATCAATAGTGGAGCATTATGAATATACTTGAAAATTATCATTTGCCTCTATAAACTAGCCCCAGCCGCCGTGGAGTAGAGGTATGTTTTGCGCCTAGGATGCAAGAGGTCCCCGGTTCAAACCCGAGTAAGTACTAGTGTTCAGTTGCAATATATAGATATGCTATGTTGTAAATCGATATGCTATGGTGTATGTATGAATATGTGAATTATGAATGGTTGGTAAAGGTTCAATGGGTCAGTTAAGGTTAGAAACCTTTTTTTTACGTATAAAAATCATCGGAAGTTCGTCGGAAATGCATCGGAATATAAACGTATAACCGACGTATAGCCGACGGTTGGTATCCGACGTCGAAGAATTTGTAGGGATATTTCCGACGGTGGCCCGACGTATTAAAGATATATCGGCCCGATGTATATCCGAAGTACGAAGCCGCTATATCTATTATGCGTCGGGCCATAGTTAATCCTATGTGCAACCGATACATCGGCCGACGAAGTTGCAAATATTGCCGATCTAGTATAGATGTATTTTAGACGTTACGCGAGTGTTCGGGTATTATAATTAAATGAGAAAGCTCCTCATACGCACTTGAAGCTGTCGCTGTGGCTGTGGCCTCAAACCCGGTTTCTGCAATTATAAGCGATACTATATCAATAGATTACTGCTACATTTAATTAAATTTAAAAGTATAATAAGAAAAGTAATGACAGCTTCAGAAACGCAATTCCCGAAGTCATGTATAAAACACACTTGTGTGATTAGATAATTTAATAAATTATCTTGTATTGTTTTATAACATCAAAAAAGCTCAAAAATATTTCTTTTTTATTTTATTGCAAAAGTGTAGCAAGATGTTAAATGCTATTTTAAACATTTTGAAATATTTTGCCTTATATCACAAAATTTAATGGAAATAATGTATGATTGATTAAAATGGTTTTATCTGTGCTCCTGTTAAACACAAACACCGATATAACATTATTTTAATTGTTGAAATGTGCAATAGGTGTTGAAGTTTTGATTTCCTGTAGCCTGACTATAGTTATAGACTGGTTGTGTACTTGTAACGAAAAATATAAACACTTAAATTGATTTCAAAATAGTTATAGGTTATCAAAAGTTCCTATGTTGCTCCAGTAAATAAATGAACTTGTTTTATCCCGTTCAAGAGAAAATATACTCCATACAGATTGTGTCTGATATTATTTGAAAACAATTTACAGACTACCTTTGCATGGCTTAGTTAATTATCAACTAACAATTCTTGTTTAAATTGGTGTTAGCTCAATCTATATAAAACTCAACGCTATTAACTGTACCTGTACTTTCTTGCTCTACAATTTCAATTTTGAGCTCATAAGGGCGGATTGTGCCATTTAAATGACTCTGCTGGTGGATGGCAATAGCCAATTGATTATTTTCAACATCACTGCGTATTTTTGAAGCAGAAGACATGTTTCTGAAAAACAGGAACTGCCCACATGTATTCGTGTGTCATAGCATCGCTGACTCAATATCTCGCTAGAAATATCTCTCTTATAATAAAGATGGGATAACAAGGGATATATTTTCTGAGGATTACTGTCAAAAATTTATTTCTCTTATTTTAGCCCTGTAACAGTTTTTTTTAACAGTTAGCTAAAATATTTATATTTTATCCTTTTTCTTTAGTTCTAAACTTATGTAAACTTTTAGATGAAATAGAAGTTGTAAATGAAGTAAAACTCACCTTGGAAAGAATTTTACATTGAACTTAATGACTCACCTTGGGAAGAATTTTACATTGAACTTGAATGATTGCTGAGGAATCAGATTAGCCTCTAATCCAATCAAATCATAATCTGTGGATAACTTCTTTCTCACGTTTTTGGTGATATCATTTAGGAGTTCCACCAGCATTATGCAGAGATCCCGTGCATATTTGGGGCTGACAGGATTGTTCTGTAACGAGGTCACTGCGATTTGTGTCAATACGGCATCTACAAATAGACTTACACTGTCATTATAACTGGTAGAGATAAGATATAACCTGAACTATCACACTGTATTTTTTATTTACAAAAACTCACGAAAAACTTTTAAACAGTGGTCTTTATAACATGCATCATGAACTGTTGCAATGATAATCTGCATTTATACTTCAGTTCCAAAGACAAAACTAGATTATTAAATTTTCAAAGCATTCGTGACGGTAATTGGTACCTGGATGCTTCTCACTGCTTGCGTTCTCATTGACATTCACACCAACTGGCAGCTGCCGAATAAGATCGTACTGGCCTACGTACTGCAGCGCCTCTATGAGCTGTGTAAGCTGCCTGCAAACACATATAGGACATTTTGTTTATATATTACGTTTTTTTTACAAAGTTGCGCAGTAAGTGGACACATGTTAGGTCTATTTATTATTTTGTCTACAAAAGAAACTGAATGATTAGGGTAAGTAGAGTTCAAGTCAAAGATCATTCAATTACTGTTTATATTCTCTTACACAATTCCACAGAATTTTAGCAAAAGGTTTTCCTCATTTTAACAAAAGATTTTCCTCATTTTATTCTGCTAGCAAACTGGTTTAAGAGACCATTGTGTGTTTTAATGTTTTGCAATATAAGCTACAACAAAAGTGCATAAAGAAAATAAATATAATAAATATCCAATATCATTTAGAAAACAAACAAATACCTATTTAAGATTTTAAGTTAACAGAAACAGATTATGAATGCTTTAAGTTTATAACTCTAACACCTTTTCAATTTTTTTCCTCTCTGGCGACTTTTTCAATTTCCACGTGTACTAGATTTATCCATCACTGTTCTTAACCCTGATTGGAATAAAATTGCTAGCATAAACGTTTGTGTATTATACTGACAAATGTGTTCCTTCCGCAATGTGGTCTATGAGAGCCTCTGTTTGCTTCTGTGGCGTGGGATTTGATTTAATTTTATGTCTCTGTGCTGCGGTCCAAAATGTTTTGTTGTGTTCCAAACGTTTTATAACTGGCTTTATTCCCATACCACTCACTAAATTACAAGTGTTGGATCTTAGCGTTTCAACATCCCTTGCTGACAGTTTTGCTGAAAAATTGTCAACAGATTATAAGCTACTTCATTTAGTTTAATTTTAGTCATTATCGTTTCATATATATATATATATATATATATATATATATATATATATATATATGAAACGATATATATAAAATAGGCGCTGTCGGGACCGGGAAATTATCAAAAGCCGGTCTCGATAATTTTATTGCAAACAATATTTTTAATGGTGCCTGTGCAGAATTAATATTGGAATATCATTTCCTATCCAATATTTTGCTAGATTTTTGTTATTTTTGATACGTATTTAGCTTTATTATTTTGTCTTGTATATATTATATGTCGTAAAAAATAGGCATTAGCGAGACCGCCTTAAAATTTCGACTTTAAATATAATATTATATATCCATATAGTTTTTATTTTTTATTTTATGCATGATGTTATACCTTTATGATTGGCTCCGCTAATGCCATATATACAATATATATATGCCTGTCCCGATAATGCCTAAAGCAACCTGATATATATATATATATATATATATATATATATATATATATATATATATAAATTATATATATATATATATATATATATATATATATATATATATATATATATATATATATATATATATATATATATATATATATATATTAGCTAAAAAATTGTTAATCTGGGAAATTTTTTAATTTATTGTTTATTTAAAGGACACAATGACACAATTGAAATGCTATGGGTATATAGAACTCGATTACTTACATTCTGGCGATATTACGGCTTCAGTTTCGAGCTTACTGGCCAATGCTGCTTGACCAGTGCTTTTCAGGCTTGTTACAAATTTTTCATACGCTGTTACTTCTGAAATTCATTAAAAAAAATAGTTTCGATATGCATTTCCAAACAACTTGACTTGGTAATAAGGTATAAGTCATAGTGTCATATGGGCCTTCAAATAAATCTTTTAAACTTGTTGAAAATTAATACTAACGTTGTATTGGACCGTGAGGTATATTTGTGTGAAGTCCGCAATTCAGTTTTTGATTGACATTTACTGTCATACTAGACGGATGTTGTTAGTTTGTCCTCACTTCCGTATAGCCCCACCCCACCGACACACTTCCTTGGATCAGCCAAATTATGTTTTGGGCTCTTTACTTGATCCATATAGTTCGTATTGAAAACGTCGGATACCCTTAGGGAGTATGTGTACCTTTGGTTGCCAATAACTGTACTAGTTTCTCTGCGGCAGTGCTCATGCCCTCGTGACGCAGTGCCATCTGTAAGCTATCATGCTCCTGTCTACTAATAACCTCGTCCTTGTATAACAGTGGTAGGACGTTGTCCAGTTGTAATTTTTGTGTTAGGTAGTTAAGATGAATGAAAAGCCTGTGCTTGTAAGGTGACATTCTTTATATTCACTGTGTTATACGATTTATCTAATAAGATGTTCATGTGGGCATTTGTTTTTGAAAGGTATTTTATGCTATTTTAATGGTGTTCAATGTTCCAAATCTTTCTTATGTGAATTTTATTGCCCTTATTTGCAGGGAAGCTTTATATCTATCTTGTAGTTGCTCACAGTAAAACCTCAAGATGCTCTGCTGTAACAGTTTTCTGTAAAGCGCAAAACAAAGTTATAATTGCCATCATTTGTAACTACAACGAAAGTGCTTTTTTAGCTTAAGAAAATTTTATTTGCATTTTCATATCATTAACTTATCAAGTACTTTGAAATAACATGCAGACATTTCTTCGAGAATAACGTTAAGTTCTTATTGCATAGCGGTTTCACTTGATAAGGGTGATAAAAGCTAAAGAACGTTACCCCACAAGGCGAAGGTTTGTTATATATTCTTAGGAATCTACATGATGGTAGATGCCATTGACCTAAATACCTGTCTTAAAACATAATAAAGCTATCAGACTTTACTTGCCAATAGGACGTTGCTTATTTACCAAAGTTCCAATTCTACTAATTCGCCCCACTACTAATTCGACTAATCAGAGCGTTCAAAAACCAAGAGAAAAATTGTTATATGTTTATCAGGATATCTGATATATTTACCATATAAGAAAATTTTGAAATGGCGAAAATAATTTCCTTATTTCAGCATTCATCAAGCTTTCACGCGTGATGCGACGCGTATCTGCCATGTGATTTCGTAGGCCAGCCACACTCTGATACGTGTTCTTGACTTTTCCGGATGCGACTGGTTTCGTCCCGTGGCCCTCTTACGTTCAAATGCACAGCGATTATAGCAGAAATTGTGATTACCTGGGGAACTTCTGGACATGCAAAGGGTATGGCTAGCAAATATCCACCCCAGTTCTTCGGACGAAAATCCAACTAGACTGAAAATCCCGAGAACTACTACGGAGACAACAACTGTGTTCAAAGGAACTTGAACACAGAACGGGTTAACTTGATCAATAACCATAACCTAATTGACTCGACTTCTTGGTAAATTGCGTTGAAACACGTCACACAAGTAGAGAAATCGTTTCATATCTCCTGTATTTTCCTTCTGTGTTTGATCGTAACGATAGGAGACGTATGCAAGATGTCCCCACACCGTGGAGTGTTTCTTTGATATTCATTCTTTGTGTTGGAGCAATCGGGAGCGAAGTTGCGTGGCTTTCAGAAGAAGTAACACATCTTTGAAATCCGCGCCCTAGCAGATAACTGCTTGAGTTGACTGTTGTCGCTGACTGCCGTGTAACACTGCCACCATGTGCCTCTTCGCACTGCTCAGCGAGTTTAACAGACTCATCAATCGTTTAAGGTGCTCTACAACAATAAATTCAAGATGCTGTTCACCAACTCCTTCTCAGGATTAAGTTGTGCAACTCGTAGTACTTGTTCCCAATGACGGACATCTCTGTACAACGACCACAATAGCTTTCTGTTGTGCTGCGTACTGACTGACCGTTCTTTGTCTTGTCTGATATCACCAACATGGAGCGAAAGCAATCTGCCGTGAACTGGAAGCGTTGAAGAGTAGCCTCCTTAAATATCAAATAACTGGCGACGTCTTCGACTGGCAAACAGTTATACAGTTCCAGCTCCTCGCCTATGATAATTTCATTTGTGCTTATGTTTTAGCTATTATCTGGCTATCGATGAATGCGACAGAAACGTTCGAATCGCTCTAGAGACGAATCGTTATCGTTCACCTTCTTGTCGAATTTCAGTAGCTTGGGGCTACTCTTTGAAATCTGTCCTTCACTGCGATCCTGAGCTTAAGGCACACCTGCCTGCCCCAGGGCCTGTTTACATTTTCGTTCCTCATCATTCTTCTGGTCTTCTCTTTTATGAGCCTGGATTTCATGTTCACACTCAAGGAGGTCACTTTTTCTCCCTTAGCGTGCTCAGCGTCAACGAATGACCGAAATTCCTTGTAGTTTTTAACCCAGCCGCCTGTCCTAGTTCAATTAGTGTTCGCACATTTTTCTCCATGTATGTTCAACCTCCTGGAACAGAATCTTTTGCAGTATGGATGTGACGGTTATGGGTTCTCCCTTCTCATAATAAATAAGACTCACACCTAATATCTGTCCTCTATGCTTTCAAAACCCTAAGTGCTAACGGTGCAAAATTAGCAATATTTGCATGCCCGGAAATTCGAATAATCAGAGCATTCAGTTCCAAAGAAAATATAATAATACCTAGCCATATTCTACTATGTGCTACTTGAAATTTTAAAATCTTATATCTATTTCCCGATAGCCGATATAGTTAACACATGAGTAAATTTGAAAACAGGCTGAAAACTGATGACGTTTTGTTCCCTACAGAAAGAAAGTTATAAAAGCCAAACTGCCTGACGTAGTTGTATCGCGTTTTGTTATAAAACCCTTTACGCCAACACTTTCTCGCCATATTAATTCGTCCCGATGTTACCGACAAAAGTACAATCTGCTAGATCTTTGCTTGAGTTCAAAAAGTTATTAAAACTCATCTTTTTAGATGGCTTATGAAAATTAATTTTAAAGTGATTTTAGTTTTTGCAACCTTAAGTAATAATTAGTTACTGATATTTGTTTATGAGCGCTTAGTAACCTTAATAACCTTAATAATAAAACCACTAATATAATTTGAAGCAGCTAGACCTGAAAAGAATCCTAAATGTGCCATACTAGAAATTTCATGACAACGTCGTTAGTCCAATTGATTATTAAGAAAAATCTTAACTACAATTTGGTTGCAAAAATAATTTCACCTTCATGAAATTACCCCTGCTATGTTATTAACCAATATTGGCGCATTAGTTGTAGAATTCCTTCACACCTTCAACAATGGGTTTTATTTAATAGCTTATATTCTCAATAATAAAATATTGAGAATATACTAAAGATAAATATCTCTGATTATTAAAATTATTCCCTTCTTGGCAGTGTATTAACCAGCTAAAATTTCCATACTAACCAATTCTAATTTTTAGTACTGCGATAAGGCTGAATTAAAGTGTATTTTAAATTTAGAGCTAAAATATATATTAGTGTTAGTCAGTCTTTAGTATTTCTTGCATGAAAATTTCCGTTTAAATTTGCATGATTTGAAAATGTTATGAAAATGATAGATTTTGAAAATAATTACCATGCAATTTGCATTTGAAAGAAAGTGCGTCACTTACTTGATGAAGAAGAGAAGTAAATTCCCTTAAAGTTAACTTAAACACATAAAAACGATATTAAAGCGAAATATTAAAGCAAACTCCTTTCCAGTCGTTGATATAACAGTAAGGGAGAAACGCCGGTTCTAACAAAGAAAGTGACGTCATACTGACGTTAAAGGGTGTGGTAGAACCGGCTTGGGGTTTCTGCCACAGTTTTTTTGATAGAGCGCGCGCCTGTTGGAATGACGTCATGATGACGTGATGATGACGTCATAACATGATGACGATATGATGACATCATGATGATATCATGATGATATCATAACAACGTTAGACTCTCTGGCATAACTCTAGGATATAAAGTCCGTTATGAATGTGTAGGATGGCTGGGCATTATGAATGAGCACGTTATGAATATAAGCTACTATGTAATGACCCCTGCCAGGACATACTATGTACCGATCACCCTAAGAGATACAATGTACCGACCCCCCGACCCGCGTAGAGAGAGAAATGACGTCAACTCAGCGTAATCTAGTTGTAATAAGTGTGGTTTCACCTTTGGTTTGCCATCCAATTTCCAAGATGACTAGCAAGACAGTGATGCGAGACAGCCGTGAAGTGACGCTGACTACAGAATGTTAAAAGTGCTGGGTGTGGCTGGAGTATGCAGGACAGCCACATAACTGCCCGGTGCACCACAATGCACCGCGACGGTTCTGCTGCAAGACCTGCGGTGGTCTGCTTTGGCATAGGTTTGCGGCGAGGTTGCCTGGGCCGGCACCGGCGTGCACACAGTGCTGGTGGTGCGGTGCGACTGTGTATATGAAGAGATACTGTAACAGCCATCCGTTCAAGTGCGCGGGAAGACCATTTACGATGAAGGAATATTACGAGTACCAAAGCCGCTGCAGAAATCCGGCTTGCTGGTGAAGAGTTACTTAAACTTTCGGCTCTTTTAAGGGCCATTCTGTGTTACGAAATGATGCTAAATCTGTCTATGTATGAGTGTGAATGTGTTGTTTTTTACCTTACCCCCCTTGCCACTTAGAGATTATTGCGTATTTACACGTTACAGACAATTCTGAACATTTTTGGGTTTTTTTAACCTCTAACGCCCCCTCCTCTTTTTGTAATATAGCTAAATTCAATAGCGCACAACTTCAAAACTACTTGGTCGATTTGAACCATTCTTTTATTAAAACTTTCAGCATGGCGACATCTTTTGGATGAATATATTTTTAGTTTGGGAAAATATAAACAATGTAGTCATAGGCTATTTGCGCATAATGTATATTTAGTAACTTTAAAAAAGTAGACAACTTTCAACATGTTCAATGAAAACTTGACTGTTTGATTCAGTTTTATTTCTAGTTTTAACATAAAGTATACACAGGCTATTTGCACATGTGGCTGCAAGCGTAGTGTTTAGCTTAGTAATTTTTTAAAAAAGTAGATAACTTTCACCATGCCCATGCTCACTTGACGGAAAATTTTACCATTTGATCCAGTCTTATTTCTAGTTTACAGTGGTCGCAGGCTATTTGCACAGGTGGCTGTAAGCATTTTGTGGGAGAGAAGAGCACGCCATTCAAACATGTGTTTGAATGGCAAGCCCCATTTAAACACGTGTTCGAATTAATTTTTTGGAACATATTACATCATGGTACTGTTTGTTGAAAAATTGTTGAACACATTGTTTAACATGTTGTTCAACATGTTGTTCAACATATTCAACATCCAAACCCATCCAAAAGATGGCGTCTTACTGAACGTTTTAGTGAAAGAATGGTTCAAGTCGACCAAGTAGTTTTATAGTTATGCGCTGTTGAAGTTAGCTATATCACAAAAAGAGGAGGAGGTGGTCAGAGGTCAAAAAACAAAAATGTTCAGAATTGTCTGAAACGTGTAAACATGAAGTAATCTCAAAATGGCGTTTTCTTTTTTTTTTGGGGGGGGGGGGGGGCAGGTCCGACGTCAAAAAACCAAAAATGTTCAGAATTGTCTGAAACATGTAAATATGTAATAATCTCAAATTGGCGGGGATGGAGGTAAGGTCAAAAACCAACACATTCACACTCATACATAAACAGATTTAGCATCATTTCGTAACACAGGATGGGCCTTAAAAGGGCTGAAAGTTTTAGTAACTCTTCACCAGCAAGCAGGATTTCTGCAGCAGCATTGGTACTCGTAATATTCCTTCATCGTAAATGGTCTTCCCGCGCACTTGAACGGATGGCTGTTAAAGTACCTCTTCATCTACACAGTCGCACAGCAACACCAGTACTCTTTGCACGCCCGTGCCGGCCCAGGCAACGTCGCCGTAAACTTACACCAAAGCAGACCACTGCAGGTCTTGCAGCAGAAATTGCATTGTGGTGCACCGGGCAGTTATGTGGCTGTCCTGCACACTCCAGCCACACCCAGCACTTGTAACAGTCTGTGGTCAACATCACTTCACGGCCGTCTCGCATCACTGTCTTGCTAGTCATCTTGGAAATTGGTTGGCAAATCAAAGGTGAAACCACACTTATATACAACTTGATTACGCTCAATTGACGTCATTTCCCTCTCCACGGGAATGGGGGGGGGGGGGCGGGGGGGGGGGGGGGGGGTTGGTACATAGTATGTCGTAGGGCAGGGGGGGGGGCAGTACATAGTAGCCTGTATTCATAACGTGCTTATTCATAATGAACAGCAATCTTACACATTCATAACGGATTCTATGGCCTAGGGTTATGCCAGACAGTCTAACGCTGTTATGATTTCATCATGATGTCACCATCACGTCATCATGTTATGACGTCATTATGACGTCATCATCAAGCCGTCATCATGACGTCATCATGACGTCATTCCAGCAGGTGCGCTCAATCCAAAAAAAAAAACTGGCAGAAACTTCATGCCGGTTCTACCACACCCTATGACGTCAGGCGCGCTATATCCAAAAAAACTGGCAGAAACTTCAAGCCGGTTCTACCACACCCTATGACGTCAGTATGTTTTAATTTGTTTCAGCTTTTGTCAATGCTCGTATCGAGTTAAGCTTCCAGAAAGAAACGCATTAGAATGATTTAGATCACACAGCGCTCAGTGATATCTTAAGTATTAGCCTCTATAGTGGACATTATGGCGATCTTCATAATACAAGGCTCCTCAAGGTGTAATGGGCGGGGAGTTGGAGACAGGTGATTAGAAAATATCCTGATACCTAAATTGATGTAAACTTCTGAGACGTTTTGGTTTCTCTTAACTCTGTCACAGGAATTATTTAGCGAACATGTGATATAATTTTGATCTAAGGGCTTCTTAGAACATTTTTTGTATATATATTTTTTAATATTTGATAACACAACTAGGGCGGGGGAAAGTACCTGAAATTTTTTAGAAATACGCAACCGTTAGGATATCTGGTTATAAGTAGGGGAAAAAATTTGTCCTGCCTTCGTATGTCGGACTTTTGTCCTGTGTTCGTGTGTCCGACTTTCGTCCTGCGTTCGCTTAGAGCTATTATTCCTAACAAAAAAGACCTTATTCAGGCAAAAGTAATACGCTAAGCACAATTTTGGTGCGTTCTACTATATGCTACTTGAAATTTCAAAATCTTATATCTATTTCATAAGATAGCCGATATAGTTAAAACATGAGTAAATTTGAAAACAGGCAGAAAACTGATGACGTTTTGTTCTCTACAGAAAGAAAGTTATAAAAGCCAAACTGCCTGACGTAGTTGTATCGCGTTTTGTTATAGAACCGTTCACGCCAACACTTTCTCGCCATATTAATTCGTCCCGAAGTCTAATAGACACACAGCAGCACATGAGGTGCGGGACTTTCTGAATGGAATATGTTACCGACAAAAGTGCAATCTGCTAGATCTCTGTTTGAGTTCAAAAAGTTATTAAAACTCATCTTTTTAGATGGCTTATGAAATTAATTTTAAAGCGATTTTAATTTTTGCAAATTTAAGTAATAATTAGTTACTGATATTTGTTTATGAGCGCTCAGTAACCTTAATAGCCTTATTGATAAAACCAGCTTTTATATATATGTATATATTCATAGCGTAATGTTCTTTTATTCTGTGAAAAGAATATAATTTGAAGCAGCTGGACCTGCAAAGAATCCTAAATGTGCCATACTAGAAGTTTCATGACAACGTCGTTAGTCCAAATGATTATTAAGAAAAATCTTAACTACAATTTGGTTGCAAAAATAATATCACCTTCATGAAATAACCCCTGCTATGTTCTTAACCAATATTGGCGCATTAGTTGTAGAATTCCTTCACACCTTCAACAATGGGTTTTATTTAAAAGCTTATATTCTCAATAATAAAATATTGAGAATATACTAAAGATAAATATCTCTGATTATTAAAATTATTCCCTTCTTGGCAGTGTATTAACCAGCTAAAATTTCCATACTAACCAATTCTAATTTTTAGTACTGCGATAAGGCTGAATTAAAGTGTATCTGAAATTTAGAGCTAAAATATATATTGTGAGTTAGTCTTTAGTATTTCTTGCATGAAAAATTCTGTTTAAATTTGCATGATTTGAAAATGTTATGAAAATAATTACCACGTCATTTACATTTGAAAGAAAGTGCGTCACTTACTTGATGTAGAAGAGAAGTAGATTCCCTTGAAATTAACTTAAACACTTAAAAACAATATTAAAACGAAATATTAAAACAAACTCCTTTCCAGTCGTTGATATAACAGTAAGGGAGAAACACCGGTTCTAACACAGAAACTGACGTCATACTGACTTCATAGGTTGTGGTAGAACAAGCATGGGGTTTCTGCCACAGTTTTTTTTGATAGAGCTCGCGCCTGTTGGAATAACGTCATGATGACGACGTGATGACGTCATGATGACGATATGATGACGTCATAACAAGATGACGATATGATGACATCATGATGATATCATGATGAAATCATAACAACGTTAGACTGTCTGGAATAACCCTAGACCATACAGTCCGTTACGAATGTGTAAGATAGCTGTGCATATGAATGAGCACGTTTTGAATATAAGCTACTATGTAATGACCCCTGCCAGGACATGCTATGTACCGATCACCCCTAAGAGATACTATGTACCGATCCCCCCCCCTCCCGTAGAGAGGGAAATGACGTCAACTCAGCGTAATCAAGTTGTTATAAGTATGGTTTCACCTTTGGTTCGCCAACCAATTTCCAAGATGACTAGCAAGACAGTGATGCGAGACGGCCGTGAAGTGACGCTGATAACAGAATGTTACAAGTGCTGGGTGTGGCTGGAGTATGCAGGACAGCCACATAACTGCCCGGCGCACCACAATGCACCGCGGTTCTGTTGCAAGACCTGCAGTGGTCTGCTTTGGCATAGGTTTGCGGCGACGTTGCCTGGGCCGGCACCGGCGTGCACGGACTGCTGGTGGTGCGGAGCGACTGTGTAGAGGAAGAGCTACTGCAACAGCCATCCGTTCAAGTGCGCGGGCAACGTCGCCGCAAACCTATGCCAAAGCAGACCACTGCAGGTCTTGCAGCAGAACCGTCGCGGTGCATTGTGGTGCACCGGGCAGTTATGCGGCTGTCCTGCACACTCCAGCCACACCCAGCACTTGTAACAGTCTGTGGTCAACATCACTTCACGGCCGTCTAGCATCACTGTCTTGCTAGTCATCTTGGAAATTGGTTGGCAAATCAAAGTTGAAACCACACTTATATACAACTTGATTACGCTCAATTGACGTCATTTCCCTCTCCACGGGGGGGGGGGGGGGGGGGGGGGTTCGTTACATAGTATCCCCTAGGTTGGAGGTCGGTCGGTACTTAGTATGTCCTAGGGCAGGGGGGTCAGTACATAGTTTATATTCATAACGTGCTTATTCATAACGCACAGCCATCCTACACATTCATAACGGATTCTATGGCCTAGGGTTATGCCAGGCAGTCTAACGTTGTTATGATATCATCATGATGTCATAATCACGTCATCATGTTATGACGTCATCATAACGTCATCATCAAGCCGTCATCATGACGTCATTCCAGCAGGCGCGCTATGTCCATAAAAACTGGCAGAAACATCAAGCCGGTTCTACCACACCCTATGACGTCAGTATGACGTCACTTCCTGTGGTAGAACGGGCGTTTCTCCCCTACTTATAACCAGATATCCTAACGGTTGCGTATTTCTAAAAATTTTCAGGTACTTTCCCTCGCCCTAGTTGTGTTATCAAATATTTAAAAAATATATAAAAAATGTTCTAAGAAGCCCTTAGATCAAAATTATATCACATGTTCGCTAAATAATTCCTGTGACAGAGTTAAGAGAAACCAAAACGTCTCAGAAGTTTACATCAATTTAAGTATCAGGATATTTTCTAATCACCTGTCGCCAACTCCCCGCCCATAACACCTTGAGGAGCCCTGTAATATGAAGATCGCCAGGATATTCACTATAGAGGCTAATGCTTATGATATCACTGAGCGCTGTTCTATCTAAATCATTCTAATGCGTTGCTTTCTGTACGCTTAACTCGATACGAGAATTGACAAAAGCTAAAAAACATGTGTCAGTGTGCAAACATTGCGAATAGCAAATGATTAATTGGCTCTTCTTAAAGCCCTGTTTAGTGTGGTGCTTTGCGCATAGAGTGATAAATCGGTCATTAAATCTAATCGGGCTATTACCAGTCCTAGATGTGTTTCTTTTTTGTCCTAGTTGTGGCGCTCTGAGCGTTCGGTGTGTCATAAACTGCTTAGGATTTTTTGCATGTGTGCTGTATTATGTGGCTGCTGTCTGGTTTGTTTTTTTTAATGGAGAAAAGTGAGATGCAAATTTTGGGCTACAAAAGACGAACAAACAGAATTTTGGCCTGTTGCAAAACAAAATACTCCAGGTCCTAAAATATTCCTGCAGTTTTATTATTATTATTGTTGTTTTTAAATTTAATTATCTAAAATTTATATTACAAAACAAAATTTGATATATGATTTATTTATTAAAGCGAAAAAAGCCAAGATTAATTAATAAAACTATTGCGCATGGAATTTATACTCAACAAAAAAAGAAACGCAACTTTTTCAAATGGCTGTTATATTGTCAATACTGGACAGATAACAACAAAATTTTAGGTATAGACTCAGAATCAATAGATAATTTCATTTCTCTAAAAATTCAAAGCTTCATTCTTATCGTTACGCTGTAATGCTTACGTAAACTGAAGGTATCCGAAAAGCAGTTCACAAGCCTAATATCTCGTGTGTCCTAATAGGGTTGAATAGGGTGTGACAAGCGGATCTGTCGGTCCTGGTCTGGGGTCGTTGACCGTGGCCTGCCCGTTCTAGGACGATCGGATGTGGACCCTGTTGTATCTAATCTTATTCTCAGGCGAGTAACCGTCGATTTGTGGACGCCAAACGTCCGCGCCACGTCAGTTGCCGTTTTTCCACTTTCAAGCATGCCGATCGCACGCTCTCGCTGAATTGCGGTTAACCGTGCCATCGGTTAGGATCGTTCCAGAAACTTCAAATTTTGTACAACGTGCACTCTTTTCCTAAGGGTTGAGACTATGAAAAAATAATTCAATAACTCTCAGCGGTTATTTCACAATGTGCTAGACTACCAGTTTAGGTCACGTGACTGCTCGCTCCAGTTGTAAGATAGAGCGGGAAATGATTTTGACACATTGTTTGGACAATCATTTTCCAAGTAATAGAATGTACAAGAAAAATTAAATATACTAATAGAAAAAAAATTAACCCCCTCTATAGGTGTTGCGTTTCTTTTTTTGTTGAGTATATGTTGACTGAATCCAAGAAATCTCTATAATGGAATTCTTTTTTCAGTATAGGCAGGACTATGGCCTTTTCAAATTGAACAAAGATAAATCTACAGAAATAATTGCTATCATTTAGAAATGTGTTTAAATCATTTAGGATTTTATAAATGCAGTTACAAACGCTTAAAATTAACAGTAACATTTTTGAAATAAATTTTAATATCTAAATTTACTCCATAATTTGTGTTTATTTTGTAACATGGTTGTAGGCGGAGACGTTTCTGCCATCCCTCTTGTGTTGGATTGTAGCAAATATAAAAAGTTACTTAAAAACTCGGTGATATTTTTAATTGCGGCAACAGCATTAGCAAACTACAAGAAAAGTATATACCCAATATATTAATACTTACACATATTTACACACCTTTGTCACTAAATAAGGTTAATATTCTAAATTCAGTTAGAAATATTTCTACTTTAATATTTTGTGCTTTTTTAAAACTGCAAATGTTTTTAGAAATATAATAGCTTATATATTTTAAACTCAATATTATTATGTTTGTATCAGTTATAACTATTTTAAATTGAATTTCAAATTCATGTTATGACGCAGCAAATGTGTATTCGAAACATCGCGCTATTTCTTAAACCGGTTTTTGAGATCCAGTTGTGTGATTTTTTCTATAAAAACCCATCCAAATATGAAAAAAACAGTCGCATGCACTTCAGTACTGTTTATGTATTTGGCCCAGATAATACATATTCTAAATGTGACAAGTAGCAGCATGGTCTTGGGTGCTACTTACGTGCTTGGCCCAAAAAATGGCCAAAAGGATGTTGCTGTTTCTATTTTTTTCGAATTATTTAATCTCGGAATTCTTGATGAACAACATGTGTTTTACATTTTTAATGGTCTGGTGTTATTTTCTGAAATCAGTAGATAAATTATCTTAATTATGTTGTTAACCGAAACTGAAAATGACAGAGATAATTATGTTTGCGGCTGAACAATCCTCACTCGATTCTCTTGGCAAAATTCAAATTTTTTTAATGCATATTTTGTTGAGTTGTTGTTGTGAGATCAAACTATAAGTTCGTAGAACATGGGAGATCTAACAGACAGATGATTTTTATTCCCTGCGAAAAACAAAACAAAATAAAAAAAACGAGAGAGACAAGTAGGCATTGGGACCATGTGTAGACGTCGCTAAAACAGATCTATACTCCCTCTATCTAGGTGGTGGAAATGGTATGGTGTCATAGACATGATAATCCGTATAATACCCCACCCCACCCGGCCCCCCACTACATGCCTGGGTTATCCGGTAAAACAGAATATGTATGAGGTTAATTTCTATGAATGTTAGATGTTGAATGTTTAATGTGGAAAAAATAGGAGGGTACCTGAAATTCCCGTCTAGACAACAGAGCGCGAAAAACGTTAATTAGACGCCGGACAGAGTTGGGTTTTCGTTCCAATCAAAACTAACATTTGAACAAGGTTGATTATCCAATATCTATTGAAATGTGTGTCAAAGATTAGGCATTGATCTTGAGCAATTACAACCAGATTCAAGTTATTTCGTGGATACTCAAAAGCTGTCATTTGCGGTAAGTTTTTACAACATTTTTTACAACATTTCGTGCATTTCCTTGCATATTCTCACAGAACTTTTTAACAGGAAGCAATTTAAATATGAACCCAACAGTTATAAACAAAAACTGTTGGGTTCCTTGTCACAAAATAGCACTTTTTGGCTGAAAATATGACTATTTCCTTGAAGGAAAATCGGCACATATTTCAAAGAAAACTTTTTGAAACGTAAATAAATTATATATTACTTGAAAATTACATCAATGTAAAGGATTTTCATGTTGTTTTGATAAGTTGAAGTTACCCCTGCTCGTGCACCAAAATGCCTGATTTTTGACCGTCGTGACGTCAAAATCCTCAATTTCCATTTTATTGAACGTTAACATTGTAAAACCGATATTACTTAATTCATTAAACAAAACAAAATACTTCTAAGTGTTTGTCTCAGAAGTTATGCACACGTTCGGACACCTATATACATGAATGAGAAAGTTTAAATTAGAAAAAAATATAAAATATGTTAATATAAATAAAGTGTTTCAAAACGAGTTAGTTAATACTCCGTGTTCGCCAGATTATAACACAAAACATTGTATATATTATTTTGAAAAAAGTTATATTGGACAATAACTTCGAAAATAGCTTTGTTAAAACAGCAAATTAAATTGTGACCTCACAATTTGCAACGAAGATGAGAAAATTAAATTTTCTATTCATACATTAACTCTGTGAAATCTATTTCTATAGCTCAGCAAGCCTATTCTGTCCACAAACATAGTGAGTAAAATATTTAGATCATACATCGTTCAATTGTATGTTTTACAAAATAGAAAACGAAATAGACAATACATTTATTTTTATGAATATGCTTTGGTCAGTTCGTAAATAAAACACAACATTTTCCACACAATGTGAAACAATCGCATAGAATAGAAAATGAGGTATTTTGTTTAATAGTAGTATTGCTGTTAGCAACGTTATTACAAGTTTTCAACTAAGACGGCACGGAAGTAGAGGCCCGCATATAAATTAAGTATAACGGTGCTAAAATATCCTAGCCGTCTTGTATAGTGCAGTAAAGAAATGTAGTTCAATTGATGGGAGGGAAATCAAATGCTTCCATTGTAGTACTGCAGCACGACTAATATTTGTTCAGTGCATCAAGCGTGTTTTCCGCATCTTTATAATATTTAAAATTTGCTGTCATATAGCATGTTTAAAGATATATTTCATATGATTGCACATTAGTTTTTTCAAGCAAAAGTCCTGATAAAGATTTAGAATTACTTTAGAACGTAACCATACTTCGTTCATTGAACTCAGCCTCCGAGATTTTTATTCCATACAAAAGGACATACAGTGGAATTTTCTTTTAAATATATATTCGTGTTTTGAATCCCTACCTATATTTCTATCATTTGTGTCAACATATTTTAAATCCTCACGTATATTTCTATCATTTATATCAAAGTATTTAGAATCCCCACATATATTCCCATCATTTATACCACTGTATTTTAAATAACCACATATATTTAGACCTATGTTTTTTATTTTGAATCCTAACTTACCATAGTCTTCTATATATAGCGTCCCTCAACTAAACACTAGTGTATTTTCTTTTTTCCACAGAATAATCTTCTTTGTAATAAATTTGTACAATATTTACTCTGTATTTACAAACTTGTATCTTTTCACGCTCCATCACTTTAGAAATGCTATGTCAAATTTTTGCTGAATGTTTTATTGAAAAAATTGGTTGAAATCGGTCCAGTAATTTTCATGTTATGCTTGCATGAAATTTCTGATCAAAGACGTCATCATTGACACCATCGATGACATCATCATAAAATAATAGATAAAGTATTACTGAGCACTATGCTAAAAGATTGGTTGAAATCATTTGACAAAATGAAAAATGTTCAAAATTGTCTGAAATAAACTGTGCAAAAATTGTAAATTCACCCATGGACGTGAGGACAAAAATAAAAATGTTCAGAATTGTTATTAACGTAAAACTATGCAAAAGCGCAAATTTATCTCTAGGGAGTCAAAACATGAAAAATTCTCAGAATTGCTTGAAACGTAAAACTATGTAAAAATAACAAATTTACCATTAGCGGGGGTCAAAAATTGAAAAATGCTTAGAATTGTCTGAAATATAAAAATATACCAAAATCAAAATTCACCCCGGGGGGGGGGGGGGTGGCGGCGGCATGGTCAAAATCATAAATGCTCAGAATGGTCTGAAGCGTAAAACCAAACCGAAATCTCAAATTAACCCCCTGGAGATTTCTCTCCTCGAGGGGGGGGGGGGGGGGGTTGGTCTCGACCTAGAGGTTGTGGAGGAGGTCTCGTGACCATATACATTTATATACTTTCTCCTGTTATAGAATATTTGCGAACAATATTTTTCGTTTCATTTCCTTACAGACAATGATTTTCAATGACAATATTTGATGACTCAGTTAATCTATCACCGCTATTGAAAGCTAATTTAGTCCCAATTTTGCACTCAGTCTTTCTCTTGAAATTGTGTACAATGTAAAATTTCATCATATTCAAGATACAATTTGTCTGTAATTTACTTGCTTCGCCTCGTCACTGTGTATTAATATAGTGATAAATACTGACTTGAATATGTACTGAAAACAATAAAAGACATTATGCAAGAAAAGTCATTTCTCAAATTATTCTCTTGGTTCATCAGGAGATTTCTTGTTACTTGCAAATAACTTTCAAGTTTCATTTGGAGGGGGATGGCGCATGCATGTAGAGAAAACTGCTATCATGCGTATCCATGAGAGGAAGCACTCACGTAAAGACTGGTTAATATGCATGTCCATGACTTTATAAGACGATCCTAAAATGCATTGGGCTTAGATAATACCTCTTTTTAAACAACTCCGGACGCTAGACAAAATCTGGCCTCAAATTGCTCTTTTCTGTACATTCTATTAGCATCGATTGTAACGTATGCGATACATAATAACAAATTCTCCCACCCCTTCCCATCTAAGTAATTGCTACTGGTTGTGAAGTAAGTTGTAGTTAAATCAAAACCTCACACATTCCGTATAATCTATGATTATTCTCTATAAGAGTCCTCCATGTGATGCAATATGTTTTATCGATCTGGAAATTGTCTGTTGTGATGGCTGGATAGTTGCGTGTTACGCGGCGGTATATCTTCACTTGCTTCTAAGATTGGTCCGCTGCCAAGATCCAACAGCATCTGGTTAATGTCGATGCGGAAATCTCTCACTGAAATTAAGGAGAAAATTATGATACAGTTGTTATGATGAACAATTTAATTGATAAATTGATAAAGACTACATAGTGCCAGTTCTCAAGCATATATTTAAATATATAACTGACTTTCTACAGGAACTCTCCTTTATTCTATTATTATTTTATAAGGAACAAGGGACTTACATGTGTCAATAATGTGCTTTTTGACGTCTTTTCCTTGTTGTCTTAGTTCATCAAGTGATTTCTTGCTAATAGCAGTTTTCAACCTCTCTACATCATTTCTTATAAAATTCTGACATGGGAAATATCAAAACAATATTATGTTAGCGAAATCGTGAGGAAAGCTTTAATCTTTCCTTCCTGTTTCTTCTAGTTGTACAGAGTAGGATATAAAGGCTAGCACAGTTTTACGGAAAAATTTGCAAATATCAGACTTCGTAAACAGCTGCATACTAGGAAAGTTTGCATCATAAATTTTTTAAACGATGCTACGAAGATTCAGTATGTAACGCCATGCGCACCTGACAGACAGCATGGCTGTCGCGGCCGTTTATGTAGTGAATAGCGTTGTCGTTTTCATTCTCATTGGCTATTTCTGTAGCTGTTTGTCCATCGTTGTTGACATCCTGAAATTATTTAAATTTTTTTATAATTTCAGATTTCTAAAACGATTGTTATACATTTTAACAGTAACAATAACATAAAATTTTTATATATGATACAAAAACATTCCCGTTGATGGTTTTTGCTATGAATAATTAATTAAGTGTAAAATTGAAACAGAAAATAAATGTAATTTCGTGCTTTGTGATGTTTCTAATATTTCGACGTCACTTTTACTTGTTTGAATTTATTTTCGTCTTTTGCAAAATTTTTACTGTCTCAGGAATAATTAAAATAGTGATTAATTTTAAAACAGTAGAGAAACAGCGTGAATAAAATTCAACACATTTATTGATATGGAAAAACGAAAAACGTTCAAAACAAAGCTTTTGAAGTATAATTTTAAAGTATGACCTCTATTTACATCAGTATTCAAGAGTTAATGGGTGAGTAATGAAACAGAATTTCGCTAAGACCAGATTATATAATATAATATTGAAGGGCTGCAAGGATATCTAAATGACATATATTTTCGATATTGCAGTATTAACATGGAGGTACAGCAATTTTAGAACGCCTGAAATAACGAATGAATTTGCAGCGTACATTGAATTTCGCGCCATATTTCTCTAGTTCTTGCATTATTTCCAGGTTTCCTCTTGAAGACGCAAGCATCAACGGTGTCAAACCGAATTTGTCCTTGATATTCACGTCGGCGCCATTTTGAAGTAAAACTTTAGCAATCTCCGTGTTATCTATTTAACAAAGTGCATCAAGGCTACAGTTCTTTTAACGTTATATGTAGGATCAAATTTCATAATATTTTTTATTTAATTGTCCTATTTCAAGGTTTCTACTTGTAATGATTAGTCACTTTTGTACAGCTCTATCAGGCGGAAAACATTATAATACTTATAAAAGCAGTGCAGAATAACAAATATGGCTGATTTAATTGTATGATACTTAGATTATATAGCAGGTTTCAAAATAAAACTATAAAAAGTTTCAAAATAAGTATAGACCTTTGAATATAGCGACATGTAGTGGTGTGCAGTCAGCAGGAGCGTTCCTATCCAATCTTCTGCTTTTAAACAACTGCTCAATTGCATCAATTGTTTCTTGCTCAGGATTCATACCCCAGCCAGACTGTTAAAGGATTCGCCAATCAAAAATATAAGAGAAGCAAGACTATTAGTAACGCATGAGTTAATAGAGATATATTTGTTTACATGCAAATGAGACAAAGCAGATATAAAGCTTTTTTTACATTTAGTTTTGATGGCGCACATAGCCATTTAAAAACAAAAACAAAGAACTGTTATTTCACAATATACGTTACAATTCAGATTCAGCAACTCTCAAATTCGTCCAGTTTTTATTTTTAAAGATAGACTGAATTATGAAGTTACCACTATATAGTAAATTATTTAGTGCCGAAACGAGGTGTTTCCACGCTGAAGACCATAAAAGTCGATTCTTTATTTTAAAGTGACAACCATTTTCTACTGCCTCTTATGATATGCTGGAAATCGCTTATGACAGTTTGATGATATAAACACTAAAAATTAATGGAAAATTCCTTGCTTTAATGACGGTTCCAAATGCAGAGACATCCACGTTTCCTGATTTGGTTTTTTTAGAAAAGAGTTTCGAGCGATGCCTCACAACTTCTACGTAGTGCCATGCATCCCTGTCCCACATATAAACAAAATAGCGTAAAATCATTTTTTGTATATTCAAAATAGCAAACTTTCCAATGGCTACAGAAATTTTATATTATTGTTTGTATTTTTCCCACATATCAAAGAATAAAAACTGTAAAGCCACATTTTAAAAAATGTTAAATTTATGTGTACAGCAGTTTGAATTTACAAGTAATTTAAAATAATGTGCTTTATTGTTCAACTATCGAGTTTTAAATGAAAATGTTTACCACAAATATTTACTTTAAAAATGCGATACGTACCTGCCCTTATCCCTCCCACTGATTAGAAAACATAGCTCCACACCATTATAACGATCTCTCTGGTTAACGAATTTCTCAAGCAGATGTTTCTCCTTAGATAAAGATGATATCAAATATATCAGTAATAACAACAATAATAACAATAACAATAATAAAAACAACAAAATAACAATAACTATAACAATAACAACAATACTAATAATAATAATAATAATAATAATAATAATAATAATAATAATAATAATAATAATAATAATAATAATAATAATAATAATAATAATAATAATAATAATAATAATAATAATAATAATAATAATAATAATAATAATAATAATGATAATAATAATAATAATAATAATAATAATAATAATAATAATAATAATAATAATAATAATAATAATAATAATAATAATAATAATAATAATAATAATAATAATAATAATAATAATAATAATAATAATGAAAGTAATATTAATCATAACAATAATAATAATAAAAGATAATAATTTTTATCTCTTTTTTTATCTTTTTATATTAGAAAAGAATATGGGTTAAGCCATTAACAATTTATTATATTCAGAATAATAGAATGCATTGCTTTATTTTCAACGAAAAATATTCAGATAAAAGCAAATTTACCTTTAATGCAATAATCAGTATGTTGAAGATTTCAAGACTGCCCGATTCGGCTGCAATATGCAGAAGGTTTCTGTTGGTTGTTGGCCTCAAGTCCATACGGGCCCCATGTCCTATTAAGTACCTAGTAAGATAGGAATCAATGCAAACCGCATAAATAATATTCCAGAACATAAACTAGTCTGGAATGTGTTGTTTTCCGATAGCGTTTGAAAAACTGTTCTAATTATGTCAAACATAATATGTAGAAGTCGTTAAGAAATGAAAATACAATGAACAGTCAACAAAAATATAATTTTATAATAATATGACGCAATGTATGGTGTTTTACGCCAGCGATTTGATTGAACAAGTTATTGGTTACTAACTTTACTATAAACCGGCATTTCTGAGAAAGAAAGAAGAGAAACCGGTTAAGAGATTTTCACATGATATAAATATAATTACACGACTATATCTGTTTTGCATCCTTCAACCGCCCTCATAATTGGGGTTCTGTCATACTGATCTTGTGAATCGATACTGTGGTACTTCTTGTCTAGACAGTACTCAAGAAGTGCTCTTCTGCCCGAGAACGCTGCTAAGACGGGAAATGACGTCTTAAGCTCTATGTCACATGACACAAAAGCCTTTAGTGATTCATTGTCACCATTTTCAGCCACTCTAAAATGATATGGAAGTAAAACCAGCATAAAAATGTTTCTTGCCAAGCTTTTGTATTTCTCTTTAAAGTTCTATCAAACAGTCTTGCTGATATAAGAAATATGTCAAAAATTTGAACCGGAAACAAGTGAAGAAAATTGGAAGTTTACTTAACCTGTCTAAAGCAGTCTTTTTGCTGTTATCATGAAAGTAAACATCGATGTTATAATTCAGTAATTCACTGATGAACTCCGTCATTCCCAACAAACACGCAATATGCAGCAGCGTCTCATTCTTTCGTGTGCGCATTGTAGGGTCAACTCCACCCTTGTTTAGTAAAGCTTGAAAGATTGCTAAATTGCCTGATACAATAGCCCAATAGAGAACGTTACCATTGTTCATGTCTCTGTAATGAATTGATTCTCCTAGAAACAACAAGTACATACTTTGCCAAGTTGATCAGCTAATATTTATAAAACATAATAATGATTTTGCATCTTTAAGTTTAGTCAATCAAATATAATCAAGCAAACTCAGCATACTGTTTTTTATGGAATACTATTTTCTTTCATAAGAAGCAATACTTCTCAACACTTTCTTCCTTTATATGTTCTGCATATATCTAAACACCCCTTTTTGTTATTCCGGACATTACACAATTTTGTTCTTCATTCAACAACGTAAAAGCTTAAAACATAAAATATTTCATTAACCTTCATTTTCTATCAAGGTAACGACACGTGCATAGTCGCCAGATCTAGCTGATTTCATGATTGAGGAGAGGCTGTTCTCCCATTCTGTGTACATCTTCACCTCGTCTACAGGCTTGCGCGCACGTTTAGCCTCAGCAACCTCAAGACAGGTCATTCCTTTGTATGGAGATTGGCTTGTCGCTGGAACCTGATACAATAATATCACATAAAATAACGTAGTATCACCCACTCCGCCAGTGCTGTGATACTTATTTATCTTCTTAACCATTCCAGCTTAGCGAAGCTGCAGCCTATATACTTCCTGTTCACCTGTATGCAACGAGCTCCTCACTAAATCACCTGATAAACACAGAAGAAAATCTTTCTCTTAAAATTCTACATCATTGTCCATTCTGCGCTGGTTTATGCTGTGTCAACTTCGTCACACTCTGCTTGCACTACCCAAATTAATGTTAAAATACCACACATAAATCTAGAAAACCCCCAAAACCCATAACACATCTGATTCCAGATGTGTTATGGGTTTTGTATTGCTACCCGTTTATCAATGGTGTTTCGTTCACATATAAGGTTTTAAGTAATGTTTATATCATATAAGATCATAATACTGCAACGAAATGGAAATTTTGTAGAAATATAAGAAAAAAATACATGTACATACTCATAGCAGTACACTTGTGATTATCCCATTGTAGCTTTAAATTTTAATACAACCTATATTGAGTTTTGAATAGCACACCAAAGCCACTTGATCTCTGCCAGAAGAGAGTTTCCATACAATCGATACCAACATGATGAAAGATTAAAATTTGTCGACCTATCGACACATTTGTTTTGGTAAAATATCCTACGTATAAGCAGGATGGTTATTCGCCAATTTCTTTTACATAAGTAAAATTTTTGCTTATATATTTAAAGTTTAATATCACTGGATTTATTATACACTTTCACAAATCTGAATTCTTAATAATCATTTTAGCCCAATTTGCTCTTCCAAATAACGACATCGTTCACCTTCTTCCTACTCAGCAATGTCCACCAGCCCATATGGAAGATCACTTGAAGAAGAGGGAGGCGCCCCTTGTCAACGCACATGTGCGTTAGTGGCATACCATGATCGTCTGACAGATCAAACGGCGACTTATACCCTCGTCCTGATAATAAATATAAATTTTGCCACATATCTGTTTCTGTATATTTAGTATTTTTCACAAACTTTCTCAGGAGATGTATTGTCTAAAAATTGTGTTTATATTATAAGTTGTGATCATTCCTGAATCCTGCGCTGTTTTATTTCAATGATAATTATTACCTTATGACATATACTATTTGCGCATATCTACAGGGCATACTTTCTTTTGAAATTTACGTACGGTTCTGAGAACTTACACAGCGGTGCTTTTCGCATTTAATTGTAAATACTTTAAATTACATGCATCATTGCTATTTATTCTGTACTCCATTGTTGTTTGCTATGCTA
Organism: Protula sp. h YS-2021; assembly: GCA_949752745.1. NCBI lineage: Eukaryota > Metazoa > Annelida > Polychaeta > Sabellida > Serpulidae > Protula > Protula sp. h YS-2021. The sequence continues at coordinate 65,163,648 of OX457030.1, forward strand.
TTTTGATCAGTTGTTTACTTTGATTACTGACTCGCATTGTGCTGCACCTGTGCATTCCTGTATTCTGTATCTCTCTTTAAACAAATAACACATGTTGTGTTTAAATCTGTTTAAATTGGCAGTTCTCATTTGTGTACTTAAATATGTGTACCTCTGTGCTTTTGCAGAAATACCCAGAGATCGTAGGCTGTGTACTCCTTTTTCTCAATCATCTCGTGTACTGCTTTGCGGATTACCTCTAGTGACCCTGCGTGTTCTCTACCTGATATTGACAAATGTGCAAATTTAAGTGCTTTCTTCGTTACATATAATACATAACAAGTAAATAAATGATAATAAATAAATAAGTAACATCATCACAATAGCGAAAATAATTAATACTGATATGTTTAATTTTACAGAAAATATATCTCCACAAAAAGTAATGAAACAGTTAAAGAGACAAACTTAAAATTTCACTAATAAAACAATGATAACTTTACCACGGTGAAATACATAAAAATCTGACCATTAATGTACAGTACACTTTTGTGATTAGACTGTAAATTTTATATAGTTTCGGACTTAACTTTATTGAATTATTTTATCATACAGCTAAAGCAGTAAGGTTTTTCAGGATTAGGGTATCCATTCAAATTTAAATCCATTTTATAAAAATGGCTTTTAAAAACTGAATTGAATTTCTTCTGGTTCATATCTTTTCAAATAGCGATGATGAGGTTTTTGTTGTTGTTGTTTAATTTATGTACTTCCAATGAGTGTCTCTAATGACGCAATCAATATCTACAGGTACTGTATTATAATTAAATGAGAAAGTTCCTCATGCGCACTTGAAGCTGTCGCTGTGGCTGCGGCCTCAAACCCAGTTTCTGCAATTATAAGCGATACTACATCAATAGATTACTGCTACATTTAATTAAATTTAAAAGTATAATAAGAAAAGTAATGACAGCTTCAGAAACGCAATTCCCGCAGTCATGTATAAAACACACTTGTGTGATTACATAATTTAATAAATTACCTTGTATTGTTTTATAACATCAAAAAAGCTCAAAAATATTTCTTTTTTATTTTATTGCAAAAGTGTAGCAAGATGTTAAATGCTATTTTAAACATTTTGAAATATTTTGCCGTATATCACAAAATTTAATGGAAATAATGTATGATTGATTAAAATGGTTTTATCTGTGCTCCTGTTAAACACAAACACCGATATAACATTATTTTAATTGTTGAAATGTGCAATAGGTGTTGAAGTTTTGATTTCCTGTAGCCTGACTATAGTTATACACTGGTTGTGTACTTGTAACGAAAAATATAAACACTTAAATTGATTTCAAAATAGTTATAGGTTATCAAAAGTTCCTATGTTGCTCCAGTAAATAAATGAACTTGCTTTATCCCGTTCAAGAGAAAATATACTCCATACAGATTTTGTCTGATATTATTTGAAAACAATTTACAGACTACCTTTGCATGGCTTAGTTAATTATCAACTAACAATTCTTGTTTAAATTGGTGTTAGCTCAATCTATATAAAACTCAACGCTATTAACTGTACCTGTACTTTCTTGCTCTACAATTTCAATTTTGAGCTCATAAGGGCGGATTGTGCCATTTAAATGACTCTGCTGGTGGATGGCAATAGCCAATTGGTTATTTTCAACATCACTGCGTATTTTTGAAGCAGAAGACATGGATCTGAAAAACAGGAACTGCCCACATGTATTCGTGTGTCATAGCATCGCTGACTCAATATCTCGCTAGAAATATCTCTCTTATAATAAAGATGGGATAAGAAAGGATATATTTTCTGAGGATTACTGTCAAAAATTTATTTCTCTTATTTTAGCCCTGTAACAGTTTTTTTTAACAGTTAGCTAAAATATTTATATTTTATCCTTTTTTCTTTAGTTCTAAACTTATGTAAACTTTTAGATGAAATAGAAGTTGTAAATGAAGTAAAACTCACCTTGGAAAGAATTTTACATTGAACTTAATGACTCACCTTGGAAAGAATTTTACATTGAACTTGAATGATTGCTGAGGAATCAGATTAGCCTCTAATCCAATCAAATCATAATCTGTGGATAACTTCTTTCTCACGTTTTTGGTGATATCATTTAGGAGTTCCACCAGCATTATGCAGAGATCCCGTGCATATTTGGGGCTGACAGGATTGTTCTGTAACGAGGTCACTGCGATTTGTGTCAATACGGCATCTACAAATAGACTTACACTGTCATTATAACTGGTAGAGATAAGATATAACCTGAACTATCACACTGTATTTTTTATTTACAAAAACTCACGAAAAACTTTTAAACAGTGGTCTTTATCACATGCATCATGAACTGTTGCAATGATAATCTGCATTTATACTTCAGTTCCAAAGACAAAACTAGATTATTAAATTTTCAAAGCATTCGTGACGGTAATTGGTACCTGGATGCTTCTCACTGCTTGTGTTCTCATTGACATTCATACCAACTGGCAGCTGCCGAATAAGATCGTACTGGCCTACGTACTGCAGCGCCTCTATGAGCTGTGTAAGCTGCCTGCAAACACATATAGGACATTTTGTTTATATATTACGTTTTTTTTACAAAGTTGCGCAGTAAGTGGACACATGTTAGGTCTATTTATTATTTTGTCTACAAAAGAAACTGAATGATTAGGGTAAGTAGAGTACAAGTCAAAGATCATTCAATTACTGTTTATATTCTCTTACACAATTCCACAGAATTTTAGCAAAAGGTTTTCCTCATTTTAACAAAAGATTTTCCTCATTTTATTCTGCTAGCAAACTGGTTTAAGAGACCATTATGTGTTTTAATGTTTTGCAATATAAGCTACAAAAAAGTGCATTAAGAAAATAAATATAATAAATATCCAATATCATTTAGAAAGCAAACAAATACCTATTTAAGATTTTAAGTTAACAGAAACAGATTATGAATTCTTTAGGTTTATAGCTTTAACAGTTTTTCATTTTTTTCCTCTCTGGCGACTTTTTCAATTCCACGTGTACTAGATTTATTCATTACTGTTCTTAACCCTGATTGGAATAAAATTGCTAGCATAAAGGTTTGTGTATTATACTGACAAGTGTGTTCCTTCCGCAATGTGGTCTATGACAGCCTCTGTTTGCTTCTGTGGCGTGGGATTTGATTTAATTTTATGTCTCTGTGCTGCGGTCCAAAATGTTTTGTTGTGCTCCAAACGTTTTATAACTGGCTTTATTCTCATACCACTCACTAAATGACAACTGTTGGACCTTAGCGTTTCAACATCCCTTGCTGACATTTTTGCTGAAAAATTGTCAACAGATTATAAGCTACTTCATTTAGTTTAATTTTAGTCATTATCGTTTCATATATATGTATATATATATATATATATATATATATATATATATATATATATATATATATATATATATATATATATATATATATATATATATATATATATATATATATATATATATATATATATATATATATATAGGCATTATCAGGACCGAATGTCCTTTAAAATAGGCACTGTCGGGACCGGGAAATTATCAAAAGCCGGTCTCGATAATTTTATTGCAAACAATATTTTTAATGGTGCCTGTACAGAATTAATATTGGAATATCATTTCCTATCCAATATTTTGCTAGATTTTTGTTATTTTTGATACGTATTTAGCTTTATTATTTTGTCTTGTATATATTATATGTCGTAAGAAATAGGCATTAGCGAGACCGCCTTAAAATTTCGACTTTAAATATAATATTATATATCCATATAGTTTTTATTTTATATTTTATGCATGATGTTATACCTTTATGATTGGCTCCGCTAATGCCATATATACAATATATATATGCCTGTCCCGATAATGCCTTAAGCAGCCTGATATATATATATATATATATATATATATATATATATATATATATATATATATATATATATATATATATATATATATATATATTAGCTACAAAATTGTAAATCTGGGAAATTTTTTAATTTATTGTTTACTTAAAGGGCACAATGACACAATGGAAATGCTATGGGTATATAGAACTCGATTACTTACATTCTGGCGATATTACGGCTTCAGTTTCGAGCTTACTGGCCAATGCTGCTTGACCAGTGCTTTTCAGGCTTGTTACAAATTTTTCATACGCTGTTACTTCTGAAATTCATTAAAAAAATAGTTTCGATATGCATTTCCAAACAACTTGACTTGGTAATAAGGTATAAGTCATAGTGCCATATGGGCCTTCAAATAAATCTTTTAAACTTGTTGAAAATTAATACTAACGTTGTATTGGACCGGGATGTATATTTGTGTGAAGGCCGCAATTCAGTTTTTGATTGACATTTACTGTCATACTAGACGGATGTTGTTAGTTTGTCCTCACTTCCCCACAAATGCCCACCCCACCCCACCGACACACTTCCTTGGATCAGCCAAATTATGTTTTGGGCTCTTTACTTGATCCATATAGTTCGTATTGAAAACGTCGGATACCCTTAGGGAGTATGTGTACCTTTGGTTGCCAATAACTGTACTAGTTTCTCTGCGGCAGTGCTCATGCCCTCGTGACGCAGTGCCATCTGTAAGCTATCATGCTCCTGTCTACTAATAACCTCGTCCTTGTATAACAGTGGTAGGATGTTGTCCAGTTGTAATTTTTGTGTTAGGTAGTTAAGATGAATGAAAAGCCTGTGCTTGTAAGGTGACATTCTTTATATTCACCGTGCTATACGATTTATCTAATAAGATGTTCAAGTGGGCATTTGTTTTTGAAATTTATTTTATGCTATTTTAATGGTGTTCAATGTTCCAAATCTTTCTTATGTGAATTTTATTGCCCTTATTTGCAGGGAAGCTTTATATCTATCTTGTAGTTGCTCACAGTAAAACCTCAAGATGCTCTGCTGTAACAGTTTTCTGTAAAGCGCAAAACAAAGTTATAATTACCATCATTTGTAACTACAACGAAAGTGCTTTTTTAGCTTAAGAAAATTTTATTTGCATTTTCATATCATTAACTTATCAAGTACTTTGAAATAACATGCAGACATTTCTTCGAGAATAACGTTAAGTTCTTATTGCATAGCGGTTTCACTTGATAAGGGTGATAAAAGCTAAAGAACGTTACCCCACAAGGCGAAGGTTTGTTATATATTCATAGGAATCTACATGATGGTAGGTGCCATTGACCTAAATACCTGTCTTTAAACATAATAAAGCTATCAGACTTTACTTGCCAATAGGACGTTGCTTATTTACCAAAGTTCCAATTCTACTAATGCGCACTACTACTAATTCGACTAATCAGAGCGTTCAAGAACCAAGAGAAAAATTGTTATATGTTTATCAGGATATCTGATATATTTACCATATAAGAAAATTTTGAAATGGCGAAAATAATTTCCTTATTTCAGCATTCATCAAGCTTTCACGCGCCATGTGACGCGTATCTGCCATGTGATTTCGTAGGCCAGCCACACTCTGATACGTGTTCTTGACTTTTCCGGATGCGACTGGTTTCGTCCCATGGCCCTCTTACGTTCAAATGCACAGCGATTATAACAGAAATTGTGATTACCTGGGGAACTTCTGGACATGCAAAGGGTATGGCTAGCAAATATCCATCCCAGTTCTTCGGACGAAAATCCAACCAGACTGAAAATCCCGAGAACTACTACGGAGACAACAACTGTGTTCAAAGGAATAGTCTCGGGTTAACTTGATCAATAACCATAACCTATTTGACTCGACTTCTTGGTAAAGTGCGTTGAAACACGTCACACAAGTAGGGAAATCGTTTCATATCTCCTGTATTTTCCTTCTGTGTTTGATCGTAACGATAGGAGACGTATGCAAGATGTCCCCACACCGTGGAGTGTTTCTTTGATATTCATTCTTTGTGTTGGAGCAATCGGGAGCGAAGTTGCGTGGCTTTCAGAAGAAGTAACACATCTTTGAAATCCGCGCCCTAGCAGATAATTGCTTGAGTTGACTGTTGTCGCTGACTGCCGTGTAACACTGCCACCATGTGCCTCTTCGCACTGCTCAGCGAGTTTAACAGACTCATCAATCGTTTAAGGTGCTCTACAACAATAAATTCAAGTTGCTGTTCACCAACTCCTTCTCAGGATTAAGTTGCGCAACTCGTAGTACTTGTTCCCAATGACGGACATCTCTGTACAACGACCACAATAGCTTTCTGTTGTGCTGCGTACTGACTGACCGTTCTTTGTCTTGTCTGATATCACCAACATGGAGCGAAAGCAATCTGCCGTGAACTGGAAGCGTTGAAGAGTAGCCTCCTTAAATATCAAATAACTGGCGACGTCTTCGACTGGCATACAGTTATACAGTTCCAGCTCCTCGCCTATGATAATTTCATTTGCGCTTATGTTTAAGCTATTATCTGGCTATCGATGAATGCGACAGAAACGTTCGAATCGCTCTAGCGACGAATCGTTATCGTCCACCTTCTTGTCGAATTTCAGTAGCTTGGGGCTACTCTTTGAAATCTGTCCTTCACTGCGATCCTGAGCTTAAGGCACACCTGCCTGCCCCAGGGCCTGTTTACATTTTCGTTCCTCATCATTCTTCTGGTCTTCTCTTTTATGAGCCTGGATTTCATGTTCACACTCAAGGAGGTCACTTTTTCTCCCTTAGCGTGCTCAGCGTCAACGAATGACCGAAATTCCTTGTAGTTTTTAACCAAGCGCCTGTCCTAGTTCAATTAGTGTTTGCACATTTTTCTCCATGTATGTTCAACCTCCTGGAACAGAATCTTTTGCAGTATGGATGTGACGGTTATGGGTTCTCCCTTCTCATAATAAATCAGACTCACACCTAATATCTGTCCTCTATGCTTTCAAAACCCTAAGTGCTAACGGTGCAAAATTAGCAATATTTGCATACCCGGAAATTCGACTAATCAGAGCATTCAGTTCCAAAAAAAATATAATAATACCTAGCCAAAGTCATATCAGCCAGAAAGATATATTTTGTGAACTCTCTAAATATCACTTACAAGATGACATGACCATTACAAAGCACGTTGCTCGTAAATACATGCAAAATGCCTGTTAAGTGTGTGTTTGGATGCACAACACTCTAAAGCGATCATTCCTAACAAAACAAGACCTCCCTCAGGCAAAAGTAATACGCTATGCACAATTTTGATGCATTCTACTATGTGCTACTTGAAATTTTAAAATCTTATATCTATTTCCCGATAGCCGATATAGTTAACACATGAGTAAATTTGAAAACAGGCTGAAAACTGATGACGTTTTGTTCCCTACAGAAAGAAAGTTATAAAAGCCAAACTGCCTGACGTAGTTGTATCGCGTTTTGTTATAAAACCCTTTACGCCAACACTTTCTTGCCATATTAATTCGTCCCGATGTTACCGACAAAAGTGCAATCTGCTAGATCTTTGCTTGAGTTCAAAAAGTTATTAAAACTCATCTTTTTAGATGGCTTATGAAAATTAATTTTAAAATGATTTTAGTTTTTGCAACCTTAAGTAATAATTAGTTACTGATATTTGTTTATGAGCGCTTAGTAACCTTAATAACTTTAATAATAAAACCACTAATATAATTTGAAGCAGCTGGACCTGAAAAGAATCCTAAATGTGCCATACTAGAAATTTCATGACAACGTCGTTAGTCCAATTGATTATTAAGAAAAATCTTAACTACAATTTGGTTGCAAAAATAATATCACCTTCATGAAATTACCCCTGCTATGTTATTAACCAATATTGGCGCATTAGTTGTAGAATTCCTTCACACCTTCAACAATGGGTTTTATTTAATAGCTTATATTCTCAATAATAAAATATTGAGAATATACTAAAGATAAATATCTCTGATTATTAAAATTATTCCCTTCTTGGCAGTGTATTAACCAGCTAAAATTTCCATACTAACCAATTCTAATTTTTAGTACTGCGATAAGGCTGAATTAAAGTGTATTTTAAATTTAGAGCTAAAATATATATTAGTGTTAGTCAATCTTTAGTATTTCTTGCATGAAAATTTCCGTTTAAATTTGCATGATTTGAAAGTGTTATGAAAATGATAGATTTTGAAAATAATTACCATGCCATTTGCATTTGAAAGAAAGTGCGTCACTTACTTGATGAAGAAGAGAAGTAAATTCCCTTAAAGTTAACTTAAACACTTAAAAACGATATTAAAACGAAATATTAAAGCAAACTCGTTTCCAGTCGTTGATATAACAGTAAGGGAGAAACGCTGGTTCTAACAAAGAAAGTGACGTCATACTGACTTTAAAGGGTGTGGTAGAACCGGCTTGGGGTTTCTGCCACAGTTTTTTTGATAGAGCGCGCGCCTGTTGGAATGACGTCATGATGACGTGATGGTGACGTTATAACATGATGACGATATGATGACATCATGATGATATCATGATGATATCATAACAACGTTAGACTGTCTGGCATAACTCTAGGATATAAAGTCCGTTATGAATGTGTAGGATGGCTGGGCATTATGAATGAGCACGTTATGAATATAAGCTACTATGTAATGACCCCTGCCAGGACATACTATGTACCGATCACCCTAAGAGATACTATGTACCGACCCCCCGACCCGCGTAGAGAGAGAAATGACGTCAACTCAGCGTAATCTAGTTGTAATAAGTGTGGTTTCACCTTTGGTTTGCCATCTAATTTCCAAGATGACTAGCAAGACAGTGATGCGAGACGGCCGTGAAGTGACGCTGACTACAGAATGTTAAAAGTGCTGGGTGTGGCTGGAGTATGCAGGACAGCCACATAACTGCCCGGTGCACCACAATGCACCGCGACGGTTCTGCTGCAAGACCTGCGGTGGTCTGCTTTGGCATAGGTTTGCGGCGAGGTTGCCTGGGCCGGCACCGGCGTGCACACAGTGCTGGTGGTGCGGTGCGACTGTGTATATGAAGAGCTACTGTAACAGCCATCCGTTCAAGTGCGCGGGAAGACCATTTACGATGAAGGAATATTACGAGTACCAAAGCCGCTGCAGAAATCCGGCTTGCTGGTGAAGAGTTACTAAAACTTTCGGCTCTTTTAAGGGCCATCCTGTGTTACGAAATGATGCTAAATCTGTCTATGTATGAGTGTGAATGTGTTGTTTTTTACCTTACCCGCCTTGCAACTTAGAGATTATTGCGTATTTACACGTTTCAGACAATTCTGAACATTTTTGGGTTTTTTTAACCTCTAACGCCCCCTCCTCTTTTTGTAATACAGCTAAATTCAATAGCGCACAACTTCAAAACTACTTGGTCGATTTGAACCATTCTTTTATTAAAACTTTCAGTATGGCGTCACCTTTTGGATGAATTTATTTTTAGTTTGGGAAAATATAAACAAAGTAGTCATAGGCTATTTGCGCATAATGTATATTTAGTAACTTTAAAAAAAGTAGACAACTTTCAACATGTTCAATGAAAACTTTACTGTTTGATTCAGTTTTATTTCTAGTTTTAACATAAAGTATATAAGGCTATTTGCACATGTGGCTGCAAGCGTAGTGTTTAGCTTAGTAACTTTTTAAAAAAGTAGATAACTTTCACCATGCCCATGCTCACTTGACTGAAAATTTTACCATTTGATCCAGTCTTATTTCTAGTTTACAGTGGTCGCTGGCTATTTGCACAGGTCGCTGTAAGCATTTTGTGGGAGAGAAGAGCACGCCATTCAAACATGTGTTTGAATGGCAAGCCCCATTTAAAGACGTGTTCGAATTAATTTTTGGAACATATTACATCATGGTACTGTTTGTTGAAAAATTGTTGAACACATTGTTTAACATGTTGTTCAACATGTTGTTCAACATATTCAACATCCAAACCCATCCAAAAGATGGCGTCTTACTGAACGTTTTAGTGAAAGAATGGTTCAAGTCGACCAAGTAGTTTTATAGTTATGCGCTGTTGAAGTTAGCTATATCACAAAAAGAGGAGGAGGTGGTCAGAGGTCAAAAAACAAAAATGTTCAGAATTGTCTGAAACGTGTAAACATGAAGTAATCTCAAAATGGCGTTTTTTTGCGGGGGGGGGGGGGGGGGGGAGGTCCGACGTCAAAAAACCAAAAATGTTCAGAATAGTCTGTAACATGTAAATATGTAATAATCTCAAATTGGCGGGGATGGAGGTAAGGTCAAAAACCAACACATTCACACTCATACATAAACAGATTTAGCATCATTTCGTAACACAGGATGGCCCTTAAAAGGGCTGAAAGTTTTAGTAACTCTTCACCAGCAAGCAGGATTTCTGCAGCAGCATTGGTACTCGTAATATTCCTTCATCGTAAATGGTCTTCCCGCGCACTTGAACGGATGGCTGTTAAAGTACCTCTTCATCTACACAGTCGCACAGCAACACCAGTACTCTGTGCACGCCCGTGCCGGCCCAGGCAACGTCGCCGTAAACTTACACCAAAGCAGACCACTGCAGGTCTTGCAGCAGAAATTGCATTGTGGTGCACCGGGCAGTTATGTGGCTGTCCTGCACACTCCAGCCACACCCAGCACTTGTAACAGTCTGTGGTCAACATCACTTCACGGCCGTCTCGCATCACTGTCTTGCTAGTCATCTTGGAAATTGGTTGGCAAATCAAAGGTGAAACCACACTTATATACAACTTGATTAGGCTCAATTGACGTCATTTCCCTCTCCACGGGAATGGGGGGGGGGGGCGGGGGGGGGGTTGGTACATAGTATGTCGTAGGGCAGGGGGGGCAGTACATAGTAGCCTGTATTCATAACGTGCTTATTCATAATGAACAGCAATCTTACACATTCATAACGGATTCTATGGCCTAGGGTTATGCCAGACAGTCTAACGCTGTTATGATTTCATCATGATGTCACCATCACGTCATCATGTTATGACGTCATTATGACGTCATCATCAAGCCGTCATCATGACGTCATCATGACGTCATTCCAGCAGGTGCGCTCAATCCAAAAAAACTGGCAGAAACTTCATGCCGGTTCTACCACACCCTATGACGTCAGGCGCGCTATATCCAAAAAAACTGGCAGAAACTTTAAGCCGGTTCTACCACACCCTATGACGTCAGTATGTTTTAATTTGTTTCAGCTTTTGTCAATGCTCGTATCGAGTTAAGCTTCCAGAAAGAAACGCATTAGAATGATTTAGATCACACAGCGCTCAGTGATATCTTAAGTATTAGCCTCTATAGTGGACATTATGGCGATCTTCATAATACAAGGCTCCTCAAAGTGTAGTGGGCGGGGAGTTGGAGACAGGTGATTAGAAAATATCCTGATACCTAAATTGATGTAAACTTCTGAGACGTTTTGGTTTCTCTTAACTCTGTCACAGGAATTATTTAGCGAACATGTGATATAATTTTGATCTAAGGGCTTCTTAGAACATTTTATATATATATATATATTTTAATATTTGATAACACAACTAGGGCGGGGGAAAGTACCTAAAATTTTTTAGAAATACGCAACCGTTAGGATATCTGGTTATAAGTAGGGGAAAAAATTTGTCCTGCCTTCGTATGTCGGACTTTTGTCCTGTGTTCGTGTGTCCGACTTTCGTCCTGCGTTCGCTTAGAGCTATCATTCCTAACAAAAAAGACCTTATTCAGGCAAAAGTAATACGCTAAGCACAATTTTGGTGCATTCTACTATATGCTACTTGAAATTTTAAAATCTTATATCTATTTCATAAGATAGCCGATATAGTTAAAACATGAGTAAATTTGAAAACAGGCTGAAAACTGATGACGTTTTGTTCTCTACAGAAAGAAAGTTATAAAAGCCATAGTTGTATCGCGTTTTGTTATAGAACCGTTCACGCCAACACTTTCTCGCCATATTAATTCGTCCCGAAGTCTAATAGACACACAGCAGCACATGAGGTGCGGGACTTTCTGAATGGAATATGTTACCGACAAAAGTGCAATCTGCTAGATCTCTGTTTGAGTTTAAAAAGTTATTAAAACTCATCTTTTTAGATGGCTTATGAAAATTAATTTTAAAGCGATTTTAATTTTTGCAAATTTAAGTAATAATTAGTTACTGATATTTGTTTATGAGCGCTCAGTAACCTTAATAGCCTTATTGATAAAACCAGCTTATATATATATGTATATATTCATAGCGTAATGTTCTTTTATTCTGTGAAAGGAATATAATTTGAAGCAGCTAGACCTGCAAAGAATCCTAAATGTGCCATACTAGAAGTTTCATGACAACGTCGTTAGTCCAAATGATTATTAAGAAAAATCTTAACTACAATTTGGTTGCAAAAATAATATCACCTTCATGAAATAACCCCTGCTATGTTATTAACCAATATTGGCGCATTAGTTGTAGAATTCCTTCACACCTTCAACAATGGGTTTTATTTAATAGCTTATATTCTCAATAATAAAATATTGAGAATATACTAAAGATAAATATCTCTGATTATTAAAATTATTCCCTTCTTGGCAGTGTATTAACCAGCTAAAATTTCCATACTAACCAATTCTAATTTTTAGTACTGCGATAAGGCTGAATTAAAGTGTATCTGAAATTTAGAGCTAAAATATATATCGTGAGTCAGTCTTTAGTATTTCTTGCATGAAAAATTCTGTTTAAATTTGCATGATTTGAAAGTGTTATGAAAATAATTACCACGTCATTTACATTTGAAAGAAAGTGCGTCACTTACTTGATGAAGAAGAGAAGTAAATTCCCTTGAAATTAACTTGAACACTTAAAAACAATATTAAAACGAAATATTAAAACAAGCTCCTTTCCAGTCGTTGATATAACAGTAAGGGAGAAACACCGGTTCTAACACAGAAACTGACGTCATACTGACTTCATAGGTTGTGGTAGAACAAGCATGGGGTTTCTGCCACAGTTTTTTTTTGATAGAGCTCGCGCCTGTTGGAATGACGTCATGATGACGACGTGATGACGTCATGATGACGATATGATGACGTCATAACAAGATGACGATATGATGACATCATGATGATATCATGATGAAATCATAACAACGTTTGACTGTCTGGAATAACCCTAGACCATACAGTCCGTTACGAATGTGTAGGATAGCTGTGCATATGAATGAGCACGTTTTGAATATAAGCTACTATGTAATGACCCCTGCCAGGACATGCTATGTACCGATCACCCCTAAGAGATACTATGTACCGACCCCCCCCCCCCCCTTCCCGTAGAGAGGGAAATGACGTCAACTCAGCGTAATCAAGTTGTAATAAGTATGGTTTCACCTTTGGTTCGCCAACCAATTTCCAAGATGACTAGCAAGACAGTGATGCGAGACGGCCGTGAAGTGACGCTGATAACAGAATGTTACAAGTGCTGGGTGTGGCTGGAGTATGCAGGACAGCCACATAACTGCCCGGCGCACCACAATGCACCGCGGTTCTGTTGCAAGACCTGCAGTGGTCTGCTTTGGCATAGGTTTGCGGCGACGTTGCCAAGGCCCGGCACCGGCGTGCACGGACTGCTGGTGGTGCGGTGCGACTGTGTAGAGGAAGAGCTACTGCAACAGCCATCCGTTCAAGTGCGCGGGCAACGTCGCCGCAAACCTATGCCAAAGCAGACCACTGCAGGTCTTGCAGCAGAACCGTCGCGGTGCATTGTGGTGCACCGGGCAGTTATGCGGCTGTCCTGCACACTCCAGCCACACCCAGCACTTGTAACAGTCTGTGGTCAACATCACTTCACGGCCGTCTCGCATCACTGTCTTGCTAGTCATCTTGGAAATTGGTTGGCAAATCAAAGTTGAAACCACACTTATATACAACTTGATTACGCTCAATTGACGTCATTTCCCTCTCAAAGGGGGGGGGGGGGTTCGTTACATAGTATCCCCTAGGTTGGGGGTCGGTCGGTACTTAGTATGTCCTAGGGCAGGGGGGTCAGTACATAGTTTATATTCATAACGTGCTTATTCATAACGCACAGCCATCCTACACATTCATAACGGATTCTATGGCCTAGGGTTATGCCAGGCAGTCTAACGTTGTTATGATATCATCATGATGTCATAATCACGTCATCATGTTATGACGTCATCATAACGTCATCATCAAGCCGTCATCATGACGTCATTCCAGCAGGCGCGCTATGTCCATAAAAACTGGCAGAAACATCAAGCCGGTTCTACCACACCCTATGACGTCAGTATGACGTCACTTCCTGTGGTAGAACCGGCGTTTCTCCCCTACTTATAACCAGATATCCTAACGGTTGCGTATTTCTAAAAATTTTCAGGTACTTTCCCCCGCCCTAGTTGTGTTATCAAATATTAAAAAAATATATAAAAAATGTTCTAAGAAACCCTTAGATCAAAATTATATCACATGTTCGCTAAATAATTCCTGTGACAGAGTTAAGAGAAACCAACTCCCCGCCCATAACACCTTGAGGAGCCCTGTAATATGAAGATCGCCAGGATATTCACTATAGAGGCTAATGCTTATGATATCACTGAGCGCTGTTCTATCTAAATCATTCTAATGCGTTGCTTTCTGTACGCTTAACTCGATACGAGAATTGACAAAAGCTAAAAAACATGTGTCAGTGTGCAAACATTGCGAATAGCAAATGATTAATTGGCTCTTCTTAAAGCCCTGTTTAGTGTGGTGCTTTGCGCATAGAGTGATAAATCGGTCATTAAATCTAATCGGGCTATTACCAGTCCTAGATGTGTTTCTTTTTTGTCCTAGTTGTGGCGCTCTGAGCGTTCGGTGTGTCATAAACTGCTTAGGATTTTTTGCATGTGTGCTGTATTAAGTGGCTGCTGTCTGGTTTGTTTTTGTTTTTTTAATGGAGAAAAGTGAGATGCAAATTTTGGGCTACAAAAGACGAACAAACAGAATTTTGGCCTGTTGCAAAACAAAATACTCCAGGTCCTAAAATATTCCTGCAGTTTTATTATTATTTTTGTTGTTTTTAAATTTAATTATCTAAAATTTATATTACAAAACAAAATTTGATATATGATTTATTTATTAAAGCGAAAAAAGCCAAGATTAATTAATAAAACTATTGCGCATGGAATTTATACTCAACAAAAAAAGAAACGCAACTTTTTCAAATGGCTGTTATATTGTCAATACTGGACAGATAACAACAAAATTTTAGGTATAGACTCAGAATCAATAGATAATTTCATTTCTCTAAAAATTCAAAGCTTCATTCTTATTGTTACGCTGTAATGCTTACGTAAACTGAAGGTATCCGAAAAGCAGTTCACAAGCCTAATATCTCGTGTGTCCTAATAGGGTTGAATAGGGTGTGACAAGCGGATCTGTCGGTCCTGGTCTGGGGTCGTTGACCGTGGCCTGCCCGTTCTAGGACGATCGGATGTGGACCCTGTTGTATCTAATCTTATTCTCAGGCGAGTAACCGTCGATTTGTGGACGCCAAACGCCCGCGCCACGTCAGTTGCCGTTTTTCCACTTTCAAGCATGCCGATCGCACGCTCTCGCTGAATTGCGGTTAACCGTGCCATCGGTTAGGATAGTTCCAGAAACTTCAAATTTTGTACAACGTGCACTCTTTTCTTAAGGGTTGAGACTATGAAAAAATAATTCAATAACTCTCAGCGGTTATTTCACAATGTGCTAGACTACCAGTTTAGGTCACGTGACTGCTCGCTCCAGTTGTAAGATAGAGCGGGGAATGATTTTGACACATTGTTTGGACAATCATTTTCCAAGTAATAGAATGTACAAGAAAAATTAAATATACTAATAGAAAAAAAATTAACCCCCTCTATAGGTGTTGCGTTTCTTTTTTTTTTGTTGAGTATATGTTGACTGAATCCAAGAAATCTCTATAATGGAATTCTTTTTTCAGTATAGGCAGGACTATGGCCTTTTCAAATTGAACAAAGATAAATCTACAGAAATAATTGCTATCATTTAGAAATGTGTTTAAATCATTTAGGATTTTATAAATGCAGTTACAAACGCTTAAAATTAACAGTAACATTTTTGAAATAAATTTTAATATCTAAATTTACTCCATAATTTGTGCTTATTTTGTAACATGGTTGTAGGCAGAGACGTTTCTGTCATCCCTCTTGTGTTGGGATTGTAGCAAATATAAATAGTTACTTAAAAACTCGGTGATATTTTTAATGGCAGCAACAGCATTAGCAAACTACAAGAAAAGTATATACCCAGTATATTAATACTTACAATATTTACACACCTTTGTCTCTAAATAAGGTTAATATTCTAAATTCAGTTAGAAATATTTCTACTTTAATATTTTGTGCTTTTTTAAAACTGCAAATGTTTTTAGAAATATAATAGCTTATATATTTTAAACTCAATATTATTATGTTTGTATCAGTTATAACTATTTTAAATTGAATTTCAAATTCATGTTATGACGCAGCAAATGTGTATTCGAAACATCGCGCTATTTCTTAAACCGTTTTTGAGATCCAGTTGTATGATTTTTTCTATAAAAACCCATCCAAATATGAAAAAACAGTCGCATGCTCTTCAGTATTGTTTATGTATTTGGCCCAGATAATACATATTCTAAATGTGACAAGTAGCAGCATGGTCTTGGGTGCTACTTACGTGCTTGGCCCAAAAAATGGCCAAAAGGATGTTGCTGTTTCTTTTTTTTTTCGAATTATTTAATCTCGGAATTCTTGATGAACAACATGTGTTTTACATTTTTAATGGTCTGGTGTTATTTTCTGAAATCAGTAGATAAATTATCTGAATTATGTTGTTAACCGAAACCGAAAATGACAGAGATAATTATGTTTGCGACCGAACAATCCTCACTCGATTCTCTTGGCAAAATTCAAATTGTTTGAATGCATATTTTGTTGAGTTGTTGTTGTGAGATCAAACTATAGGTTCGTAGAACATGGGAGACCTAACAGACAGAGGATTTTTATTCCCTGCGAAAAACAAAACAAAATAAAAAAACGAGAGAGACAAGTAGGCATTGGGACCATGTGTAGATGTCGCTAAAACAGATGTATACTCCCTCTATCTAGGTGGTGGAAATGGTATGGTGTCATAGACATGATAATCCGTATAATACCCCACCCCACCCGCCCCCTCCCCCCATTACATGCCTGGGTTATCCGGTAAAACAGAATATGTATGAGGTTAATTTCTATGAATGTTAGATATTGAATGTTTAATGTGGAAAAAATAGGAGGGTACCTGAAATTTCCGTCTAGACAACACAGCGCGAAAAACGTTAATTAGACGCCGGACAGAGTTGGGTTTTCGTTCCAATCAAAACTAACATTTGAACAAGGTTGATTATCCAATATCTATTGAAATGTGTGTCAAAGATTAGGCATTTATCTTGAGCAATTACAACCAGATTCAAGTTATTTCGTGGATACTCAAAAGCTGACATTGGCGGTAAGTTTTTACAACATTTTTTACAACATTTCGTGCATTTCCTTGCATATTCTCACAGAACTTTTTAACAGGAAGCAATTTAAGTTATAAACAAGAACTGTTGGGTTCCTTGTCACAAAATAGCACTTTTTGGCTGAAAATATGACTATTTCCTTGAAGGAAAATCGGCACATATTTCAAAGAAAACTTTTTGAAACGTAAATAAATTATATATTACTTGAAAATTACATCAATGTAAAGGATTTTCATGTTGTTTTGATAAGTTGAAGTTACCCCTGCTCGTGCACCAAAATGCCTGATTTTTGACCGTCGTGACGTCAAAATCCTCAATTTCCATTTTATTGAACGCTAACATTGTAAAACCGATATTACTTAATTCATTAAACAAAACAAAATACTTCTAAGTGTTTGTCTCAGAAGTTATGCACACGTTCGGACACCTATATACATGAATGAGAAAGTTTAAATTAGAAAAAAATATAAAATATGTTAATATAAATAAAGTGTTTCAAAACGAGTTAGTTAATACTCCGTGTTCGCCAGATTATAACACAAAACATTGTATATATTATTTTGAAAAAAGTTATATTGGACAATAACTTCGAAAATAGCTTTGTTAAAACAGCAAATTAAATTGTGACCTCACAATTTGCAACGAAGATGAGAAAATTAAATTTTCTATTCATACATTAACTCTGTGAAATCTATTTCTATAGCTCAGCAAGCCTATTCTGTCCACAAACATAGTGAGTAAAATATTTAGATCATACATCGTTCAATTGTATGTTTTACAAAATAGAAAACGAAATAGACAATACATTTATTTTTATGAATATGCTTTGGTCAGTTCGTAAATAAAACACAACATTTTCCACACAATGTGAAACAATCGCATAGAATAGAAAATGAGGTATTTTGTTTAATAGTAGTATTGCTGTTAGCAACGTTATTACAAGTTTTCAACTAAGACGGCACGGAAGTAGAGGCCCGCATATAAATTAAGTATAACGGTGCTAAAATATCCTAGCCGTCTTGTATAGTGCAGTAAAGAAATGTAGTTCAATTGATGGGAGGGAAATCAAATGCTTCCATTGTAGTACTGCAGCACGACTAATATTTGTTCAGTGCATCAAGCGTGTTTTCCGCATCTTTATAATATTTAAAATTTGCTGTCATATAGCATGTTTAAAGATATATTTCATATGATTGCACATTAGTTTTTTCAAGCAAAAGTCCTGATAAAGATTTAGAATTACTTTAGAACGTAACCATACTTCGTTCATTGAACTCAGCCTCCGAGATTTTTATTCCATACAAAAGGACATACAGTGGAATTTTCTTTTAAATATATATTCGTGTTTTGAATCCCTACCTATATTTCTATCATTTGTGTCAACATATTTTAAATCCTCACGTATATTTCTATCATTTATATCAAAGTATTTAGAATCCCCACATATATTCCCATTATTTATACCACTGTATTTTAAATAACCACATATATTTAGACCTATGTTTTTTATTTTGAATCCTAACTTACCATAGTCTTCTATATATAGCGTCCCTCAACTAAACACTAGTGTATTTTCTTTTTTCCACAGAATAATCTTCTTTGTAATAAATTTGTACAATATTTACTCTGTATTTACAAACTTGTATCTTTTCACGCTCCATCACTTTAGAAATGCTATGTCAAATTTTTGCTGAATGTTTTATTGAAAAAATTGGTTGAAATCGGTCCAGTAATTTTCATGTTATGCTTGCATGAAATTTCTGATCAAAGACGTCATCATTGACACCATCGATGACATCATCATAAAATAATAGATAAAGTATTACTGAGCACTATGCTAAAAGATTGGTTGAAATCATTTGACAAAATGAAAAATGTTCAAAATTGTCTGAAATAAACTGTGCAAAAATTGTAAATTCACCCATGGACGTGAGGACAAAAATAAAAATGTTCAGAATTGTTATTAACGTAAAACTATGCAAAAGCGCAAATTTATCTCTAGGGAGTCAAAACATGAAAAATTCTCAGAATTGCTTGAAACGTAAAACTATGTAAAAATAACAAATTTACCATTAGCGGGGGTCAAAAATTGAAAAATGCTTAGAATTGTCTGAAATATAAAAATATACCAAAATCAAAATTCACCCCGGGGGGGGGGGGGTGGCGGCGGCATGGTCAAAATCATAAATGCTCAGAATGGTCTGAAGCGTAAAACCAAACCGAAATCTCAAATTAACCCCCTGGAGATTTCTCTCCTCGAGGGGGGGGGGGGGGTTGGTCTCGACCTAGAGGTTGTGGAGGAGGTCTCGTGACCATATACATTTATATACTTTCTCCTGTTATAGAATATTTGCGAACAATATTTTTCGTTTCATTTCCTTACAGACAATGATTTTCAATGACAATATTTGATGACTCAGTTAATCTATCACCGCTATTGAAAGCTAATTTAGTCCCAATTTTGCACTCAGTCTTTCTCTTGAAATTGTGTACAATGTAAAATTTCATCATATTCAAGATACAATTTGTCTGTAATTTACTTGCTTCGCCTCGTCACTGTGTATTAATATAGTGATAAATACTGACTTGAATATGTACTGAAAACAATAAAAGACATTATGCAAGAAAAGTCATTTCTCAAATTATTCTCTTGGTTCATCAGGAGATTTCTTGTTACTTGCAAATAACTTTCAAGTTTCATTTGGAGGGGGATGGCGCATGCATGTAGAGAAAACTGCTATCATGCGTATCCATGAGAGGAAGCACTCACGTAAAGACTGGTTAATATGCATGTCCATGACTTTATAAGACGATCCTAAAATGCATTGGGCTTAGATAATACCTCTTTTTAAACAACTCCGGACGCTAGACAAAATCTGGCCTCAAATTGCTCTTTTCTGTACATTCTATTAGCATCGATTGTAACGTATGCGATACATAATAACAAATTCTCCCACCCCTTCCCATCTAAGTAATTGCTACTGGTTGTGAAGTAAGTTGTAGTTAAATCAAAACCTCACACATTCCGTATAATCTATGATTATTCTCTATAAGAGTCCTCCATGTGATGCAATATGTTTTATCGATCTGGAAATTGTCTGTTGTGATGGCTGGATAGTTGCGTGTTACGCGGCGGTATATCTTCACTTGCTTCTAAGATTGGTCCGCTGCCAAGATCCAACAGCATCTGGTTAATGTCGATGCGGAAATCTCTCACTGAAATTAAGGAGAAAATTATGATACAGTTGTTATGATGAACAATTTAATTGATAAATTGATAAAGACTACATAGTGCCAGTTCTCAAGCATATATTTAAATATATAACTGACTTTCTACAGGAACTCTCCTTTATTCTATTATTATTTTATAAGGAACAAGGGACTTACATGTGTCAATAATGTGCTTTTTGACGTCTTTTCCTTGTTGTCTTAGTTCATCAAGTGATTTCTTGCTAATAGCAGTTTTCAACCTCTCTACATCATTTCTTATAAAATTCTGACATGGGAAATATCAAAACAATATTATGTTAGCGAAATCGTGAGGAAAGCTTTAATCTTTCCTTCCTGTTTCTTCTAGTTGTACAGAGTAGGATATAAAGGCTAGCACAGTTTTACGGAAAAATTTGCAAATATCAGACTTCGTAAACAGCTGCATACTAGGAAAGTTTGCATCATAAATTTTTTAAACGATGCTACGAAGATTCAGTATGTAACGCCATGCGCACCTGACAGACAGCATGGCTGTCGCGGCCGTTTATGTAGTGAATAGCGTTGTCGTTTTCATTCTCATTGGCTATTTCTGTAGCTGTTTGTCCATCGTTGTTGACATCCTGAAATTATTTAAATTTTTTTATAATTTCAGATTTATTAAACGATTGTTATACATTTTAACAGTAACAATAACATAAAATTTTTATATATGATACAAAAACATTCCCGTTGATGGTTTTTGCTATGAATAATTAATTAAGTGTAAAATTGAAACAGAAAATAAATGTAATTTCGTGCTTTGTGATGTTTCTAATATTTCGACGTCACTTTTACTTGTTTGAATTTATTTTCGTCTTTTGCAAAATTTTTACTGTCTCAGGAATAATTAAAATAGTGATTAATTTTAAAACAGTAGAGAAACAGCGTGAATAAAATTCAACACATTTATTGATATGGAAAAACGAAAAACGTTCAAAACAAAGCTTTTGAAGTATAATTTTAAAGTATGACCTCTATTTACATCAGTATTCAAGAGTTAATGGGTGAGTAATGAAACAGAATTTCGCTAAGACCAGATTATATAATATAATATTGAAGGGCTGCAAGGATATCTAAATGACATATATTTTCGATATTGCAGTATTAACATGGAGGTACAGCAATTTTAGAACGCCTGAAATAACGAATGAATTTGCAGCGTACATTGAATTTCGCGCCATATTTCTCTAGTTCTTGCATTATTTCCAGGTTTCCTCTTGAAGACGCAAGCATCAACGGTGTCAAACCGAATTTGTCCTTGATATTCACGTCGGCGCCATTTTGAAGTAAAACTTTAGCAATCTCCGTGTTATCTATTTAACAAAGTGCATCAAGGCTACAGTTCTTTTAACGTTATATGTAGGATCAAATTTCATAATATTTTTTATTTAATTGTCCTATTTCAAGGTTTCTACTTGTAATGATTAGTCACTTTTGTACAGCTCTATCAGGCGGAAAACATTATAATACTTATAAAAGCAGTGCAGAATAACAAATATGGCTGATTTAATTGTATGATACTTAGATTATATAGCAGGTTTCAAAATAAAACTATAAAAAGTTTCAAAATAAGTATAGACCTTTGAATATAGCGACATGTAGTGGTGTGCAGTCAGCAGGAGCGTTCCTATCCAATCTTCTGCTTTTAAACAACTGCTCAATTGCATCAATTGTTTCTTGCTCAGGATTCATACCCCAGCCAGACTGTTAAAGGATTCGCCAATCAAAAATATAAGAGAAGCAAGACTATTAGTAACGCATGAGTTAATAGAGATATATTTGTTTACATGCAAATGAGACAAAGCAGATATAAAGCTTTTTTTACATTTAGTTTTGATGGCGCACATAGCCATTTAAAAACAAAAACAAAGAACTGTTATTTCACAATATACGTTACAATTCAGATTCAGCAACTCTCAAATTCGTCCAGTTTTTATTTTTAAAGATAGACTGAATTATGAAGTTACCACTATATAGTAAATTATTTAGTGCCGAAACGAGGTGTTTCCACGCTGAAGACCATAAAAGTCGATTCTTTATTTTAAAGTGACAACCATTTTCTACTGCCTCTTATGATATGCTGGAAATCGCTTATGACAGTTTGATGATATAAACACTAAAAATTAATGGAAAATTCCTTGCTTTAATGACGGTTCCAAATGCAGAGACATCCACGTTTCCTGATTTGGTTTTTTTAGAAAAGAGTTT
This sequence comes from Protula sp. h YS-2021, assembly GCA_949752745.1. Lineage (NCBI taxonomy): Eukaryota > Metazoa > Annelida > Polychaeta > Sabellida > Serpulidae > Protula > Protula sp. h YS-2021. Next base: position 65,186,581 of record OX457030.1, read on the forward strand.
CGAGCGATGCCTCACAACTTCTACGTAGTGCCATGCATCCCTGTCCCACATATAAACAAAATAGCGTAAAATCATTTTTTGTATATTCAAAATAGCAAACTTTCCAATGGCTACAGAAATTTTATATTATTGTGTGTATTTTTCCCACATATCAAAGAATAAAAACTGTAAAGCCACATTTTAAAAAATGTTAAATTTATGTGTACAGCAGTTTGAATTTACAAGTAATTTAAAATAATGTGCTTTATTGTTCAACTATCGAGTTTTAAATGAAAATGTTTACCACAAATATTTACTTTAAAAATGCGCTACGTACCTGCCCTTATCCCTCCCACTGATTAGAAAACATAGCTCCACACCATTATAACGATCTCTCTGGTTAACGAATTTCTCAAGCAGATGTTTCTCCTTAGATAAAGATGATATCAAATATATCAGTAATAACAACAATAATAACAATAACAATAATAAAAACAACAAAATAACAATAACTATAACAATAACAACAATAATAATAATAATAATAATAATAATAATAATAATAATAATAATAATAATAATAATAATAATAATAATAATAATAATAATAATAATAATAATAATAATAATAATAATAATAATAATAATAATAATAATAATAATAATAATAATAATAATGATGATAATAATAATAATAATAATAATAATAATAATAATAATAATAATAATAATAATAATAATAATAATAATAATAATAATAATAATAATAATAATAATAATAATAATAATAATAATAATAATAATAATAATAATAATGAAAGTAATATTAATCATAACAATAATAATAATAAAAGATAATAATTTTTATCTCTTTTTTTATCTTTTTATATTAGAAAAGAATATGGGTTAAGCCATTAACAATTTATTATATTCAGAATAATAGAATGCATTGCTTTATTTTCAACGAAAAATATTCAGATAAAAGCAAATTTACCTTTAATGCAATAATCAGTATGTTGAAGATTTCAAGACTGCCCGATTCGGCTGCAATATGCAGAAGGTTTCTGTTGGTTGTTGGCCTCAAGTCCATACGGGCCCCATGTCCTATTAAGTACCTAGTAAGATAGGAATCAATGCAAACCGCATAAATAATATTCCAGAACATAAACTAGTCTGGAATGTGTTGTTTTCCGATAGCGTTTGAAAAACTGTTCTAATTATGTCAAACATAATATGTAGAAGTCGTTAAGAAATGAAAATACAATGAACAGTCAACAAAAATATAATTTTATAATAATATGACGCAATGTATGGTGTTTTACGCCAGCGATTTGATTGAACAAGTTATTGGTTACTAACTTTACTATAAACCGGCATTTCTGAGAAAGAAAGAAGAGAAACCGGTTAAGAGATTTTCACATGATATAAATATAATTACACGACTATATCTGTTTTGCATCCTTCAACCGCCCTCATAATTGGGGTTCTGAATCGATACTGTGGTACTTCTTGTCTAGACAGTACTCAAGAAGTGCTCTTCTGCCCGAGAACGCTGCTAAGACGGGAAATGACGTCTTAAGCTCTATGTCACATGACACAAAAGCCTTTAGTGATTCATTGTCACCATTTTCAGCCACTCTAAAATGATATGGAAGTAAAACCAGCATAAAAATGTTTCTTGCCAAGCTTTTGTATTTCTCTTTAAAGTTCTATCAAACAGTCTTGCTGATATAAGAAATATGTCAAAAATTTGAACCGGAAACAAGTGAAGAAAATTGGAAGTTTACTTAACCTGTCTAAAGCAGTCTTTTTGCTGTTATCATGAAAGTAAACATCGATGTTATAATTCAGTAATTCACTGATGAACTCCGTCATTCCCAACAAACACGCAATATGCAGCAGCGTCTCATTCTTTCGTGTGCGCATTGTAGGGTCAACTCCACCCTTGTTTAGTAAAGCTTGAAAGATTGCTAAATTGCCTGATACAATAGCCCAATAGAGAACGTTACCATTGTTCATGTCTCTGTAATGAATTGATTCTCCTAGAAACAACAAGTACATACTTTGCCAAGTTGATCAGCTAATATTTATAAAACATAATAATGATTTTGCATCTTTAAGTTTAGTCAATCAAATATAATCAAGCAAACTCAGCATACTGTTTTTTATGGAATACTATTTTCTTTCATAAGAAGCAATACTTCTCAACACTTTCTTCCTTTATATGTTCTGCATATATCTAAACACCCCTTTTTGTTATTCCGGACATTACACAATTTTGTTCTTCATTCAACAACGTAAAAGCTTAAAACATAAAATATTTCATTAACCTTCATTTTCTATCAAGGTAACGACACGTGCATAGTCGCCAGATCTAGCTGATTTCATGATTGAGGAGAGGCTGTTCTCCCATTCTGTGTACATCTTCACCTCGTCTACGGGCTTGCGCGCACGTTTAGCCTCAGCAACCTCAAGACAGGTCATTCCTTTGTATGGAGATTGGCTTGTCGCTGGAACCTGATACAATAACATCACATAAAATAACGTATTATCACCCACTCCGCCAATGGCCTCTTTACCTTCGTAGCCATTCCAGCTTTGCGAAGCTGCATACTATATACTGCCTGTTCACCTGTGCACAACGAGCTCCTCGCTAAATCTCCTGATAAACACAAAAGAAAATCTTTCTCTTAAAATTCTACATCATTGTCCATTCTGCGCTGGTTTATGCTGTGTGAACTTCGTCACACTCTGCTTGCACTACCCAAATTAATGTTAAAATACCATACATAAATCTAGTGAACCGCCACAACCTATAACAAATCTGATCCACTGTTTATCTCTTATAAGATCACAATACTGAAAAGAAATGGAATTTTTGCAGCAACATATGAGAAAAAACATGTACATACCCATAACAGTACACTTAGGATAACTGCATTGCAGTTTGAGCGATAAGTTGTAGTACAGCCTATACTTACCTTTGCAGAGTACACGAAAGCCAACCGATCTTTGCCAGAAGAGAGTTCCCATTCAAAGGATAGCAACATGATGGAAGATTGAAATCTGTCGACTTATCGACACATTTGTTTTTTGATAAAATATCCTACGAACACGCAGGATGGTTATTCGCCAGTTTCTATTGCACAAGTAAAATTTTGGTTTATATATTTAAATCGGAATATCACTGGATTTATTATACATTTTCAAAAATCTGAATTCTTAATTATCATTTACCTTCTTCCTACTCAGCAATGTCCACCAACCCATGTGGAAGATCACTTGAAGGAGAGGGAGACGCCCTTTGTCAACGCACATGTGCGTTAGTGGCATACCATGATCGTCTGACAGATCAAACGGCGACTTATAGCCTCGTCCTAATAATATATATAAATTTTGCCACATACCAGTTTCTGTATATTTAGTATTTTTTCACAAGCTTTCTTAGGAGATGTGATGTCTAAAAATTGTGTTTATATTATAAGTGGTGATCATTCCTGAATCCTACGCTGTTTCAATTTATCAATGATGACTATTACTTTATGACATATACTATTTGGGCATAGCTGCAGGACATACTTCCTTTTGAAATTTACGTACGGTTCTAAGAACTTACACAACGGTGCTTTTCGCATTTATTTTGTGAATACTTTTAACTAGATTCCTCTTTGCTATTTATTCTATACTCCATTGTCGTTTGCGTATGCTATTTTGATTGGTTGTTTACTTTGGTTACTGATTGTCATCGTGCTGCACCTGTATTCTGTATATCTTTTTAAATAAATAAGACCTGTTGTGTTTAAATCTGTTTAAATTGGCAGTTCTCATTCGTGCACGTAAATATGTGTACCGTTGTGCCTTCGCAGAAATACCCAGAGATCGTAGGGTGTGTACTCCTTTTTCGCAATCATCTCGTGTACTGCTTTGCGCATTACCTCTCGTGACCCTGCGTGGTCTCTACCTGATACTGACAAATGTGCAAATTTAATAGGTTAGTAATTTTCTGGTACATATAATATATAACAAGTAAATAAATGATAATAAATAAATAAGTAACATATTCACAATAACAAAAATAATAATGCTGATCTGTTTAATTTTACAGAAAATTATTTTCACAAAAAATAATGAAACAGTAAAAGAGACAAACTTAAAATTTCAGTAATAAAACAACGACAGCTTTACCACGGTGAAATACATAAATCTGACAAAGAATGTACAGTACACTTTTGTGATTAGGCTGTAAATTTTATATAGTTTCAGACTTAACTTTATTGAATTATTTTATCATATAGCTAAAACAGTAAGGTTTGTCAGGATTAGGGTATCCATGGACATTTATATCCATATTAAATGCCTTTTATAAATCGAATTGAGTTTCTTCTGGTTCATATCTTTTCAAATAGAGATGTTGAGTTTGTTCTTGTTGTTTAATTTATGTACAGCCAATGAGTGTCTCTAATGACATAATCAATATCTACAGGTACTGTATTATAATTAAATGAGAAAGCTCCTCACACGCACTTGAAGATGTCGCTGTGGCTGGGGCCTCAAACCCAGTTTCTGCAATTAAAAGCATACTATATTAATAGATTGCTACTACATTTAATTAAATTTAAAACAACGACAGCTTCAGTGTGGCAAACGAACAGAAACGCAATTCCCACAGTCATATATAAAGAACACTTGTGTGACTAGATAATTTAATAAATTATCTTGTATTGTTTTATAACATCGAAGCAGTTCAAAACTTTCTTTTTTATTTTATTGCAAAAGTGTAACAAGATGATAAATGCTATTTTAAACATTTTGAACTATTTTGCCGTATATCACAATTTAAAATGTAATGGAAATAATGTATGATTGATTAAAATAGTTTTATCTGTGTTCCTGTTAAACAAAAACACCGATATAATATCATTTTAATTGTTGAAATATGGAATAGGTGTTGAGGTTTTGATTTCCTGTAGCCTGACTATAGTTATAGACGGCTATGTACTTGTAACGAAAAATACAGACACTTAAATTGATTTCAAAATAGTTATAGGATATCAAAAGTTCCTATGTTGCTCCAGTAAATAAATGAACAAATTTTATCGAGTTCAAGAGAAAATATATTCCATTCAGATTTTGTCTGATATTATTTGAAAACAATTTAAAGACTGCTTTTGTACTGCTTAGTTAATTAGCAACTAACAATTCTTGTTTAAATTGGTGTCAGCTGAATATATAAAACTTGATACTTTTAACGGTGCCTGTACTCTCGTGCTCTACGATTTCAATTTTGAGCTCATAGGGGCGGATTGTGCCATTTAAATGACTCTGCTGGTGGATTGCAATAGCCAATTGGTTATTTTTAACATCATTGCGTATTTTTGAAGCAGAAGACGTGGATCTAAAAAACAAGAACTCCAAACATGTATTCGTGTGTCATAGCATCGCATGTCCAGCCAGAAATGAATAAATATCTCTCTTAGAATAAAGATGGGATAAGAAAGGATATATTTTCTGCGGATTTCTGTCAAAACTTTATTTTTCTTATTTTAGCACTGTAACAGTTTTTTTCAACAGTTAACCAAATTGTTTATATTTTATCCTTTTTTCTTTAGTTTTAAACTTTTGTAAACTTTTAGATGATATAAAAGTTTTAAATGAACTAAAACTCACCTTGGACAGAATTTCACATTGAGCTTGAATGGTTGCTGAGGAATCAAGTTAGCCTCTAAAACAATCAAATTAAAATCTGATGATATCATTTACGGCATCTAGAAATAGACTTACACCAGACTAGGAATGGACTTACACCATTATTGTAACTGGTGTAGATAAAATGTAATCTGATCTATCGTATTGTTTTTCACTTATAAAAAACACAAAAGCCTTTTACAACAGTGATCTTTATTACATGCAACATGAACTCCTCTTGCAATAATTCTCCATTATTTAAAATGTTTCGTTTCTAAAAAAAAAGATCATCAAATTTTCAAAGTTTTCGTTACAGATAGATCTTACCTGGATGCTTCTCACTGCTTGCGTTGTTTCTGACATTCAGACCAGCTGGCAGCTTTCGAATTAGATCGTACTGGCCTACGTGCTGCAGCGCCTGTATGAGCTGTGTAAGTTGCCTGTAAACACATATATAACGTGTTATTGAAATATTGGCACTTTTTACAATGATATGCAGTTATGTACACTAATTATTTCTACCTAAAAAGAAACCGAATGATTAAGGTTGATTAAGGTAAACATAGCCTAAGTAAAAGCTTATGCAATTATCTGTTATATTTTCTTTCTATTCTATAAAATTTTAGCTTATCGTTTTTTCCCATTGATTTAGTCTACTTGGAAACTAATATCGGACACCATTCCGTGTCTTAGTGTTTTGCACTGTAAGCTACAACAGAAGTAAATAAACAAATAAACATAATAAAGATAAATTCTCATCCAGAAAGCAAGTAAATACCTATCTCAGATTAAATTCAAAACAAACATATTGTGAATTATTCAAGTTTACAAATTTGCACACTTTTTCACTTTTTATCTATCTGATGATTTTTTTTATATCCCACTTGTATTAGAAATTAGTTCATGTCTATTCTACGACCCAATTTGCATATAATTACTAAAAAATGTCCATTTTACTGACAAGTGCGTTCCTGTCGCGATGTGGTCCATAAGAGCCTCTGTTTGCTTCTGTGGCGTGGGATATGATTTCATTTTATTTCTCTGAGCTGTGGTCCAAAATGTCTCGTTGTGTTCCAAATGTTTTACAATTTGCTTTATTTTCATGTTCCTCACTAAATCGACAGTATTCGTTCTTAACGTTTCAACATCTCTTGCTGACAGTTTTGCTGAAAAATTGTCAAAAGATAATAAAATATTTCACTTAATTTAGCCCTTATTTGTTTTCTGTTACTTGATATAAACGTAGTATTTATATATGTATCTTTCTTTCTATATGATATTTAGTATATATTAAATTATATATATTATGTTAAATTCAATTTTGTTTAGTTACATCTGCTGGCATCAATAAGACGACTTTTTTGTGGACATATGACCGCTTTTTACACTGCTGTGCACCAAGTCAAAAATTTTATGTTACTTACATTCTGGCGATATGACGTCTTTAGTTTCGAGCTTACCCGCCAATTCTGCTTGACCTGTGCTTTTTAGACTTGCTACAAATTTTTCGTACGCTGTCACATCTAAAATTCATATCAAATAGTCAGTTTCGACATGCCTGTTCTGCACAACATTATTTGGTTGTTTTAATAACCTGCATCAATCTTTACGGAGTGAACCAAATACGAAAAGATAAGATAAGATATAATGCAGTTTGGCCTTCTAATAAACATATTTACATTAATTTTTTAAAAGGGTCGAAAATTAATAGTAACGTGGTATTTATTATACTGTCATATATGCATGCGTGAAAATCGCAATTCAGTCTTTGACTGAAAGGTACTGGCTAACTAGATGCTTGTTGTGTTCCCTTCCGCATAGCCCCCACCCCACTGACTTATTTCCATGAATAAACCAAATTATGTTTTGAGTTCTTGACTTTACTCAGATAATTTTCAATAAAAACGCCCGATGGGTTTAAGGCGTGTTTGTACCTTTGGTTGTCAGTAATTGCACTAGTTTCTCAGTAGCAGCGTTTACGCCCTGGTGACGAAGTGCCGTATGTAAACTATCATGCTCCTGTCTGCTGATGACCTTGTCCTTGTATAACAGTGGAAGGACGTTGTCCAGTTCTATTTTCTGTGCTAGGAAGCTTTCATTAATGAGGAGTCTGTGCATTGTTGGTGATTCAAAAGCTCACTATTTACTATTTTAAGTCAATGTACACGTGAACAGCTGGTAGTTGCTGTGTCATGCGATTTACTTAATGTTGGTTTTAATATGTGTGTTGAAGGAATAAACTTTAAGAAATAAACTTTACGTTGCTATTTTAACGTTCACTGTTTTAATTCATCTTTATCTCTATTTCAATATCCTTCTTTGCAGTGAAGCTTTCTATTGATTTCACAGTGAAAGTTTCTCAGAGTAAAACCTCAAGATATTTTCTTGTAATAGTTTTCTGCAACAACTGTAAAACAAAGTTGTAATTGAGATCATTAACTACAACAAAGATGTTTGTTTAGAAAATTCTATTTACATTTCTTTGTTATAAACTTATCAAAAACTTTGAAGTAGCATACAGAGAATAACGCTAAGTTCTGATTGCGGTTGAGTTTAAATTTAAATTTACAACGCCTTAATAGGGATGCTAAGGATGATAACAGCTGAAGAACTTTACAGCGAAGTGAAGTAATAGATTCATAAAATTATGCAGGATGGCATCATGTAAGATTCACGCTGAGTGCCACTGGCCTAAATACCTGTCTAAAACACATCATAAACCTATAAGACGTCATTTGTTTATAGAACATTGCTTACCTACAATGCATTACCGAACGGCGTAAGAAGGTACAGTGCCAGAGACTTGCAGAAAGAACTATGCGGTGCAAGTGCAGATCGGTAAAGTGTCACAGACCTGCAAGCATTACGGAGTGACATTGAGTATGTCAAAGTATATCACAATATGTCAAAGTATGTCATAATATGTCACAGTACATCACAGTATGTCATATTATGTCACAGTTTGCTATAGTATTTCACAATACACCATGCGTGGATGTGAAGGTTATGAGATGTTCGCACGTTGGGACCAATTGCTCATATTTATGGAGAAAAAGGACAATCAGTCATGACACAATACTGCGAAATGTTACCAAAATATGCGAAACAGTCCTATACAGAACCGTAAATCCGTAAAGAATAACAGTGGGAATTCGCATTTCCACTTAAATGTTCAGTGCGATAAATTTCTGATAGCATACGAAATACAGATGGCTATCAATAAAACAGCCTTTCAGCATTTATGTTCATTATATTCAGGTGGTGACCAAACATATACAGTTATCCTAAACCGTTGTTTTTATTGCAAAATTTGTTCACATGTTCACTAGCCCGCACTCTATTCTACATGTTCAACTTAGATCAAATAAAAAAATAGCTATACAAAATCATATATCAGTAGTTGCATACACATAAGTTATATTTTCAGAAAATTCGCAGCCTCGCGTACTTACAGAAATTATCGGTTAGAAAATATGTTTCTCCGAAATACTTGAAAAAAAAAAACACAAGGACAGTGTGTCTTTAAAAAAACAACTTCTTATAGCGATCAAAACCTTACAAACACAATACTACGATATGCACAACATGCGCGCTTTCTACATTTACCACATTAGAAACCTTTAAAACGACGAAAAAATTTCAGACTCGGAACTGATTCACTCCCTTAAGCAGCCATTCAGCTTTTGGGCGCTATACGACGCGTTTTTTTTTGGGATATCGTAGGTCAGCCACGCTCTGATACGTGTTCTTAACGTTTCCAGATGCGACTGCATTCACCCAGATTTCTCTGAAGATATCTAGTCGTCTTCTGACTTTCCAACGTGCAACAATTATGCTCACCTTAGGCACTTCTCCATAGGCAAAGAGTGCGGCTGACAAATATCCAACCTAGTTCTTTGGACGAGAATCTAACTAGAAACTCCCAAAAGTGCTCATTAGACCACAACCATTTTCAAAGAAATATCTTCGGGTTGAGGGGTATCGTGATCATCAAACAGAACCTTAGTGACCCGTCACTCTGGAATCTTGTGATGCTTGTGTTGGAATCCCGGGTGTGTCAGTTTTCTTTGCCAGGTGCAGTGCGTTGATCTCGCTCCAACTGAGCTTGAACTCTCTTAGCCAATCACGGCCAAAGAGCTCATTTCTGCCACAATCTACAACGCATAGCTGTAGTCCCTTCTTGTGGTTGCCATGGATTTGAACACTGGCCTTCGGTGTACCCATGGGCTGCATGGGCTCACCAGTAAACGTTCTCAGCACTGTCTTTGTGGGTTTCAGTTTACAGTCACCGAAATGTTTATCATACACACGTTTCGTCACCAGGCTTATGGCACTCCCTGTATCTAGCTCAAAGTCTATAGGCACCTTATTCACACGTGGTCGTACAACTATTTTGTCGGCATTAGTAATGGAGTTGCTTTCAAGGCTAAGCACTCCTAATTCACTATCGCTTGACGTGTCTCGATCCACTTGATGAACACGTGACTTTTGGAGTCGCTATTCTTTGTTCTGTTCTTCTGGACGCTTCCTGGGCTTGTATTCACTGTGTTTGCTTTTGCAAGCAACCATTGCAGGAATACTCCTTAAAGTAGCACTCATCTGGTGTATGGTTCTTTCCATTACACCGATAACATACTTTAGTCTGCTTTTCGACGTTAATATCCGTTTTCGTTTTGTCTGACTTTTGTCGGGTGCCACCTTTCTTTAAAATGTTTACCGTTTTACCTTATTTGCTTATGTCGCTGGCATCCCCATTTGCCTAGAAAATGAACTTCATTGTTTTGATGTTTATTACGAAAACACGTGGTGAGTGCAAGGGATGCTGGGTCGGGACCATATCAAAAGACACTACAACAGGTAAGTGCAAGCTGATTTTGCACATTCATATTCTCCAAATGAACTTTAACCAGTGTTTCCTTGGATAGTTTTGACACCTTCATCCAATCGTCCTTTTGCAGTTTGATGACACTTTTCACGCCATGACATTCCTTACATAGCTCAGGTTTGACGAATAAGGTTGAGTTGATGTTATCCATCTCTTGAAGCATTGCCTCCCATTCACCGTCATTCATGTTGATGTAATACTTGTATACTGTCCCTTCAAACAGTGATGTACGTGCAAAACTCACATAGCGCATGTCTTTGTATGAAATGACTTCAAGTCACTTCGTTTGCATTAAGCACAGTTTGTAGTCAATGTTAAATTTTTCAAGTTCTGACACATAACCTTCTACAAAGATGGCGCTAAAGAATCCATTTCTCTCTACGATTAATTCGAAGAAATGGTCCAACTTCACCAGGCTCCACAGTAATGTTTAAGTTTGCATTCATTTTAAAGCTGCTTGTCTTCTCCATGGCTGCACATCAAACGACGACTTGATCCTCTCCAACCCACTCCTTTTATACAGGCATCACATGTATGTTTTCATGAGATGGTTGTAAAATCGCGGAGTCAGCTCCTTGAAAGCATCAAGAAAGGCTGTTGGCAGAGAGTCTGTTAAAGATTGTCTCATGACGATTACTAAAATGTCTCCTGGTTGACCACTGCTCATTAGCCATGTTAAGAGCATTGGCATGGTGAAATATCCTTTTTCATAGAGGCAGGCCATCATATCATGCGGTTTAATGCGCTCATCAATCAAGGTGTTTGAAACCTTGTAGCATGGCCTTTGCACATTTGAAATCGCGATCCTCATCAACACGCTCTGACGCCGGCAGGCACCAGGTCTTAAAATGTTGAACGAAACGGCGGGTTATGGTTTCACAGAACTATGGCTTTGTCGCATGATTATGCTGTCCTTCTAGCATGCGGATGAGTCGACCGGTGTCACTCATTTCTTCAGTCAGGTACATGTACGTTTATTGGTTAGAAAAGCTTTCTTGGCATAAACACCATAAAATGTCACTATAGATTAGAAGAAGCATTGCTCGAAAGTTCCGTTTCAACAGCGTAATATCTTCATCGCTAACAGGTATGATCTTGCTAGATTCTCATTCGTCGTCGCTTGACATGATCACTTCTTCCTCAAGATCCTCGTCTCCTTCGTCGTCGTCGCTTGACATGACCACATCGTCTTCCTCAAGATGCTCTAGACTCGCTTTTAACTTTGTGCTGAGTTGTGTGTTGCTACCAATTACAAGAGTATTTGTAACCAAGATCTGGTAGTCAGGTCCTTCAGGATCTGGCATTCCTTGCTGTACTGTAGACACGTCTGACGTCTAACGCTTCTTTCAAGGCTTTTTGCTCATGATCTGACATTTGTACTGCATTGTAGGGACGTCTCACGGAGCGTTTAACACTTTCTCAGGATCTATTATGCTTTGCTGCACTCCAGGGACGTCTAACGGAGTGCCTAACGCTTCCTCCAAGGCTTTTTCAGCGTCTGCGATTGTAGCCATGAACGCATCAATCTCCTGACAGGTAAAAAAGTGTCATCAAAAGCAACTGTTTCGTTAACATAGAAGCCAAACAGGTTATCAATATCTGTGTTGATAACTGGGGATGTATTCAGTGATGTTTCCATGATGCCTTGACGACGTAATTGCCGTTTCTAGAACGAAACGACACCTTTAAACGACTTCTTTTGCTGATTTCGCTAATTTTTCCTCTTGGATTGGAAGGGTCTACATAGGTAAATTTTGCTTTCCTAGGAGGGGGGGGGGGCAAAAACCAAAATGTTCAGAATTGTCTGAAACGGATAAATATGCAAAACTCACAAAATTTTGCTACCGATGGGGGAGGGGTGAAAAACCAAAAATGTTGAGAATTGTCTGAAACGTATAAATATGCAAAATTACCAAATTTTGCTGCCCAGGGGGGAGGGAGGTTAATAACCAAAAATGTTCAGAATTGTCTGAAAGGGTTAAAATGCAAAAATCACACAATTTTCCTGGGGGAGATTGGTGATATAGAACACCCATTTCCCTACTACTAGCAGGAAAGATCAATATATTTGAAGATAAAAGACATTTCTTTTTGAGAGCGAAATACCCAATAAAATGTAAACTTTTATTCCTAATTTCGGGACTTGTAGTAAAGAAATGCACACTCTATTTGAATTTAAACATAAACATTTAGAATATTGAACATGAAAACATTATAACCACTAACCTTATAGCGTCAACTAACAAAAAGACCATCACACGAATTTACGAAAAATCCCTTAAAAGTTTCGTTCCAATATTTTGAACAAGCTTTTATACATCGCGTTGAGATATAACCAGGGAATCCCGCACCACCCCTGCATAAATTCTGAGGTGCTTTCCCTCGCTTGCAGTCCTAGTTGTGGTATTAAACATGTGAAAGCAAGTGTCTGAATTAAATACAGTGCTATATCGATCTTACGCCGTGCTTTATAGGATTTTGAAACTTGTCTCAAAATGATTGGTCTTGAATATATTCTTATCTAATTATAAATAAATTATGTCCTAAATGAAGACATCCTATGTGATGGCACTGTAAAAGGTTATATCATAAATTATTACATCCTTAATGTTGATATCCTAAATAATTATAGGAAATAAGTACTACCAGACGTAAGATCTGGTGCCTGTTTCTGAACATAAGTATGGAAACCCGGAGAGCAGGAGAGGGGGATTGGTTGACTCCCAACATTGTGCCAACATTACTGCTAGCAAGTGTGTAATTAAATATTCTCAAAACTCTGTTAAATGTGGTGTTGTGTGTGTGTATGTCATGCCATGAGTTACCAATCAATAAGATGCCTAGAGCATTTTCTAGTTCTACCTCCCATCAGTCACTTTCACTCGGAAGCACATGAGAGGCGCGTTTATCCAGACGACTAATCACTTAGGGTTTGGTCCTTTAACTGGCAACACGCTTGAGCAAAACATTTACATGTTGTTTGTGCATAACGTGGTTTTTCAGTTTGCAGTTCGCTAATATATAGGTAAACTAAGATTTTCAACCTTTCTAAACTTCATTTATATTATATTTAAAAATCAATTGCCTGCCATTTTGTGCTGCTTAACGCCTCACAAAAAAATGGATAAAGACAGCGATAACAATAGCGATAACACCACTATACAAGGAAGAAATGAAAATGAAGATACTAGTGGCAAACCTGCAGGTCTCGGGGCGATGTTTACGGCCTTCAAGTCAACGCTGGATTCTATAAATCGGAAACTTGATGGCAAAAGAAGCCACGATATGAGCAACAGTGAGGAGGAGGATCCCCGGAAAAGGCGTCGTGCTAGGTGTGACGGTAGCGTCGGGGACAGTGATATTGAGGACCTATTGGGCTCATCGAAGAAATAAGTCTCTGAGGCAGAGCAATCAGATCGACCCGATCACGATGCAATTCTACTCGATATCGAGCAAGAATTGTCGGAGGGGCAGTCTACAGGCCCACCGATAAATTCGCGAATCGCGAACATTATCAACAAGCGTTTTTCGACCATGTTACCAACTGACAAGGTCAAAGACAAGGAAGCAAAGTACGAAAGACCCGAGAACTGTGAGAAACTGGTGGTTCCTTTTGTGAATACCGAAATATTCCGAAAATTGAGCCACAGCCAAAAGCAGCGAGATGTGCGCCTGCAATCAGTACAAAGAGCCATTATTCAGTCCGCTGTAGCGATTTCGCACCTGGCAGAGGCATAACTCGGTTCAAAGGAGGGGGAAAGCGGAAACTGCGACGAAATGATACGACAAGCCACTGATGCAATCGCGTTTCTGGGGCATGCTTCAGTAGGGCTGTCATATAGAAGAAGGGACCTCCTTCACGCAGCGCCCCCTTCCAATGTTGCCCGTCAACTCTGTAGCCCGGAAGTCGAGATAACTAAAAACCTATTTTGGGATGACTTAGCAAAAACGATTCGCAACATTCGGGAAGCAAACATCGCTACATCGCCGTACACAACACGTGGAGAAAATGTCTCAAAAAACGGCAAGCGATTCACACAAACATCGCGATACAACAACAGAAATTACAAGGGCAACAGTCGACACCAGTTCTCCAACAGGAAAAACAAAAAGCAACAATAACTCCTCAACCTAATGATGACGCATTAGAGGTTCGAGAGGTGAGTGATAACCCTTATACTCTCAGTAAGACACGCAATTTTGCTATAAACGATAAAGAAATATACCTGCACCATTTTCAAAGTGACTGTTTGACAAAGTATCAAACTTTCAAGCAAGTACTGTTCGATTACACATAGGTACCTGGAAAACTATCTCTTGTGATAAGGAAATTATTGGGGCACTTTTGGGTTATAAAATACCTTTTACTGCTTTTCCCAGACAATCGAACATTCCAAGGAATCCTAAATTCTCGACGCGAGAAAATCAAGCGATAGAAACTGAAATAAATAGTTTACTCAACTCAGGAGTTATTGTGCCTTGTGACAAGGAAAATGATGATTTCATCTCTCCTATTTTTGTGCGCCCCAAAAAAGACGGCACATATCGGTTGGTACTCAATTTAACAGCGCTAAATAAATACGTAGAATACCACCATTTTAAAATGGACTCTCTCAAAACAGCTACGCTTCTGATGCAAAAAGACTCATATATGGCATCCATCGATTTGTCTAAAGCCTACTACTCTATACCCGTAGCAAAAGAGCATAGGAAATACTTGAAATTTCAATTCAACGGTGCATTGTATTCCTTTTGTGTCTTACCAAATGGGTTATCGTCAGCCCCTAGGATATTTACTAAAGTTTCACGAACTGCGTTCTCCTGTCTTAGAAAAAAGGGACACGAGTCGGCATCATTTATTGATGATACCTTTCTCCATTCCAGAACTTACGAACAGTGCTTAGATAATATTATAGCTACTGTTCAGCTTTTAACAAGCCTGGGCTTCATAGTACACCCAGAAAAATCGGTTCTTACACCAACACAAGAAATTGTTTTCCTTGGTTTTGTGCTTAACTCTATTACTATGACGGTAAAACTCACTCCTGAGCGAATTAAAAAACTGCTAGAGCATTGTACATTATTAGTATCAAACAAGCATCCTACGATAAGAGATGTAGCCTGTGTCATTTATAGCAGCTTTGCCTGCAGTAGAATTCGGTGCGTTATACTATCGAGCTTTAGAAAGGGATAAAATCACGCGCTCGCTATTAATAAAGGCAACTATGATTCAGAGATGACGCTATCGGAGAAAGCAAAAGCCGACATTCAGTGATGGATCTGCAATGTACCACAAACCTCCCGTCTCATATCACATGGACCCCCCACTGTGACCATTTACACGGATAGTAGCATGAAAGGTTGGGGAGCACATTTCACTACTCTAGATAAACAAACTAATGGTCTCTGGAGTGATAGTGAAAAATTGCTACACATAAACGTTCTCGAATTGAAAGCATGCTTCATGGGATTATTATCGTTTTGTAACGACATGACAAATATTCATGTCAGAGTGATGATGGACTCAAAAACTGCGATATCGTATGTCTCCTCCTTTGGAGGAACACATTCTCACAAATGTAACGAAGAGGCACGGAAAATATGGATATGGGCTATTGAACGAAATATATGGCTGTCAACAGGTTTCGTAAAATCGGCTGACAACCAAACAGCCGACACTCTATCACGAAAATTCCAAACTGACATGGAGTATAAGCTTGATCCTCGTGTTTTTCAGGCATAAACACTAAATTTAACTTCACTCCGAACATTGATCTATTTGCTTCAAGACTGAACTATCAATTGATGCCACATGTATCATACAAACCTGACCCATCAGCTATATCGGTAAACGCATTCACTATGAACTGGTGCCAATATAAATTCTATGCTTTTCCCCCGTTCAGTATCTTGCCGAGGGTTTTACATAAAATAATAGAAGATCAGGCCACCGGAATAGTGATTGTTCCAGTCTGGCCGACGCAATCTTTCTTTCCATTAGTACTCAACCTACTGATTCAAGACCCTATTTTCATTTGCAGAAACGAGAAACTGCTCCGATTACCGAGGACATCACAGCCACATCGACTACACAAAAAACTCAATCTACTGGCATGTCTCTTATCAGGAGACAGCTCACTATCGCAGGCATATCAGGAAAGACTCAAGAAATTATCATGGCAGCATGGCGCCCAAGCACAACCGAACAGTATGAAAGCTCCCTCAAAAAATGGATACAATTTTGCAGTAAACGGACTACGGATTCCTCTTCGGTTTCTAACTAGTATGTATGAATCAGGTGCTGGATACTCTATTTTAAACACTACACGGAGTGCACTATCTGCATTACCTTTTACTGACGATCCGTCAAAGTCATTTGGAACCCAGTTTCTAGTATCAAAGTTTTTTAAGGGTGTATTTAACACCAGACCTTCCTTACCTAGATATGCTACAACTTGGGATGTCAAGCAGTTACTCAGCTATTTGAAAACGTTACCATTACAGGATATTTCATTAAAGCAACTCTCAGTAAAAATGGTTGCATTGCTTGCTATTTTGTCAGGGCAAAGAGTTCAAACGTTGGCATCTATAAAAGTATCATGCGTAAAAATTAATGGTGATCGGTGTGTGTTTTACATTGACTCCTTGTTAAAAACCTCACGGCCTGGCAAACATAAAAGCTCCTTGGAGTTTACACCATATCATGAACCTGATATTTGCATTGTTAAACACGTGCAGTTGAACATAGATAAAACAAACACTCTTCGAGATAAAACAGATAATCTGCTCATTAGCTATCAAAAACCCCATGGGCCGATTTCATGTAGCACAGCTAGTAAATGGATAAAATCCACATTGGCAAAGGCGGGTATTGATACAACGGTGTTTAAAGCACACAGCACCCGCAGTGCTAGTAGTTCCAGTGTTTTAGCGAAAGGTGTACCCGTCAACCTTATTTTAAGTGCATGCGGATGGGCAAATGCCGATACGTTTGCTAAGTTCTATAAGAAAGATATAGATCAACCTTCATTCTCTAATGAAGTTCTCAGTTGACATGTTAATTGTTTATAGTACTAGATATTATAAATACTGCATATCGTATTTCACGTGTTTTCTTTATTGTTCAATTCTGAACAGTGTCTGTCATTCTCACCCTCAAGGCTCTCAAATCTCATGTGCTTCCGAGTGACAGTGACTGATGGGAGGTAGAATTCCAAAATTAATCGAGACTTACCTGGAAGTTGAAGTTTGATTGGAATTCTGCCGACCATCAGTCAGGAACGAGGAATCACATGCCCACCCTATTAATTCGTCCCACCCTTGGGATTCCTCCGTTCCAATTGTTTTCCTTGAGGTTGATCATAGCTCAAGTGTGCTTAGTCGTCTGGATAAACGCGCCTCTCATGATTCCTCGTTTCTGACTGATGGTCGGCAGAATTCCAATCAAACTTCAACTTCCAGGTAAGTCTCGTCTAATTTTGGAATTCTAGCTGTTCTGGAACAGGAAGTGACGTCATCATGACGTCATCAAGTCAAGTAGTAGGAAAAGGACAGTTCTGGACCAGATGCTGATTGATAGAGCGCGCGCTCGTGAGAATGACGTCCTAATGAGGTAATAATGACATCACAATGACGTCACAATGACGTCATAGGGTGTTTTGGAACTCCCATGAGAGTTTGAAAAAATTGTCAATAATCGTGACGTCATGAATCACGTGACCAATGAAAAGCCAATGAAATCAATGAAGGCAATGGAGGTCCGCCCACTTTCTGTCTATCACCTGTCAATCATCGTGACGTCA
Organism: Protula sp. h YS-2021; assembly: GCA_949752745.1. NCBI lineage: Eukaryota > Metazoa > Annelida > Polychaeta > Sabellida > Serpulidae > Protula > Protula sp. h YS-2021. The sequence continues at coordinate 65,204,932 of OX457030.1, forward strand.
TGATCACATGATCTCCAGAACTCTTGTTTCCCTACTACTTTTATAGAAGCAATGATCAGCTTTTTACCAACTGATATAACTTTTTAAAGTTTGTGCTGTTTTTTTCTAGAGAGAAAATGATCTTACTTCAATTTATAGCAACTCTGCATTAGTATGTTATATATCAAAATCAGCATCAAAACCTGCTGGTTGCTAGAAACAGAAAACTAAAATATAAAACCTTCATTCACCTATAATGATCGTGTCTGTCAACAAAATCCTCGAGCAATTATAGTATAACTTGAATAATTCGGACATTATGATAACCTGGCCAAAGTGTCACAGACTCAACGTTGTTTGGCCAAATCAGGTATATTCTTATTAAATTGATACGTTTTTTATTTCTAAGCTGAAATAATTTTAAGCAGTTGGAAATTCGAGAAATTTAAGAGTATCAAGAGAGCTATACAGTCGATATTTATTTGATTGATATATCCACAATTATGACTGTTCTTAGGAAATATTAACAAAACAACTTACTTAATGGATGAATGAAGCACAACGCGGCTTCTGTAGTGATCATAATGGTTATAAATCTATCCAAAGAGTGTTGTTGTAGCAAACCGAAATGAATTGAAGGAACTATACACATCCAGGAATAACGTAAGGAAATCAAACAAAGCAACTTCTGCCTGACCCGGGGATTTCATAAAGTACAGCCAACAAGACCTCATTTGTTTACAAAAGCGGAGGCTGAAGGGCCATAATTGGACTCTGCAATAATTATCTGACCATTTGAGGCAGTCGGAATGAAAGTCGAAAATGCAACTCATTATCAAACTTTGTTTCATATCTCTTCCTATAAAGGAGAACTAATGTAGTAATGTAGTAATTATGAAAAGTCCAAATTTGTGGCCTACCTTCTGCTGCTCCAGACAAGGCAGAAAAAACGTTTAAAATCTTAACAGCAACTTCATTTCAACGAGGTGATTCGGCCAACCATTTGTATTAAATGCCAACAAAAACACTCGCCAAAAGAAATCACGAGAACTCTTGCGACTGGTTTTCCGAAATATCATAGAAAAACAACAGAATGCAGAAGGGTGAAGATATACTTGGATAATTTAAATTGTGCTATAGGACACAATTTGTAAGAATTGTTTCATACAATTTTTTAAAACCAAATTAACAATGCTGTGATGTACTATGATGTACTGTAATACTGAATGAATGTTTTAACAGAATCGCACGATGCAATTAAATATCTGTATATTTTAAAATTTTTGTACCGGTTTGGGGGTGTCCGGTATAAAGGGGTTTGTCCGAACTAAGGTCTGAGACAAGGGTGTTTGTCCGAGGTTGTAGTCAAAGTCGTCACGTTATCTATGTATGTACTAAATATTGAACTTAATTATTATCCAGAATGTTGTGTTATTCAAAACCAGGCCCAAACGCTGATTTTACTAAATTTTGACGTTTCTTTTTTCGAAGACCAGAACGCAACTAACTTCTTAATTTTTCCAAAGAAGTCAATCAAAATTTTGGAAGGGTCTTGAACCATTGTAGTAGGAGCGAGTTCAACATGAAAATGACTTAAACTTTAATGTTTTTGCAGAAATCAAAATACCAAACAAACATACCATATTCTTTATCGCATCGTTGAATACATAACGTACTTTACAATGTTGTGTGTCATTTGCTCTGATTTTGAAAGAAGTGACGAATTATCGTTTCCTTGCCGCCGTGAATTGATTATAACAATTACAGCTTCAGCTAATGTATTTAGAACCCCACCCCTCACCAACACCAGTATCCAGAACATAGTGTCTGTTTTGGATACCGTACATCATATGATAGAAAGAAACTCCAAATATCCCCCAGCGGAAGTAACGCCATAATGTGTCCCCTATATCCAGAACATACAGTTTGTTTTGGATACGTATCCAGAACATAAGTCTCTTCTGGGTAGTCGTTTGTATAAATGATAGAAAAATAACTCTGACCCAGAATGCAACTGTTTATGTCGTTGTGACAAAGTGCGCGCTATTACTGCCGTAGTATGACGCTCATGGCACAGTTGATTCTCCTCGTATAACATCACAGAAGTACATACCATTGATAGTTCACTTTTGATCACGATAAACACCTGTTATCTTACGACCGAGAAAGGTGTGCAACCCTATTATTTCTTTCGGGCTGACGCCAAGAATTCAAGAAGTGCAACATGCTGCCCATTTTATGACGTTCTGACTAGTGATTGGAATTCTTAATCATTGGCATCAGCACATATTCTATGTGAACTGAACATACATGATTCTTTCATTTTGTCATAATCTCCCTATTTTATATCATAATCTTACTATTTTATATGTTGGTTGGATTTACTTGACAGCAAGAATGGACGAAGGAACGCTAGTAAGGCTTTTCTGAACCAAAAGCACTACTCAAAAGACGACATACAGACCTTTTGCAAGGTACTACAACTCTTTTGGTACTTAGAAGTCTGAAAAATTACTTGGGGAAGACTTATTCTAATAACTGAATTTCTAGGGTTCGGATGTATCGAAATAACTAACTTTTCCGTTTTAGCAAAACGATATGACAATGTAGAGCATATAGAAGTTTTCAAGGTAAATTTTTAATTTGGACGACGTGCTTTCTTTTCCTTAAAACACTTAATCAGTTTCATAGTTCATGAGATACCTAAAATTAAGCAAAGAAAGCTCCTGATTTTTTAATTAAAAATATATCAAGCCACTGCGTTTAAAAACTATTGATATGTTGTTTGAGAGCATGGGCCATTGATTGTCTATAAGACATACTACTCGGGCAAAACTTTATTATTATTATTATTATTATTATTATTATTATTATTATTATTATTATTATTATTATTATTATTATTATTATTATCATTATCATTATTATTATTATTATTATTATTATTATTATTATTATTATTATTATTATTATTATTATTATTATATTTGTTATTATTACTATATCATTTTAGGAAATTCCCGGTATCCTGCCAAGAATAGATAAACATATAAACATTTTTTCCAACAGTGATACGTGAGCTCAACAATGCATTTATAGAAATAACTAAAACACTTGCTTCTATTTTAAGATTTTATTACATTTGAGTGCTGTTTTATACCCATGAAATTCATCATTTCCGGAATACCATCTGAATGAAGTTCCTAAATACGGCGTTCTGTGGCATTTTTATTTTCCATTTGTTTTTGGTTATCTAAAAGTATCTTTGTGGTCGTTTCAGTGAAAATGTTAACAAAAAAGGTTAATGAGATTATGACGATTTCAGCGATAGATTTACTTATTTTTCTTAATTTGTAATTTTATAATTTTCAATAGTTTTAAATGGACGCAAGCTCTAAGCAGTAAACCAACCAATTCACTTTTCTTTATTAATAAACGAATTTAAGCCAACAATTTCCTAAGCCGATATTCTTTCCAAGGGTTTTTTTAATAATTATTTATCCTTTTAAAGTTGTCTGTGTTTCCATTCTTTCACAAAAATATTTTGAACCTTTAGAACATTAAGTAAAACCAGTCAGAGACAAAATATTTCATATTACTCTTTAATTGATGGGGCACATTTCATATTTGTTTAGATATAATTCCCGTTTCTTTTCTGTTACCAGACACTAATTACTTTTACAAATTAAATACCTGATAATATTTGAAATAATTTGAGCCACTGAGACTTATTGTTAGCATATGCAAAAAATTCTCATCGCAAGAACTAACACTTAGTTTAACAATAATCTATTTAAATTTAGGAAGTTATGAGGTTTAACTGACATGCAGAATCTGGCTTGTGTGTTTGTGTGTATGTGTGTGTGTGTGTGTTGTTGTTGTTGTTGTTTTTAAAAGCCCTTTTAGTGTGGTATCATTTATAAGACGGGAAAATATGAATATGAATTTTAAATAATCCGTTATGTTCTTCTTGAGTGTGTTTTACAATTTCAATTGTTCACGAAGTTTTTGTTCCTTCAATTTAAAACATAATCATAGCAATTATTCACAGTACTCTATATCTAGTGTCTCACAACCACTAAATACTTACATCCTAAGTGTTTGTATCATAATATTACATGATAAATTCGAGTGCAGTATTCTCTAATTTTTTATCCTAAATTTATCAGCGTTCGATATATATTTTGTAACACTGTGACGAATAGCGACTGCTTAAGAGGCCTCTCTTCTGGCCTCACATTTTATGGCTTTGTTGGTATCTCTTGTCATGAATTGTCGATCGATAAGCCTCAGAGACTTATTTATAGTCCTAGCTGTGCCGCTTTATAGAGGCAATGACCGACCAATCATAAACGGTTTTGCTATTTACACCTTTGTGCTGTTTTGGGGCTGATGTCTGAGCTGATTTCTTTAATGGAGACCCAATAATACGTTGCATGAATTTAATACACATTCTAGAATACAGTGTATTATTACGTTATTAAATACATTTTTTGTAAGGCTATATTATATAGTTATAACCTGCTTTTGAAACAATCAAATGAAACGTTTTGGATTCTTATTAGTGGTCCAATCTATCGTGTATATTTTAACTTGGGGATAGTATAATAAATGCTATATCTGATTAGAGTATTAGAAACAAACTTATAGTGACTGAATTCAAGAATATATGCCACGGAACTTTCTTTTAAGTTGTACATAAATTTTCCATTGTCCAATTGCAGAGGGGATTGTTTCAAATTAGCATTTTACGTGTCTATTTTGCTTAAAACAAGGTGTATTTTTTAAGGTTGGCAGCCAGATTATAGGGTTACTTTTGCCTTTGGCAAACAATAAACAAATGAGACGTCCGCCCTTCTCTCCCCGTTGTGGCTCCCTCAACGTATACATAAATGTAGAAAGTCTGTCACACAACTTAACGAAGAAAATAAAATATGTACTTCAAAATTACCGCTGCAGTGTAGAAAACAAATTAGACACGGTTGCGACTTAGTTTTAGATATAACCAGGCAATTTAGACCCGTCCCCTGCAGAAATTTCAAGCCGCTTTTCCATCGATATCAGTCCTACTTGGGTGTTTAACACGCGAAAGTTTTAAGATTAAATACAGATATCCTAAAAAGTCCTTAGGAGCTGCTATCGGATCTCACTACTTGCATATGCGCTTAATCATCCATATATTACCAAACTTCACCCCAAGGGTCGTTCAATAAACCAGTAATTACAGGAATATTACAACCTCCCCACCTAAACAGGAAAGCACTCTGCTTGACGAAACACTGAAGTTTGCTGATTTTTTTACATTGACTGAAATTTGGGAAGAACCGAAAACATAGCTAATATTCTGGTGTGTGTAGAGGTTTCAAAATCGTCACAAATTTTGTATATAACTTAAAAGATATGTGAAATATTTTTTTTTTTTTAGCTATACCCAAATTTAACAGCGTATTTTCTCGAACATTCACCCTACCACGCGTTTAATTAATATCAGATCTGTTAATGACAAATTCATTAAAGAAACGACATAGAAGAAAACTGTCGTACAAAAAACACACAGATATTCACAATTACAGCAAATTTAAGAACAAACTTATTTCGAAATCGAAGTTAACTTAACAAATCGAAAAGACGATATGAAAGAGAATAATAATAATAATAATAATAATAATAATAATAATAATAATAATAATAATAATAATAATAATAATAATAATAATAATAATAATAATAACGCAAGGATTTATATAAGTTTAAGTTTATTTATAGAATTTTAGAAGGTGATTTTAAAGCCTGAGAATGAGCTGAAAGACGATACTTCAGAGAAATTAAGGCTTGAAGACAAAGACGTTAAGAGTCATGCACCAATGCGCAAGATTAAAACACTAGACAAAAACTGAACTAAAACTGCTAAATTAAAGGTTTTTTTAGAGTTTTCAACCTGCTGTCACCAGTGCTGTCTGTAATTATTATTCCAGCTGCTGAAGTCATCTATTCATACCAAAGTAATAGTATGATAATTAGCACATCGACAAGATGCTTTCAAATTAATTACTGCATAGTATAAAGAAAATGAATTAAAACATATGGACCAAACATTACTACAATTTAAAATAACAGTTATCTTTTTGTGTCATTCTATATATATGCTCTTACTCTTAAAACCCCTGTGTGTCGATACATGAACTAATAAGGAGCCCTAAATGAATTCCTTGAAATGGTTTTAATACCTACTTTGCGCGAACTAATGAATTTTTAAGTATATAATATTTAAATATTACAATATTAGGCAACTGCTTCTTATTCAGACACATTTGATTTCTTTCATTCATAAGGGTTGCTTAAATGAATATATATGGAATACCAAATAATTTTCATATTTTAAAATAAAATATATAACCTAGTTGAAAGACTATTGATGTATCTCTTCATTTGCAGCATGCGTCGAGGGGACACTTCACAAGTACAAAAGCTGCAGCCCGAGCAAATGAAGCATTGTATTATTATTATTACTATTATTATTATTGTCATTAGTTTTAAATTTGATATCATTATTTCTGTTATTATTAATTTTATTATAACTTTTACTGCAATTATCATTATTATAGTATGCCTTTCACGGCCTCAAAAGTTTGATTTAAGTACATAGTTTACACTTTTACCTACTTTAATAACTTTAACCACTATTGAGTTTATTAATAAAACGTACTTTTCTACAGTTGTGGCATTATGTGTAACAATTAAGAAAGGAAGGCAGTATGGCCCTTTGTTGATAGTGAGTATCTGAGATCCAGTTTCATGCAGATGAATTGTGATTCAATTAATTACATTAACTGTTAAAATACCATGTTGTTTAAAAATAGTCTGTAAATTATAATTTCCTTAGTTTAGGCAATCGTATCCCAGGATATGCCTAAGGATTGTTTTCAGCACATATGAAACACAAACATCGTCTTCATTCCGTTACAACACAACTCAAGATAAAAATTTTGTGCAAAATAATATTAAAATAATATTATTTAACAGAAAATCAGTTTTAGCAAACAAATTTGAAAAACTCTTGAAAAAGCTACATGTTTCGCTCTTCTTTTTTCGTAGACAACGGTTATAATAGGTTAATTTACAAACTTACATGTAACAAACAATATACACACAAGCTTTGGAACGAGATAATCACCTTTATCAGAGGCTAATGAAGTGTCATTTATATTTGAAATCTATCTTGAATTTGTACACGATAAAACATTTCTTCCAGGTTTTGGCGTGTTTATTGAGAAAGAAATTATACATCAAGATGTTTGCTTGTGACCCCATAGATGATCACTTCTGTTCTGTGAAGTAAGCGTTTTAAAATATCAGCATTCCATATCCATAATGCAGAGCAATGAAGTGGATAACCTTGTAGAACACTTCACTCCTTAAACGTAAGAGTACTCTTGAACATAATTGTCACATAGTGTAATGTGCCTTGTAGCAACATCAGAAAAATGCACATTCCTTGCATGCAAAATTATTCATCAGAATTATTGAGCAGATAATGTGGAAAATTAAATAAGAATATGTCAGTGAACTGTAATTTCAATAAATCAATCAAACACTCAATCACGCAATTAATCAAACAATTGGTTAATCATTAATCAATCAAATCAAACCTGAAAAATAAAATTTATTTCCTGAAAACACAAACTGATATCAAATTTAAATTTATCAGTTTATAAGAATACTAAATTATGATCCAGATATGGACAACTAATTAGCAATGGGTAAGAGAAACGAAAAATTCGATAAATCTAAACATCTTGTAAATAAATGTAAATCAAATGACCTTTTATAATTTTCGTTTTGTGTGAGAAAAAAGATTTAATTCATTACTTTGAAAAAAGTAAAAATCGTTTGGCCAATCTTAGTATGGTTGCTCAAAAATAGTCTTACTATACAGATCCTATACAGCACTAAATACTAGAATGAAACTGTTAGAAATACTTAAAATGATGTGGAGATACATTTACATTTTACAGTGGATTTTAACGTCTTACCAGAAACATAAATGTTTATGTTTATGTTTGTGGTATTATGCAAGAAAAGTCATTTCTCAAATTATTCTCTTAGTTCATCAGGAGATTTCTTGTTACTTGTAAATAACTTGACTAAAAGGGTTTCACTTGGAGGGGGATGGGGCACGCATGTAGAAACCAGCTATCATGCGCTTCCATGAGGGGAAGTACTGAAGTATAGACTGGTTAATATGCGTCTCCATGACTTTATAAGACGATCCAAAAATGAGTTGGGCTGATTCTTAGATAATACCTCCTTTTAAACAACCCCGAAGGCTAGACAAAATCTGACCTCAAATTCCCCTTTTCTGTACATTTTATTAGTATGGATTTTAACGTATGCAATACATAATACAAATTCTCAGACCCCTTCTCATCTAAGTAATTGCTACTGGGTGTGAAGTAAGTTGTAGTTAAATCAAAACTTCACATATTCCGTATAATCTATGGAAAGATGATTGTTCTCTATATGGGTCCTCCATGTGATACAATATGTTTTATCAATCTGGAAACTGTCTGTTGTGATGGCTGGATAGTTGCGTGTTTCGCGGCGGTATATCTTCACTTGCTTCTAAGATTGGTCCGCTGCCAAGATCTAACAGCATCTGGTTAATGTCGATGCGGAAATCTCTCACTGCAATTATGGGAGAAAATTATGATATAGTTGTTATGATGAACAATTTAATTGACAAATTCAAATGCAATTGTAAAAACAAAGCAATTAGCTGGGAAACCAAAACGTAGAAGACTACATAGTGCCAGTTCTCAAGCTTTGTGAATAGAGCAAATTCCAAGAAATTTGTTGACTAGCACATTTCAATCTTGATGTATAAAACAGTGATTATTTTTCAAGGAACAAGGGACTTACATGTGTCAATAATGTGCTTTTTGACGTCTTTTCCTTGTTGTCTTAGTTCATCAAGTGATTTCTTGCTAATAGCAGTTTTCAACCTCTCTACATCACTTCTTATAAAATTCTGACATGGGAAATATCAAAACAATACTATGTTAACGAAATCGTGAGGAAAGCTTTCCTTCCGATTTCTTCTAGTTGTACAGAGTAGAATATAAAGGCTAACACAGTTTTACGGAAAAATTGCAAATATCAGACTTCGTAACAGCTGCATACTAGGAAATTTTACATCATAAAGTTTTTAAAAGATGTTAAGAAGATTCCGTATGTAACGACATGCGCACCTGACAGACAGCATGGCTGTCGCGGCCGTTTATGTAGTGAATAACGTTGTCGTTTTCATTCTCATTGGCTATCTCTGTAGCTGTCTGTCCATCGTTGTTGACATCCTAAAATTATTTAAATTTTATTATATTATTATATTTCTAAAACGATTCCTATATATTTTGACAATAACAATAACATAAAATTTCTATATATGACACAAAAACATTCCCTTGGATGTTTTTGCTATGAATCATTAATCAAGTGTAAAATTAAAACGAAAAATAAATGTAATTTTCGTGCTTTGTGAATTGTCTAATATTTCGACGTCAGTTTTACCTGTTTGATTTTCTTTTCGTCTTTTGCTAAATTTTTACTCTCTCAGGAATAACTAAAATCTTGATTAATTTCGAAACAGTAGAGAAACAGCGTGAATAAAATTCACAACGTTTATTTATGTGGAAATATGGAAAACGTAAAAAAAACAAAGCTTTTGAAGTATAATTTTGAAGTATAATCTCTATTTACATCAGTATTCAAGAGTTAATGGGTGAGTTATGAAACAGAATTTTGCTAAGACCAGATTATATAATATAATATAATATAATATAATATTAATTAATATAAAACGACGTGTTGTTTGCCGTATTGAAGGGCTTAACATGGAGGTACAGGAATTTTAAAACGCCTAAAGGAACGAGTGAATTTGCAGCGTACATTGAATTTCGCGCCATATTTCTCTAGTTCTTGCATTATTTCCAGGTTTCCTCTTGAAGAAGCAAGCATCAATGGTGTCAAACCGAACTTGTCCTTGATATTCACGTCGGCGCCATTTTGAAGTAAAAGTTTAGCAATCTCCGTGTTATCTATTTAGCAAAGTGCATCAAGGCTACAGTTGTTATAACGTTATATGTAGGATCAAATTTCACAATATTTTTTATTTAATTGTCCTATTTCAAGGTTTCTTCTTGCAGAGATTAGTCACTTTTTACAGCTCTATCAGACGGAAAACACTATAATACTTATAAAAGCAGTGCAGAATAACAAATATGGCTGATTTAGTTGTATGATACCTAGATTATATCGCAGGCTTAAAAATAAAAGAATAAAAAGTTTCAAAATAAGTATAGACCTTTGAATATAGCGACATGTAGCGGTGTGCAGTCAGCAGGAGCGTTCCTATCCAATCTTCTGCTTTTAAACAAGTGCTCAATTGCATCAATTGTTTCTTGCTCAGGATTCATACCCCAGCCAGACTGTTAAAGGATTCGCCAATCAAAAATATAAGAGAAACAAGACTATTAGTAACGCATGAGTTAATAGAGATATATTTGTTTACATGCAAATGAGACAAAGCAGATGTAAAGGGTTCTTTTACATTTAGTTTTGATGGTGCACATAGCCATTTAGAAACAAAAACAAAGGACTGTTATTTCACAATATACGTTACAATTCAGATTCAGCAACTCTCAAATTCGTCCAGTTTTTATTTTTAAAGATAGACTGAATTATAAAGTTACTACTATCTAGTAAATTCTTTAGTACCGAAACGAGGTGTTGAAGACCGTAAAAGTCAATTCTTTATTTTAAACTGACAATTATTTTCTAGTGCCTCTTATGATATGCTGGAAATCGCTGCTGACAGTTTGATGATATGAACACTAAAAATTAATGGAAAATTCCTTGCTTTAATAACAGTTCCAAATGCAGAGACATCAACGTTTCCTGATTTGGTTCTTTTGGAAAATAGTTTCGAACGATGCCTCACAACTTCTACGTAGTGCCATGCATCCCTATCCCACATAAAAACAAAAACAGCGCAAATTGATTTTATTGTATATTCAAAATAGCGAACTTTCCAATGGCTACAGAAGTTATTTGATATTATTGTTTGTATTTTCTCACATATCAAAGAACATAAACTTTAAAGCTACATTTGAAGAAATATTAATTTGACGTGTACAGCAAAAATAATTTAAAATAAGGTATTTTATTGTTAAACTATGGAGTTTTAAATGGAAATATTTACCTGAAATATTTACTTCAAAAATGCGATACGCACCTGCCCTTATCCCTTCCTCTGATTAGAAAACATAGCTCCACACCATTGTAACGATCTCTCTGGTTAACGAATTTCTCAAGCAGATGTTTCTCCTTAGGTAAAGATGATATCAAATATATCAGTGACAGCAATAATAATACCAATAACAATAATAACAACAATAATAATAACAATAATAATAAAAATAACAGTAATGATAATAATAACAGTAATAATAATAATAATAATAATAATTAATAATAATAATAATAATTACAAGAGAAATAACAATAAAATTATATAATTATGTGAATACTAGCAATACTTATAATAACAATAATAAGAATGATAACAATAGCAATAATATTATAATAATAAAATTATGTATTTCTTTCCTTACTTGTATTGGAAAGTTCATTTCTTTTTACATTAGAAAAGAATATGGGTTAAGCCATTAACAATTGAATATTTTCAAAATAATACAATGCATTGCTTTATTTTCAACCAAAAATATTCAGATAAAACCAAATGTTTGTGACAATTTACCTTTAATGCAATAATCAGTATGTTGAAGATGTCAAGACTGCCCGATTCGGCTGCAATGTGCAGAAGGTTTCTGTTAGTTGCTGGCCTCAAGTCCATACGGGCCCCATGTTCTATTAAGTACCTAACAAGATAGGAATCAATGCAAACCACATACATAATATTCCAGAACATAAACTAATCTGGAATGTGTTGTTTTCCGATAGCGTTTGAAAAACTCTTCTAATTATGTCAAACATAATATGTAGAAGTTGTTAAGAAAAGAAAATACAATGAACAATCAACAAAAAGATAATTTTATAATACTATGACGCAATGTATGGTGTTTTATGCCAGCGATTTCATTGAACAAGTTATTGGTTACTAACTGTACTATAACCCATCATTTCTCTAAAACAAAGAAGAAAAACCGGTAAAGAGATTTTCACATGATATAAATATAATTACAGGACTATATCTCTTTTGCATCCTTCAACCGCTCTCATAATTGGGGTCCTGTCATACTGATCTTGTGAATCGATACTGTGGTACTTCTTGTCTAGACAGTACTCAAGAAGTGCTCTTCTGCCCGAGAACGCTGCTAAGACGGGAAATGACGTCTTAAGCTCTATTTCACATGACACAAAAGCCTTTAGTGATTCATTGTCACCATTTTCAGCCACTCTAAAATGATATGAAGCAAAACCAGCATAAAAATGTTTCTTACCAAGCCTTTGTATTTCTCTTTAAAGTTCTATCAAACAGTCTTGCTGATATAAGAAATATGTCAAAAATTTTAATTTGAAATAAGTGAAGAAAATTGGAAGTTTACTTAACCTGTCTAAAGCAGTCTTTTTGCTGTTATCATGAAAGTAAACATCGATGTTACAGCTCAGTAATTCACTGATGAACTCTGTCATTCCCAACAAACACGCAATATGCAGCAGCGTCTCATTCTTTCGTGTGCGCATTGTAGGGTCAACTCCACCCTTGTTTAATAAAGCTTGAAATATTGCTAAATTGCCTGATACAATAGCCCAATAGAGAGCGTTACCATTGTTCATGTCTCTGTAATGAATTGATTCTCCTAGAAACAACAAGTACATACTTTGCCAAGTTGATCAGCTAATATTTATAAAACATAATAATGATTTTGCATCTTTAAGTTTAGTAATATGATACACTAAAATATAATCAAGCAATCTCAGCATACTGTTTCTTATGGAATACTATTTTCTTTCATAAGAAGCAGTACTTCTCAACACTTTCTTCCTTTATATGTTCTGCATATATCTAAACACTCCTTTTTGTTATTCCGGACATTACACAATTTTGTTCTTCATTCAACAACGTAAAAGCTTAAAACATAAAATATTTCATTAACCTTCATTTTCTATCAAGGTAACAACACGTGCGTAGTCGCCAGATCGAGCTGATTTCATGATTGAGGAGAGGCTGTTCTCCCATTCTGTGTACATCTTCACCTCGTCTACAGGCTTCCGCGCACGTTTAGCCTCAGCAACCTCAAGACAGGTCATTCCTTTGTATGGAGATTGGCTTGTCGCTGGAACCTGATACAATAATATCACATAAAATAACGTAGTATCACCCACTCCGCCAGTGGCTTATTTATCTTCTTAGCCATTCAAGCTTAGAGAAACTGCAGACTATATACTTCCTGTTCACCTGTGTACAACGAGCTCCTCGCTAAATCACCTGATAAACACAGAAGAAAATCTTTCTCTTAAAATATTTCATTATTGCCCATTCTGCGCTGGTTTATGCTGTGTGAACCTCGTCACACTCTGCTTGCACTACCCAAATTAATGTCAAAATACCACACATAAATCTAGAAAACTCCCGAAACCCATAACACATCTGATTCCACTGCATTGCTACCCGTTTACCAATGGTGTTTCGTTCATATATAAGGTTTTAAGTAATGTCTATATCATATAGGATCATAATACTGCAACAAAATGGAATTTTTGTAAAAATATAAGAAAAAATACATGTACATGCTCATAGCAGTACACTTGTGATTATCCCATTGTAGTTTGAGCTTTAAATTTTAAAACAGCCTATATTGAGTTTTGAATAGCACACCAAAGCCACTTTTGAATAGCACACCATCTCTTCCAGAAGAGAGTTTTAAAACAATCGATAGCAATATGATGGAAGATTAAAATTTGTCGACCTATCGACATATTTGTTTTGATAAAATATCCTACGTATGCGCAGGATGGTTATTCGCCAATTTCTTTTACATAATAAAATTTTTGCTTATATATTTAAAGCTTAATATCACTAGATTTATTATACACTGTCACAAATCTGAATTCTTAATAATCAATTTAGCCCAATTTGCTCTTCCAAATAACGACATCGTTCACCTTCTTCCTACTCAGCAATGTCCACCAGCCCATATGAAAGATTACTTGAAGGAGAGGGAGGCGCCCCTTGTCAACGCACATGTGCGTTAGTGGCATACCATAATCGTCTGACAGATCAAACGGCGACTTATAGCCTCGTCCTAATAATAAATATAAATTTTGCACATATCAGTTTCTGTATATTTAGTATTTTTCACAAGCTTTCTTAGGAGATGTATTGTCTAAAAATTGTGTTTATATTATAAGTTGTAATCATTCCTATACTATTTGCGCATATCTGCAGGGCATACTTTCTTTTGAAATTTACGTACGGTTCTGAGAACTTACACATTTATTTTGTAAATACTTTTAATTGCATGCATCATTGCTATTTATTTTGAACTCCATTGTGGTTTGCTATGCTATTTTGATCAGTTGTTTACTTTGGTTACTGATTGGCATTGTGCTGCACCTGTGTATTCCTGTATTCTGTATCTCTCTTTCAAAAAATAACACAGGTTGTGTTTAAATCTGTTTAAATTGGCAGTTCTTATTCGTGTACATAAATATGTGTACCTTTGTGCTTTTGCAGAAATACCCAGAGATCGTAGGGTGTGTACTCCTTTTTCTCAATCATCTCGTGTACTGCTTTGCGGATTACCTCTAGTGACCCTGCGTGTTCTCTACCTGATACTGACAAATGTGCAAATTTAAAAGTTAAGTGCTTTTATGTTACATATAATATATAACAAATAAATAAATGATAATAAGTAAATAAGTAACATCATCAAAATAGCGAAAATAATAAATACTCATATGTATAATTTTACAGAAAATATATCTCCACAAAAAGTAATGAAACAGTTAAAGAGACAAACTTAAAATTTAAGTAATAAAACAATGACAATTTTACCACGGTGAAATACATAAAAATCTGAAAATGAATGTACAGTACACTTTTGTGATTAGACCGTAAATTTTATATAGTTTCGGACTTAACTTTATTGAATTATTTTATCATATAGCTAATACAGTAAGGTTTTTCATGATTGGGGTATCCATGGAAATTTATATCCATATTAAATGCCTTTTAAAAATCGAATTGAATTTCTTCTAGTTCATATCTTTTCAAATAGAGATGTTGTAGTTGTCTAATTTATGTACAACCAATGAGTGCCTATAATGACATACTCAATATCTTCGGGTATTGCATTATGATTAAATGAGAAAACTCCCCATACGCACTTGAAGATGTAGCTGTGGCTGCGGCCTCAAACCCAGTTTCTGCAATTAAAAGCATACTATATTAATAGATTGCTACTACATTTAGTTAAATTTAAAAGTATAATAGCAAAACAATGACAGCTTCAGTGTGGCAAACGAACAGAAACGCAATTCCCATAGTCATATATAAAGAACACTTGTGTGATAAGATAATTTAATAAATTATCTTGTATTGTTTTATAACATCAAAGCAGTTCAAAAATTTCTTTTTTATTTTATTGCAAAAGTGTAACAAGATGTTAAATGCTATTTTAAACATTTTGAAATATTTTGCCGTATATCACAAACTTTAATGGAAATAATGTATGGTTAATTAAAATGGTTTTATCTGTGCTCCTGTTAAACACAAACACCGATATAACATTATTTTGATTGTTGAAATGTGTAATAGGTGTTGAGGTTTTGATTTCCTGTAGCCTGACTATAGTTATAGACTGGTTGTGTACTTGTAACGAAAAATATAAACATTTAAATTGATTTCAAAATAGTTATAGGGTATCAAAAGTCCCTATGTTGCTCCAGTAAATAAATGAACTAGTTTTATCCCGTTCAAGAGAAAATATACTCCATACAGATTTTTTTCTTATATGATTTCAAAGAAAATTTAAAAACTGCCTTTGCATTACTTAGTTAATTATCAACTAACAATTCTTGTTTAAACTGTTGTAAGCTGAATGTATAAACCTCAACGCTATTAACTGTACCTGTACTTTCTTGCTCTACAACCTCAATTTTGAGCTCATAAGGGCGGATTGTGCCATTTAAATGACTCTGCTGGTGGATGGTAATAGCCAATTGGTTATTTTCAACATCACTGCGTATTTTTGAAGCAGAAGACATTGATCTGAAAAAAAAAACAGGAACTCCCCACATGTATTCGTGTGTCATAGCATCGCTGAATCACTATCACGCTAGAAATATCTCTCTTATAATAAAGATGGGATAACAAAGGATATATTTTCTGAGGATTTCTGTCAAAACTTTGTTTCTCTTAGTTTAGCACTGTAACAGTTTTTTCAACAGTTAGCTAAAATATTTATATTTTATCCTTTTTTCTTTAGTTCTAAACTTATGTAAACTTTTAGATGAAATAGAAGTTTTAAATGAAGTAAAACTCACCTTGGAAAGAATTTTACATTGAAATTGAATGACTCACCTTGGAAAGAATTTTACATTGAACTTGAATGATTGCTGAGGAATCAGATTAGCCTCTAATCCAATCAAATCATAATCTGTGGATAACTTCTTTCTCACGTTTTTGGTGATATCATTTAGGAGTTCCACCAGTATTATGCAGAGATCCAGTGCATATTTGGGGCTGAGAGGATTGTTCTGTAACGAGTTCACTGCGATTTGTGTCAATACGGCATCTACAAATAGACTTACACCGTCATTATAACTGGTAGAGATAAGATATAACCTAAACTATCAGTTGCTTCAGTTCCAAAACAAAACTAGATTATCAAATTTTCAAAGCATTCGTGACGGTAAATGGTACCTGGATGCTTTTCACTGCTTGCGTTCTCATTGACATTCACACCAACTGGCAGCTGCCGAATAAGATCGTACTGGCCTACGTACTGCAGCGCTTCTATGAGCTGTGTAAGCTGCCTGCAAACACATATAGGACATTTTGCTTATATATTACGTTTATATATTAAAGCTGCGTAGTAAGTGGACACATGTTACATATTATTTTGTCAACAAAAGAAACTGAATGATTAAGGTAAGTAGAGTACAAGTCAAAGTTCATTCAATTACTGTTTATATTCTCTTACACAATTCCACAGAATTTTATCAAAAGGTTTTCCTCATTTTAGCAAAAGGTTTTCCTCATTTTATTCTGCTAGCAAACTGTTTTAAGAGACCATTATGTGTTTTAATGTTTTGCAATATAAGCTACAAAAAAAGTGCATTAAGAAAATAAATATAATAAATATCCAATATCATTTAGAAAGCAAACAAATACCTATTTAAGATTTTAAGTTAACAGAAACAGATTATGAATTCTTTAAGTTTATAGCTTTAACAGTTTTTCATTTTTTTTTCCTCTCTGGCGACTTTTTCAATTCCACGTGTACTAGATTTATTCATTACTGTTCTTAACCCTGATTGGAATAAAATTGCTAGCATAAAGGTTTGTGTATTATACTGACAAGTGTGTTCCTTCCGCAATGTGGTCTATGAGAGCCTCTGTTTGCTTCTGTGGCGTGGGATTTGATTTAATTTTATGTCTCTGTGCTGCGGTCCAAAATGTTTTGTTGTGCTCCAAACGTTTTATAACTGGCTTTATTCTCATACCACTCACTAAATGACAACTGTTGGACCTTAGCGTTTCAACATCCCTTGCTGACATTTTGGCTGAAAAATTGTCAACAGATTATAAGCTACTTCATTTAGTTTAATTTTAGTCATTATCGTTTCATTTATATATATATTTATATATATATATATATATATATATATATATATATATATATATATATATATATATATATATATTATTTATTTAGGAATTATCAGGACCGAATGTCCTTTAAAATAGGCACTGTCGGGACCGGGAAATTATCAAAAGCCGGTCTCGATAATTTTATTGCAAACAATAATTTTAATTTTGCTAGATTTTTGTTATTTTTGATACATATTTAGCTTTATTATTTTGTCTTGTATATATTATATGTCGTAAAAAATAGGCATTGGCGAGACCGCCTTTTTCGACTTTAAATATAATACTAGATATCCATATAGTTTTTTTTTTATTTTATGCATGAGGTTATACCTTTATGATTGGCTCCGCTAATGCCATATATAACTAATATATATGCCTGTCCCGATAATTCCTAAAGCAGCCTTATATATATATATATATATATATATATATATATATATATATATATATATATTAGCTACAAAATGGTAAATCTGGGAAATTTTTTAATTTATTGTTTACTTAAAGGACACAATGACACAATGGAAATGCTATGGGTATATAGAACTCGATTACTTACATTCTGGCGATACTGCGGCTTCAGTTTCGAGCTTACTGGCCAATGCTGCTTGACCAGTGCTTTTCAGGCTTGTTACAAATTTTTCATACCCTGTTACTTCTGAAATTCATGGAAAATAGTTTCGATATGCATTTTTAAACAACTTGACCTGGTAATAAGGTATAAGTTATAGTGTCATATGGGCCTTCAAATAAATCTTTTAAACTTGTTGAAAATTAATACTAACGTTGTATTGGACCGGGATGTATATTTGTGTGAAGGCCGCAATTCAGTTTTTGATTGACAGGTACTGTCATACTAGACGGATGTTGTTAGTTTGTCCTCACTTCCGTATAGCCCCACCCCACCGACACACTTCTTTGGATCAGCCAAATTATGTTTTGGGTTCTTTACTTGACCCATATAGTTCGTATTGAAAACGTCGGATACGTTTAGGGAGTATGTGTACCTTTGGTTGCCAATAACTGTACTAGTTTCTCTGCGGCAGTGTTCATGCCCTCGTGACGCAGTGCCATCTGTAAGCTCTCATGCTCCTGTCTACTAATAACCTCGTCCTTGTATAACAGTGGTAGGACGTTGTCCAGTTGTAATTTTTGTGTTAGGTAGTTAAGATGAATGAAAAGCCTGTGCTTGTAAGTTGACATTCTTTATATTCACTGTGTTATACGATTTATCTAATAAGATGTTCATGTGGGCATTTGTTTTTGAAAGGTATTTAATGCTATTTTAATGGTCTTCAATGTTCCAAATCTTTCTTATGTGAATTTTATTGCCCTTATTTGCAGGAAAGCTTTATATCTATCTTGTCGTTGCTCACAGTAAAACCTCAAGATGCTCTGCTGTAACAGTTTTCTGTAAAGCGCAAAATAAAGTTATAATTGCCATCATTAGTAACTACAACGAAAGTGCTTTTTTAGCTTAAGAAAATTTTATTTGCATTTTCATATCATTAACTTATCAAGTACTTTGAAATAACATGCAGACATTTCTTCGAGAATAACGTTAAGTTCTTATTGCATAGCGGTTTCACTTGATAAGGGTGATAAAAGCTAAAGAACGTTACCCCACAAGGCGAAGGTTTGGTATATATTCATAGGAATCTACATGATGGTAGATGCCATTGACCTAAATACCTGTCTTAAAACATAATAAAGCTATCAGACTTTACTTGCCAATAAGACGTTGCTTATTTACCAAAGTTCCAATTCTACTAATTCGCACCACTACTAATTCGACTAATCAGAGCGTTCAAGAACCAAGAGAAAAATTGTTATATGTTTATCAGGATATCTGATATATTTACCATATAAGAAAATTTTGAAATGGCGAAAATAATTTCCTTATTTCAGCATTCATCAAGCTTTCACGCGCCATGTGACGCGTATCTGCCATGTGATTTCGTAGGCCAGCCACACTCTGATACGTGTTCTTGACTTTTCCGGATGTGACTGGTTTCGTCCCGTGGCCCTCTTACGTTCAAATGCACAGCGATTATAGCAGAAATTGTGATTACCTGGGGAACTTGTGGACATGCAAAGGGTATGGCTAGCAAATATCCACCCCAGTTCTTCGGACGAAAATCCAACTAGACTGAAAATCCCGAGAACTGCTACGGAGACAACAACTGTGTTCAAAGGAACTTGAACACAGAACGGGTTAACTTGATCAATAACCATAACCTATTTGACTCGACTTCTTGGTAAAGTGCGTTGAAACACGTCACACAAGTAGAGAAATCGTTTCATATCTCCTGTATTTTTTTTCCTTCTGTGTTTGATCGTAACCATAGAAGACGTATGCAAGATGTCCCCACACCGTGGAGTGTTTCTTTGATATTCATTCTTTGTGTTAGAGCAATCGGGAGCGAAGTTGCGTGGCTTTCAGAAGAAGTAACACATCTTTTAAATCCGCGCCCTAGCAGATAACTGCTTGAGTTGACTGTTGTCGCTGACTGCCGTGTAACACTGCGACCATGTGCCTCTTCGCACTGCTCAGCGAGTTTAACAGACTCATCAATCGTTTAAGGTGCTCTACAAGAATAAATTCAAGTTGCTGTTCACCAACTCCTTCTCAGGATTAAGTTGCGCAACTCGTAGTACTTGTTCCCAATGTCGGACATCTCTGTACAACGACCACAATAGCTTTCTGTTGTGCTGCGTACTGACTGACCGTTCTTTGTCTTGTCTGATATCACCAACATGGAGCGAAAGCAATCTGCCGTGAACTGGAAGCGTTGAAGAGTAGCCTCCTTAAATATCAAATAACTGGCGACGTCTTCGACTGGCATACAGTTATACAGTTCCAGCTCCTCGCCTATGATAATTTCATTTGTGCTTATGTTTTAGCTATTATCTGGCTATCGATGAATGCGACAGAAACGTTCGAATCGCTCTAGCGACGAATCGTTATCGTCCACCTTCTTGTCGAATTTCAGTAGCTTGGGGCTACTCTTTGAAATCTGTCCTTCCTGCCCCAGGGCCTGTTTACATTTTCGTTTCTCGTTATTCTTCCTGTCTTCTCTTTTTTGAGCCTGGATTTCACGTTCACACGCAATGAGGTCACTTTTTGATCGAATGATCGAAATTCCTTATATTTATAACCAAGCGCCTGTCCTAGTTCAATTAGTGTTCGCACATTTTTCTCCATGTATGTTCAACCTCCTGGTACAGAATCTTTTACAGTATGGATGTGACGGTTATGGGTTCTCCCTTCTCATAATAAATCAGACTCACACCTAATATCTGTCCTCTATGCTTTCCAAAACCTAAGTGCTAACGGTGCAAAATTAGCAATATTTGCATACCCGGAAATTCGACTGATCATAGCATTTAGTTCCAAAGAAAATATAATAATACCTAGCCAAAGTCATATCAACCAGAAAGATATATTTTGTGAACTCTCTCAATATCACTTACAAGATGACATGGCCATTACAAAGCGCGTTGCTCGTAAATACACGCACAATGCATGTTAAGTGTGTGTCTGGATGCACAACGCTTTAGAGCGATCATTCCTAACAAAACAAGACCTTCCTCAGGCAAAAGTAATACACTATGCACAATTTTGGTACGTTCTACTGTATGCTACTTGAAATTTCAAAATCTTATGTCTATTTCTTAAGATAGCCGATATAGTTAACACATGAGTAAATTTGAAAACAGGCTGAAAACTGATGACGCTTTGTTCCCTACAGAAAGAAAGTTATAAAACCCAAACTGCCTGACGTAGTTGTATCGCGTTATGTTATAAAACCCTTTACGCCAATACTTTTGTGCCATATTAATTCGTCCCGAAGCGTAATAGACACACAGCAACAAATGAGGTGCGGGACTTCGTGAATGGAATATGTTACCGACAAAAGTGCAATCTGCTAGATCTCTGTTTGAGTTCAAAAAGTTCTTATTATTTTTAGATGGCTTATGAAATATAATTTTAAAGTGATATATATATATATATATATATATATATATATATATATATATATATATATATATATATATATATATATATATATATATATATATATATAGAGAGAGAGAGAGAGAGAGAGAGATACCTCCAGCAATACGGGGATCGTTTTTGCTAAAAAAAGAACAGTATTAGGTAGACCAAAAATTTAGGGAGACCAAAAGTAGGTCTCCTTAATTCTTAGCGTGTTTTTACACGCTACGAAACTACACAGCAAACAAAAACGAATGATTTTATGGCATAGCGAATATAATGTACTTGTATTATGACGTAATAAACATTATGACGTAATAAAACGTACCATACTTTATATATTTATATATAGTGTGTAAACCGACTTAAGGGGAATATGCTTCATACTTATACAAAACACTTCAAAGGGCATTTTGTTTTGTATTCATTACTCTTTTTGCCTACCAAAGTAAATTTTAAGGAGTTCAAATAACACTATTTTGTCTTAATAATATAAAAATCTTGCACATATTCATGAAAAAATATATAGTCTCGTTATTGCTGGTTTATATTTCTAGGTGTATAAACCGACTTAAGGCGACTATATATACTACTTGAAGAGACATTTTGTTTATTATTAATTAATATTTCAATTCTTTGCTTTCCAAAGTAATGTTGCAGAGTTTAAATGTCACGTGACTATATATTTATATATAAACATGAAGCACCTTGCACATATTTGCATACAAAGTAACCATGTGACCCAGTCATTGGTAATAGGTGAAAAGTGTCATCTCTCAAGGCTGTCGTAAATGCATATAACTTCTAAACAACCCATATACATAACAAATAATAATAATAATAAACATAGGTTTAAAATAAATCTTTAAAAACACCCAACTAGTAGCTAAATATGCCACCTATGGAGACCAAATATACAGAGCATTAAACCACACACTTACGGAGATCCGGAAAATTCCGTGGTTTTAGCCCAGTCGCCTAAAATGCCATAGAAGATATAGAAATAATACGTAGACCAACTTTTTTGTTTATTTTTTGCTACTTAATATGACAAGAAGAAAAAATCACACACATTATCTACAACGTATAGGAACATTTTTTGGTAATTTTTGTCTTTCTAAACCCAAAGGTAAAAAATATACAAATTTTCTCCCTAAGTGCTATATATATTTCTCCCTAAGTGCTATATAGCTTTCGCTATGCCTAGAAGCTACGTGGTATTTTCATAGCGTAATCTCCTATTATTCTGTGAAAGGAATATACTTTGAAGGAGCTAGATCCGCAAAGAATCCTAAATGTGCCATACTAGAAGTGTCATGGCAACGTCGATAATCCAGTTAATTATTAAGCCAATCTTAACTACAATTTGGTTGCAAATATAACCCCTGCTATGTTATTTACCGATATTGGCGCATTAGTAGTAGAATTCCTTCTTTTTAGTGTAGTGCCAAATACGTATTTAATTCCAGTTCCTTTTACTGATACCTCCTATCCTCATTAGCTTATTGCAGGCAAATATAGTTCATGCGCTTATGTATTACTATCAAATATAATATGAACCGTATAAAAGAGTTATTTCATTATACATGTCATAAGGCATTTTATAAGTAAGCATTTCCTCTATGGAAATACGTTGATTCGATTGCGTATGTATGCTAATCTATCTCCACGTTCTTTGCCATATATGCCGGAAATTAAAGATGCACATGCAGTTATAGATCTGTATGAAATGTGAAATCACAACTTGACATTGTGACCTCCTGCAAAGTACCACGTACAAACATCGCGTCGCAAGCCTACAGGGATGGACATGGACAAAAATCATGAACGCAGGCACTGACCTGCAGGCATCACAGACCTGCAATGTATTAGAGAGCATGCACCACAGACCTACTAGGGATGTCACAGACCTAAAGGTGCCACAGGCTATTATAGATCACCATGTGCCGCAGACCTCCTAGGGATGTCACGGACCTAAGGGTGCCACACACCTACAGGCTATTAACGATCACCATGTGCCACATGCCGACTTAGGATGTCACAGACCTAAAGCTGTCACAAACCTACAGGCTATTAGAGATTACCATGTGCCACAAACCTACTAGGGATGCCGCAGTCCTAAAGGTGCCACAAACCTACAGGCTGTATTACATATCACCATATGCCGCATACTTACAGGCTATTACAGATCACCATGTGCCACAGACCTAATATGGATGCCATAGTCCTAAAGGTGCCACAAACCTACAGGCTATTACAGATCACCATGTGCCACAGACCTACTATGGATGCCATAGTCCTAAAGGTGCCACAAACCTACAGGCTATTACAGATCACCATGTGCCACACTTGTTATAAATACGGTGTCGCTTTGCTTCAACAATCGCTTGGCTTTTATTTAATATGTTACAATTTGATATTGCTGTATCGATAAATAATTTTCTCATCTTTGTATGAAGTACGAATCTTATCAAAAGTCCAAGGTAACAAACAAAGTAAATGGGATAAGAACACAATCGGATGTTAATATAAATATATTAATCAATATATGTATTGTATTATAAAATATTGAGAATATACCAAAGATAAATGTCTGTGATTAAAAAATATTCCCTTCTTGGCAGTGTATTAACCAGCTAAAATTTCCATACTAACCAATTCTAGTTTTTAGTGCTGCGATAAGGCTCAATTAAAGTGTACCTTAAATTTAAAACTAAAATATATATTAGTGTTAGTCACTCTTTAGTATTTCTTGCATGGCAATCATTTGTGTTAAAATTTGCATGATTTGAAAATGTTATGAAAATAATAGATTTTGAAAATAATTACCATGTCTTTTACGTTTGAAAGGAAGTGCGTCACTTACTTGATGAAGACGAGAAGTAAATTCCCTTAAAATTAACTTAAACACTTAAACACAATATTAAAACGAAATATTAAAGCAAAATCCTTTAAATTCGCTCATATAACCAGGAATTCTAATGGTTGCTTAAGGCTTAAAATTATCAGGTACTTTTTTAGCCCTTATCAAATACTAAAAAACATTTAAAATGTTCTAAGAAGCCCTTAAATCAAAATTATATACTACATGTTCGCGAAATAATTCTTGTGACAGAGTTAAAAGAAACCAAAACGTCTCAGAATTTTACATCAATTTAGGTGTCAGGATATTTTCTAATCACCTGTCACCAACATTGCCCAGATTAACAAAGTTTTACTGTTATTAAAATAACAACTTTGTTTATTTTTAAGCCATAATATTTTCAATGGTTTTATTTTGAAGAAAATAAACGTCGCAATTTTGACAGTTTTCCCTTAGTTAATGCTTTTTAGCATTTTATTTTATAACCAGAGCTTTCCTAAATTGACATCCTAATGGTTGTGTAGGGCCTAAAATTTTAAGGTACTTTCCCGCCCTAGTTGTGTTATCAAATACTAAAACTTTTTGCAAAATGTTCTAAGAATCACTTAGAACAAAATCATACATCACATGTTGCCTAAATAATTCCTGTGACAAAATATTAAAGCAAAATCCTTTAAATTCGCTGATATAACTAGGCATCCTAACGGTTGCTTAGGGCTTAAAATTATCAGGTACCTTTTTAGCCCTTATCAAATACTAAAAAACATTTAAAATGTTCTAAGAAGCCCTTAAATCAAAATTATATACTACATGTTCGCGAAATAATTCCTGTGACAGAGTTAAAAGAAACCAAAAAATTTCAGAACTTTTCATCAATTTGGGTATCAGGACGTTTTCTAATCACCTGTCGCAACCTCCAGCCCCTTACCTATAACACCTTGAGGAGCATTGTAATATGCAGATCGCCAGGATGTCTACTATAGAGGCTAAGAGATCAGTGAGCGCTGTGATATCTAAATCATTCTAAATGCATTTCCTTCTGTAATCTCAATACGAGGCTTGAAAAAGAGCTAAAAAAAACATTTATTTTAATAAAAATATTGTGGTGCCTTGCACACACAGTGTTTGAAAGGTCAATAAGATCATAGGGCAAATACAGCCCTAGTTGTGTGACCCTATAGCCCTAGTTGTATCAACGCATCATAAACTGTGTAGGTATGTTAGCTTTTGTGCTGTGTTATGTAGCTGCTGTCTGGGTTGTGTTTTCAATGAAGAGAAAAGTGAGGTGCATGAATTTATTACAGATTTTAGGATATAGCTTACTTTGTGATAAAACGAACATGAAACATTTTAACATATAAAAGACTAGCAAATAGAATTGTGGCCTGTTGGGAAATAAAATGCTCATTAAAATAGGTCCTAAAATGTTCCATTTAAAGTTGTATTTTTTTTATATTTAAATATTACAAAGCAGAAATAGATATTCGACTACATTAGCTTTGAAAAAATATACATGATTCTATTATCTAAATGAAACAAATCCATTAAATACTGTGTATGTATTCTTAATCGGGAATGCAATCTATCCCGTGTCTTTATCTGTGACAGTATAATGAATGATTTATTTAATAAAATAAAAAAAAGTCAAGATTTATTAATGGAAATATCTGTGACAGTATAATGAATGATTTATTTAATAAAATAAAAGAAGTTAAGATTAATTAATGAAAATATTGCACATGGAACTTATTTTGACTGAATCAAAGAAATATCTATAACGGAATTTCTTCTTTTTAAAATCTATTTGGCTTTGTCAAATTTAATAAAGATAAATCTACAGAGTTAATATACATGATTCTATTATCTAAATGAAACAAATCCATTAAATACTGTGTATGTATTCTTAATAAATGTATATTTTGTAACATGGTTGTAGATAATCTACAAAGCTATCATTTAGAAATCAATTAAATTGACATCTAAAATCAAGAATCTGTATTCGAAGCAAGAAAATAAATGTATATTTTGTAACATGGTTGTAGACAGACGTCTCTGCCATTCCACTCACATGGAACTGCAGCAAATATAAACATTCAGTGAAATTTTTGGTTGCGGTAACAGCATTAGCAAACTACAAGAAAAGTATATTCTCAGTATATTAATATTTACATATATTTACACACCTTTGTCTCTAAATAAGGTTTAATATTCTAAATTGAGTTAGAAATATTTCTAGTTTCATATTTTGTGTTTTTAGTTTTTCAACTCCAAATGTATTTTGAAATATTATAATTTTTATATTTTAAGTCAATATTGATATGTTTGTATCAGTTATAAATATTTTAAAATGAATTTCAGATTCTGTTATAGCTTAGCAAATGTGTATTCGAAACCGATTCCAGTTTTTTAGATCCGATTGTATGATTTATTCTATAAAAACCCATCCAAAAAATGAAAATAGTCGCATGCTTTTGAGTAATGTTACGTGTTTAATGTTTAATGAAAGTTCTAAATGTGACAAGTAGCCACATGGTCTTGGGTGCTATTTACGTGCTTGGCCCAAAACATGACCAAAAGGATATTGCTGTTTCTTTTTTTTTTCGAATTATTTAATCTTGAAATTCTTGATGAATAACATGTGTTTTATATTTTTAATGGTCTGATGTTATTTTCTGAAATCAGTAGATAAATTATCTGAATTATGTTCTTAACCGAAACTGAAAATGACAGAGATAATTATGTTTGCGACCGAACAATCCTCACTCGATTCTCTTGGTAAAATTCAAACTTTTTGAATGCATATTCTGTTGAGTTGTTGTTTTGAGATCAAACTATAAGATCGCAGAACACTGGAAACTTAACAGATTGCGGATTTTTACTCCCTGTGCAAAAAAAAAAAAAAAACACACACACACACAAAAACGAAAAAAAAAAACAAAACAAAAAAAAAAAATAAATAAATAAATAAAAAATAAAAAAGAGAAAAACGAGAAAGACAAGTAGGCATTGGGACGTTGTGTAGACGTCGCTAAAACAAATGTATACTCCCTCCATCTAGATGGTGGAAATGGTATGGTGTCATTGACATGGTAATCCGTATAATACCCCACTCCCGCCCCCTCCAACAACCACCCCATCCTTGGGTTATCCGGTAAAGCAGAATATGTATGAGGTTAATTTCTATGAATGTTAGATGTTGAATGTTTAATATGGAAAAAATGGGAGGGTACCTGAAATTCCCGTCTAGTCAACAGAGCGCGAAAAACGTTAATTAGACGCCGGACAGAATCAAAACTAACATTTGAACAAGGTTGATTATCCAACATCTATTGAAATGTGTGTCAAAGATTAAGCATTGATCTTGAGCAATTACAACCAGATTCACTGTTGCAGTTCGATCGCGCCGACGTCAAAGCGACGTTGAAGGGACGTCGGAATGTTTAGTGGGAATAGAATACTTATATATCTTTTCTTCCAGCAAATAACTCGAGTAATCATTTTAAATTATATGATTATAATTATGGTATACGCTTATATGAAAAAAAAATTCGCTTCCTGCATGACGAAGCATAACAGATTTTAGCGGTGTTTTTCTCATCTACGCAGACCGGGTAGGGTTGTGGGGTGGGGAGTGGGGTGCTATTATAGCCGTAGTGTTATGTTTTTTTTCCTTATTTAGACATTCCGCACTCAGGGTGAAGTCTACTAGAACGTCAGCGTTGGCTTGAAAGAAAGGCGTCAAACACGCTTGGCATGCGAACTATTCTAAAAAAACACACGAGCAATCATAGTCACATATTTGTATGCGAATGACCCCTCCCAGCCCCCACGTGTTCCGTCGCCTCCCCCCACCCCCACCCCCCCATCCCCACACACACACACCCTGTGATGACTATAACCACGAATATAAATAGGTGATGTCATGCATGGTTTCGCTGTACTTTTCGAATAGATATCTTTGTACATAGAACACAATAGCATGTTCTACTGAAGTGGAGGATTGAAAGTGTGCTTCTGTGCACATTTAGGTCGCATCTCCTCCTAGACTTAAATGTCTTAAAATGTCTTAAAAATTTGGTTGATCGTAACGGACATGAGTACCTAATTGGATGCCACTTATTTTCGCAATTCGCACGGTTTTTAAACTCCTCTCCTCGGAGGATTCTAAAAGAAAAGGTCTCAAAATTTTGATGGAAGGTAGATGATTGTATATGTATGCCTATGCTTTATTACGTATGAAAAATACTTGCACTTCCCTATCTAAATAAATCTGACGAAATAATTATTAAGGAATTTTGAGAAGGAAATTCTAAATGCTTAGCTTATTTGGTTATTTTTAAAGAGTGCAAGTATTTATGGCACAAATATGAAAATGAGAAATGGGTTCACACTGCGGGTGGGGGAGGGGGATAGATGTATATGGTATTATATGTGCTACTGTGTGTTTCCATGTGCTACCATGTATCTGGGTGGGTGGGGGGTCGGATAACCATGTGGTACACGCGAGGTCTCTCCCATCCCAGGGGTTTGGATCGGAAAACCATGGGGGGGGGGGGGGGGGGGGTCGCAATTGCAGGGACAGGTGAGGTTATAGTAACAGAATTTTTAATATTTTACCGACGTCTGGTTCTATTAAATATGTAGTTGCAAATATTTCGACGTCCATTCAACGTCGTCGTGATGTTGCAACGTCGAATCGGCCAAATCGCAACACTGAACCTCGTTGTAATTTGGTGGTGATTCGTCGAAACCATTGATCAACGTGTAATAAACGTCTGATATACAACGTTGTTTAGAAGTGCCAATGATCGCAACAAAACCTCCCTTTCCCCTACGTTAAATCAACGTCTTTTGTAACGTTGAGTAGACGCAGAAAAACCGACGTTGCATTGATGTTGAATAACAGACGTTTTAGAAATGCAGCGTCACAACCAAAATCAACCCCGAAAGTGGAAGTCAGGCCCGGTCTCTTCGAAAACAGACCAGAATGAGAAAGTAAAATACAGGAATTTCAAGAGCGCAAGTTTTTTTTTTTCTTCAGTGTACTTTCGAAAAATATTCAGCTGTATATATATATATATATATATATATATATATATATATATATATATATATATATATATATATATATATATATACTGCGTTATCGATAACTAAAGCGTGGGGGAACTTTTCACTGTTACTTTCTAGATGGCGGCTTTAGATTACTGTTTTCCTGACGTCAATGCAACGTCGCGTTCCCTACGTCTATGTTACGACTGGCGGGAGATGCACGTTGTTTCGACTTTCATAATCAACCAAAATCCGACGCTGGTCAGACGTCGGTTGCGACGTCTATCCAACGTTGAGGTGACATCGCAATGAATCCGAAAAAACTCCTTTACGCCGGTCTATATACCACCATGCAGTGACAGGTGCTTACCGAAATAGACATTAATTGTAGATAAAAAATTATTCCCATGGTCCGGTTTGGCACAAAAAATGCTTGTTACCGTACCCGCAGTATTGTTGGGATAACAACTCTATTTGAAGAATACATTGATTCGTAAATTAGATCGGTTATTGTATATATCGATTGTTTCATGATTAACTTAATTATAAATTGAGTTAAAATGTAATTAAATTGCATGAGAATAACATTTATAACTACATAATGATAAATATTGGGCCAAATCAGCAATTGTGTTTGCTAAGTTCATTTCTCAACATTTCTTGAAAACACATTGTGTTTTGATCTAAAACGATAATACTAAGAACCTTTGAAAACCTTAGGACTTGAGGCTTGACCACCTGTGCATAAATGAGGAACTGAAAAATCTAAACTGAAAAAGCTTCAACAACAATATCTAAATAATCCAGACAACTTGCTAATTAGGACAAAATATCAGTCCCAACGTGGTCCAATTTATCTAGATCTGGATTTATTGGTTGTAGAAAAAAACTGCACTTTGGGCTCGTGGTCAAAATTGAGTTGTCTCCCATGTCTACTCCTGGAGGGAGGGTACTTTTTACCCCTATGTGTCCTGAAAAAAAGGCCGAGGAAGGGAGTAATATTTAGGTCGAATTCTGCCCATGAGGAGTTTCTATTTCGCTAAGGCAGAGGAGTGGCCGGGGTTGGGCCACTATGTATGATATGTGTTAGCTATCTGTGTACAAAATAAAAAAAAAACACGTAGAGAAATGGTGGGGATCGGAAGTAATTTTGAGACAAGACGCTGTCCGGGCGAAAAACTAATTTCTTCTTATAATCTTAACTAAAGCTGGGGAATAGCCTTATCTTCTTGAAATATGGGTTAACGGTAATAAACATTGGTCCCTACCTGTTTTTTCTTCTTCTTTTTCTTTTTGGTGATTAGCAAGAAACAATAGCAAAAAAAAAATAACAACAGCGGCAAACAAACAAACAAACAAAAAGAAAACATTTTCAGTTAAATCGGTCGTAGAAGTTTGGCTACAGAACCGTCAAAGGTGTTCACCTGGTTATTGCTTTTTCATAATAACCAAAAAAAGTTCACAAGACAAGATTATGGCAGAAAAAAGGAATCATGCGGAAATACCTACTGCTTCATATGAATTCAACATACTTTGATTGAAACTCCCCAAAATTTAATAGATCAAACTCCTTGCTAATCAGAACGAAACATATCAGTAACAACATTGCCCGGATTAACTGTAATTAAAGTAACAGCTTTTTTAAGGCTATAATATTTTCAAAAGTTTTATTATTTTAACATCCTTTGAAGAAAATAAACGTCGTCACTTTGACAGTTTTCCTTAAGTTAATACTTTTTAACATTTTCGAATATCTTGATGATATCAGAAAATAATAATTTAAGATAAAAAAAAAACTTACTTGAATTCGACGATGAGCTTCGGGGAATGATTATAAGGGAAGATGCACACGACAATGGTTTCACTTTACAATGTCCTGACAGTAATCATGCGAACTTTGGCGCTATTCCGCGTGATCAAGAATTATGTCGTTGTCACAAAGCTTAAAACGGTCAATCTGATGCATCCTCAATCTGTCTTATGCACTATAAACGCGTGTATAACCATGTTAAAGGAGAATGCCGCATCAGCGACATGTGCGTGATAGCGAGTTTGACCGTTGACTAAAACCACCATCATTTACTCAAGCTATTACTTTGGATTTAGTGCGATTTGTTAATGAGGAATCATCAAGTGTTCTTTGGTTATATTGCAACTAGGTTTACCAGCTAAATGCAAAAAAATAACACTAGTACTCTGCGTTTGCCGCAAAAGGGAGTGCTTTCAGAACTTTGTCTAACATGGCACTCCTCATTTAAGGGTCGGTTAAAATATTAATCATAATCAGTTGGTAGTTACTGGTACGTGAGTGACCTCCTTGGGGTAGAGGTAGGGGGAGGTGGGCGGGAGGGGGGGGGGGGGGTCTGGTAATTTCATTCATTAGTGTAAGTTTCCAATACAAAGGGATTCTTTCGGAAATACACTCTGCGTGTGGTTTAAAACGGGGGGTTATTATTTCAAACTTAGTACTCTGTCAGCACGCAACTGGAGCATAACCAGAGGCGAATAGCCACTACTTGGAGGGCTATGTACGGAGCAGAGAAGGCGCTCTGCCGTTAGATGTAACGTATGGCGAGTGGGCACAGGAAACGATGTGTGAATAGCCACTACATGCAAGGCTATGTGCGGAACATACCAAGCACTCTCCCCTAATTGTGTAATATGTGCACGGCTATCAGCACACATTCTCTCCACATATGGCTAGGCTGTTTCTGAGAAGGTAGTGGAACGGGCTATGCACCGAGTGGGCACAGCATATGTTGTGCAAATAGCCAGTACATACAAGGCTATGGAGCCGGACCACAATTAAATTATTTTCTGGTTGCCCATAAACAGGAAGTGTATTTGAAAAAAATAGGGCTATCGGAATTAGTAGTGTAAAAACGGGGGTTCTAAAACAGGAAGTGACGTCATAGTGACGTCACATGGTGTTTTAGAACCCCCACGGGGGTTCTAAAACAGTGACGTCATAATGACGTCACTGTGGGGAAAACCCGATCGATAAATTTCAGAGTGCACTCGTACAGAGTGTGGGGGAAAACCCGATCGATACATTTTAGAGTGCACTCGTTCAGAGCGTGGGAACGATCAATAAATTTGAGAAGGAATGGGATTTTCAGCAGGATAAAAGTGTGGCTCCGAAAACAGGAAGTGACGTCATAATGACGTCACGAGGTGTTTTCGGAGCCCCATGGGGCTCCGAAAACAGTGACGTGATTGTTTTCGAATTCGCATGGGTATTTTGAAACAGGTAATCGAAAGAGCGCGCGCCCGTTCAATGACGTCATGATGACGTCATCATGACGTTATAATGACGTCATCATGATGACGTTATAATGACGTCATCATGGCGTTATAATGACGTCATCATCATGACGTTATAATGACGTCATAATGACGTCATCATGACTTTATAATGACGTCATCATCATGACGTTATAATGACGTCATCATGACGTTATCATGACGTTATCATGACGTCATCATGATGTTATGGCATATTAAGACAGTTCTAAGCAGGATAACCCTAAGTCGCCTGTCAATCATCATGACGTCATTAGTCACGTGACCTGTCAATCATCATTGGTCACATGACCTGTCAATCATGTGTGATGTGATTAAAACCGCACATGAGGAATATTTTCCTGCTGATTAACCTTCTGGCCTGAATGGCTCAGTTGGTAGAGCAGAGGACCCGTAAGCGGACCCATGATCTGAAGGTCGGTGGATCGAACCCGCCCTCGGGCATCACTTTCATATCATGGGTCCTCAATCTTAGAAGACCCCCCCCCCCCAGGATCAAGACATGACATGAATCGGACCCCCCCCCCCAGGACCAGGACATGACATGAATTGACCCCCCCCCCCAGGACCAAGACATGACATGAATCGGACCCCCCCCCCCGGACCAAGACATGACATGTATCGGACCCCCCCCCAGGACCAAGACATGACATGTATCGGACCCCCCCCCCCCGGACCAAGACATGGCATGTATCGGACATAGTCATATAGCTATATGACTATGTAATTGCTATGTGAACATAATTAGTTTCAAGTATGTATGTCATTATCAGATCGTTTAATAGTCAAGCCGCGATAGCTCACTTGGCAGAGCAAACGGCTAGCAACCTGAGAGTCCCGGGATCGATACCACATCGAGGCAAACTTTTTTTTGGTTTTTTGTTCACTTTTATGACTCTGTGACATTATGTGACAACATGTGACTGTGACATCATGTGACTCTGTGACATTATGTGACTGTGACTGTTTTTTTTTTTTTTTTTTTTTTTTTTTTTAACATAATGGCTATATTTCTATGTCTATTTTCACTATTATTATGATAATATTTAATTAGTCATATTTCAATGGTTCTAACCACACAGCATAGGAATAAGTACATGTGTACAGAGTGTGGGGAAACCGATCAATAAATTTTAGAGTGCACTCGTTCAGAGTGTGGAGGAAACCGATCGATAAAATTTCAGAGTGCACTCGTTCAGACCGTGGGAACGATCGATAAACTTGAAAACATCAAAGGCCTAGACCGTGGGAACGATCGATAAATTTGAAAACATCAAAGGCCTAGACCGTGGGAACGATCAATAAATTTCAGAGTGCACTAATTCAGAGCGTGGGAACGATCAATAAATTTGAGAAGGAATGGGATTTTCCACAACTCTATGTTTTATGTTATAGTAGTTGGAAAATGACACTTCTAAAGCACATTTAACAAATGTAGGTTTTTATAACATATAATATATAAAATAAGTTTGAACATTTTAGCATGCTACTTATTTGAATATTCTAAAGTCATAGTAGTGGAAAAATGATGGTTCTAGACCAACTTTAACAAATTTTGTTTTTTGACAAAATATGATGTATAAAATAAGTTTGAACATTTTACCATGGTGTAGTAGGGTAAAAATAAGGGTTCTAGACCAACTTTAACAAATTTAGTTTTTAACACCATATGATATATAAAATAAGTTTGAACATTTTAGCATGCTAGTTATTTGAATATTCTAAAGTCATAGTAGTGGAAAAATGGTGGTTCTAGACCAATTTTAACAAATTTTGTTTTTTGACAAAATATGATGTATAAAATAAGTTTGAACATTTTACCATGGTGTAGTAGGGTAAAAATAAGGGTTCTAGACCAACTTGAACAAATTTTTGTTTTTTTTTTGACAACATATGATG
The DNA here is from genome assembly GCA_949752745.1 of Protula sp. h YS-2021. Classification (NCBI taxonomy): domain Eukaryota; kingdom Metazoa; phylum Annelida; class Polychaeta; order Sabellida; family Serpulidae; genus Protula; species Protula sp. h YS-2021. Next base: position 65,239,924 of record OX457030.1, read on the forward strand.
TATAAAATAAGTTTGAACATTTTACCATGGTGTAGTAAGGTCAAAATCAGGGTTCTAGACCAACTTTAACAAATTTAGATTTTTACACGTTTCAGACGATTCTACCACTTGGTTGGTTGGTTGATTGTTGGAAAATGGGAAGTGAAAATGTGGATAGTTATGTAGGAAAACTGCGCCCATTCAAAAGACGTGTTCGAATGGCAAGCCCATTTTAAAGACGTGTTCGAATGGCAAGCCCATTCAAAACACGTGTTCGGATAATTTTTGAAAGATATTACGTCGTGGTATTGTTCAACAAATTGTTCAACATGTTCAACACGTTCAACATGTTCAACATGTTCAACAAGTTCAACATGGTCAACATGTTCAACAAGTTGTTCAACATGTTCAACATGTTCAACAAGTTCAACATGTTCAACATGTTGTATATAAAGCTATGTTTAAAGACTTTCTCATCATTTGAATAGTGTAGGTTGAACCGAAAGGATGTATACATGCAACATTTGTTCGAAATCTTACAATTGGCCGCAAAGTCTTAAAAGACACTTAAAGGTTGCTCACGCTTCAGAAGTGGATGAAGAATCGGATATGGAAAACCCTTTAAAACTACCTTTCACGGAAACTTTAGATGAGTCTTCTATGGAAAGTCAAAGCGTCAACATAGCTGAAAAGAATGCACATGCTTGTACAGAATGTGGTGCATTGTACAACAGCGAAGAAGCTTTGCTCAAACATATGGAGCAGTGTGGTGCGGATGCTGATGACAGGAGTTCTGAAAGTGAGTCAGAAACAGACTCTGAAAGTGAGTCAGAAATAGACTCTGTTTGGCATGATATGGTTCAAGACGTCTACGATGACTATGATAACATATTTCAAGAAAAGGTTTCAGAATATGAAGAACAAGGACTTGAAGATGCGCGTGAAATAGCAAGTTATGACCTTCGACCCATTTATAAGCATGGACTAAAACAACTGTTTATGAGACTGTTCAACTATACCCAGCGTCTACAACAAAGCAAACATTATCAAAAGATTTTAGAGGACTTTAATTACTTTGTTGATGAAAAACATTATAAGTATTCAAAGGCATTAAAGGCGGCTATAAGGAAAAACAATGCATTCTTTGAAGAGCTACTAGATATGGAGGAGGAGGAGGATGGTAGCAGTGACAACAAAAGTGGCATGGACAGTGAACAGAGTGAAACAGATGCAGAAAAATAGACTTATTTGACTAAACTTTATAATAAAGACTTTATAAATGTTGTAATATTTTATTAACTTAAGCGTTGTGTAATATATGTCTTGCTTTACAACATATAAAGTCGTAAGGTTCCTGACACGGTTTTAATTGACTCGTAAACCATATATCATATATTGGGTATTATAGTTAATTTTGTATTATTATGTATTATATTCAAGAATTGTATTATTATGTATTATATTCAAGTATTGTTTTATTATATATTATATCCAAGTATTGTTTTATTATGTATTATATCCAAGTATTATATGAGAAAAATAAAAAGTTGAAAAGCATCATATGTGTTTTTATTGAACATTACAAATATGTACAATTATGATAAAAACAAAACTATTTCAAATACATATTATGTTAATACATGTGCAGAAGAACTAAACTTAAAATTTTATAACAACTGACTTCACATGAACATAGATAAAGTTAATTTCATAGTCTACATATGAAGACAATTTAATTTGAACTACATATCAAATGTACATGTCCATATGAGTCAAAGCTAAGTTCTTGTCAAGCTTCAAAACCGTCGGTCCAATCTTCTGCACTGTGATGAAATCACAGCATCCACTAAGCTCGTCATGCTGTTAAAACTGTATACAGTCATCTCGCTGTCTACTCAACCATCTTCTGACAGTCACTGCATTTATACAGATCCATTTTCTGAAGCATGAGATCCACTGACGTCATTTGCTTCTTCAACATGTGCCAGTCTTTCAATGACAACAAAATTCCCTTCTTGGTAGGATATAACCTCCCAGATGCATGATTCGTAATATATTTACGAATGTTAACCATCACTTTCTGTTGATAATTCACCAATTTAATATATGTTTCTCCATTAATGGGTATCATAACCGGTGAATCGTCTACACGCATCTTCTTTATAGTGGTATCAGCTTTACGCTCCGGTTCTCGCTTCACATTAGGCTCTGTCGTATTTTTTCGCATTTTACACGGCGGCGTCATAGCTGGAAACTCATCTCTTTTTATCTTTCTAAGATGTGGTCGCTTTTGACGCTGCTGACGTGACTTCGCCTTAGACTTTACCATGGGCATTGCCTTAGACTTTGCTGTAGGTATTGTCTCAGGCTTTGCTATAAAATTTTCTGCAGGCATTGCCATAGATGGTAGTTGTTGTTCACTCACTGCAGACATGTTCACTCTTCAGTATCTTGATACAGAATGTGCGTTATGTCTGAGGGTAGGTACCTTTTATGCTCTATAGGGAGCTGCCACACTCGAGGTTGGACACACTATGTCCTAAAATGTTTAGAAATAATTTTACCATATGCGACTTTGCAGCCAATTGTAAGATTTCGAACAAATGTTGCATGTATACATTCTTTCGGTTCAGTCTACACTATTCAAATGATGAGAAAGTCTTTAAACATAGCTCTATATACAACTTGTTGAACAACATGTTGAACAACAACATGTTGAACATGTTGAACAACTTGTTGAACATGTTGAACAAGTTGAACATGTTGAACTTGTTGAACTTGTTGAACATGTTGAACATGTTGAACATGTTGAACATTTTGAACATGTTGAACTTGTTGAACATGTTGAACATGTTGAACAACTTGTTGAACATGTTGAACTTGTTGAACATGTTGAACATGTTGAACATGTTGAACGTGTTGAACATGTTGAACAATTTGTTGAACAATACCACGACGTAATATCTTTCAAAAATTATTCGAACACGTCTTTAAAATGGGCTTGCCATTCGAACACGTCTTTAAAATGGGCTTGCCATTCGAACACGACTTTAAAATGGGCTTGCCATTCGAACACGTCTTTTGAATGGGCGCATTTTTCCTACATAACTATCCACATTTTCACTTCCCATTTTCCAACAATCAACCAACCAACCAAGTGGTAGAATCGTCTGAAACGTGTAAAAAACTAAATTTGTTAAAGTTGGTCTAGAACCCTGATTTTGACCTTACTACACCATGGTAAAATGTTCAAACTTATTTTATACATCATATGTTGTCAAAAAAACAAAAATTTGTTCAAGTTGGTCTAGAACCCTTATTTTTACCCTACTACACCATGGTAAAATGTTCAAACTTATTTTATACATCATATTTTGTCAAAAAACAAAATTTGTTAAAATTGGTCTAGAACCACCATTTTTCCACTACTATGACTTTAGAATATTCAAATAACTAGCATGCTAAAATGTTCAAACTTATTTTATATATCATATGGTGTTAAAAACTAAATTTGTTAAAGTTGGTCTAGAACCCTTATTTTTACCCTACTACACCATGGTAAAATGTTCAAACTTATTTTATACATCATATTTTGTCAAAAAAAAACAAAATTTGTTAAAGTTGGTCTAGAACCATCATTTTTCCACTACTATGACTTTAGAATATTCAAATAAGTAGCATGCTAAAATGTTCAAACTTATTTTATATATTATATGTTATAAAAACCTACATTTGTTAAATGTGCTTTAGAAGTGTCATTTTCCAACTACTATAACATAAAACATAGAGTTGTGGAAAATCCCATTCCTTCTCAATTTATTGATCGTTCCCACGCTCTGAATTAGTGCACTCTGAAATTTATTGATCGTTCCCACGGTCTAGGCCTTTGATGTTTTCAAATTTATCGATCGTTCCCACGGTCTAGGCCTTTGATGTTTTCAAGTTTATCGATCGTTCCCACGGTCTGAACGAGTGCACTCTGAAATTTTATCGATCGGTTTCCTCCACACTCTGAACGAGTGCACTCTAAAATTTATTGATCGGTTTCCCCACACTCTGTACACATGTACTTATTCCTATGCTGTGTGGTTAGAACCATTGAAATATGACTAATTAAATATTATCATAATAATAGTGAAAATAGACATAGAAATATAGCCATTATGTTAAAAAAAAAAAAAAAAAAAAAAAAAAAAAAAACAGTCACAGTCACATAATGTCACAGAGTCACATGATGTCACAGTCACATGTTGTCACATAATGTCACAGAGTCATAAAAGTGAACAAAAAACCAAAAAAAAGTTTGCCTCGATGTGGTATCGATCCCGGGACTCTCAGGTTGCTAGCCGTTTGCTCTGCCAAGTGAGCTATCGCGGCTTGACTATTAAACGATCTGATAATGACATACATACTTGAAACTAATTATGTTCACATAGCAATTACATAGTCATATAGCTATATGACTATGTCCGATACATGCCATGTCTTGGTCCGGGGGGGGGGGGGTCCGATACATGTCATGTCTTGGTCCTGGGGGGGGGGGGGTCCGATACATGTCATGTCTTGGTCCGGGGGGGGGGGTCCGATTCATGTCATGTCTTGGTCCTGGGGGGGGGGTCAATTCATGTCATGTCCTGGTCCTGGGGGGGGGGGTCCGATTCATGTCATGTCTTGATCCTGGGGGGGGGGGGTCTTCTAAGATTGAGGACCCCATGATATGAAAGTGATGCCCGAGGGCGGGTTCGATCCACCGACCTTCAGATCATGGGTCCGCTTACGGGTCCTCTGCTCTACCAACTGAGCCATTCAGGCCAGAAGGTTAATCAGCAGGAAAATATTCCTCATGTGCGGTTGGAATCACATCACACATGATTGACAGGTCATGTGACCAATGATGATTGACAGGTCACGTGACTAATGACGTCATGATGATTGACAGGCGACTTAGGGTTATCCTGCTTAGAACTGTCTTAATATGCCATAACATCATGATGACGTCATGATAACGTCATGATAACGTCATGATGACGTCATTATAACGTCATGATGATGACGTCATTATAAAGTCATGATGACGTCATTATGACGTCATTATAACGTCATGATGATGACGTCATTATAACGCCATGATGACGTCATTATAACGTCATCATGATGACGTCATTATAACGTCATGATGACGTCATCATGACGTCATTGAACGGGCGCGCGCTCTTTCGATTACCTGTTTCAAAATACCCATGCGAATTCGAAAACAATCACGTCACTGTTTTCGGAGCCCCATGGGGCTCCGAAAACACCTCGTGACGTCATTATGACGTCACTTCCTGTTTTCGGAGCCACACTTTTATCCTGCTGAAAATCCCATTCCTTCTCAAATTTATTGATCGTTCCCACGCTCTGAACGAGTGCACTCTAAAATTTATCGATCGGGTTTTCCCCCACACTCTGTACGAGTGCACTCTGAATTTATCGATCGGGTTTTCCCCACAGTGACGTCATTATGACGTCACTGTTTTAGAACCCCCGTGGGGGTTCTAAAACACCATGTGACGTCACTATGACGTCACTTCCTGTTTTAGAACCCCCGTTTTTACACTACTGGAATTTTTGTTGTGAAGGTAAGTTCCTATGGCATGAGGGGCTTAAAATGTGCAAACATATCGTGAGGATATTAGGCTATCATTTTAAATTAGTTTTATTCGCCGTATGTTTCTAGTTTTGAAATATAAGTTTTAACTTCCGGTTGAAAATCGTTGAATTTTAGTGTTTGGAGAGGTCGAGCTAAGGGGTACCAACTTTGCGAAGTTGTGGCAAAAACCTTTAATTGGTCAACCCCTATTTCAGTCCTTATTTTTAGTCGTCCCAAGGGTCAAACTGTGAAACAATTGTTGGTTTGGCTCAACGAGATGTATGGAAGGAACCAGAATACCGGAAGTTATACAGAAAGTCAATGGTAAATTAATTGTGGTCTGTGGCCGCATGTAGAAAAATTACTCAACCAAAATGTACTGCGGAGTAGTAGTTATATGCACACATTGTAGATGATATATTCGTTGGAAAAAAATTCAAAAAGGAATATATAGTGGTGTCTGGTGTGAAAACTGATGTTCAGTTGTTCTAGATTTCGCTGTGTGTGTGTGTGTGTGTGTGTGTGTGTGTGTGTGTGTGTGTGTGTGTGTGTGTGTGTGTGTGTGTCTTTCACTTCCCGTCGAACTCAGATCCCAGGTTCCCAAACGCGGATGAAGTTCACCGACGTACACAGGACCTCCAGGCCGAAAAAGGGACTTTGGTCGAGGTTCCCACTTCGCAAACATTTTTTTTGTGATTTTTTTGCGAATCAGGAGCCTGGCTTTCACCTGAACCCTAGTTCTCGATTTGCACATTTTTTCAGTAAGCTCCGTTTTTTAGTTGTTACACTTCCCAATAGGGGGCGGACAACCATGAACTCTGTGTAAAGAAGCACATGGATTGATAGCCAATCAGTTCTCTTTCTTCTATATGCACGTGTTTTATCAGCCAATAGGACGAGCGCACATTGCGAGCACATGGCGGGCACTTGAACTACTGCTGGGGGTGTCATGCTTTGTTATGATTCACAATGCACTCTTACTTCCGTTTGAATTAATATGGTTTTATCTAATTAAAATTAACTAAAATAGCATAAAATGTTCATAAAGAATATAATTACAATAAAATATTATTTATAAACGTTTTTTGTTGAAAAAATACATCTTTGAATGCGCGAAGATGCGTTTGAGAAAATCTTGTCACCCCTCGCCTCCGCAGTTTTGGGTACTTCTAACTGCAATGGCCTCTAGTTTGTTTACCTTTTCTAAGCTCAATTTTTAAAGTCACCGTGGAATATAATTGTCATTTACAGCCCAAAAAAGTTTAACTGATTTAATATTAAGTCATATCTTGCCCTCATTCTATTATTTCTAGCGTACTCTTGGCTTAACCTGACGTTGAAGATGCGTGTGTATCAACCCCTGTTTTCCCTCGCTTTTAATCACAATTTCTCTCTAAAAGTCTACAGTTACTGGTGAGATATGCAAGAGAATGCTAAATAAATGTGAAATCAAGCATATTCTCTTTTGGCCACAGCTTAACAAACTGATTGATTTTTTTTTTGCCGCAGGCTCCTTTTTGACCTGTAACGTTAGGGGAGTTGTCATTATCTGTTGGTACATCGCGAACGCAGATTATTTGAGGCTTTAAAACTAGATTTTGAACGGTAGGATGTCAAATTAGTGTGTATCTTACATGTATTAACTGTTTCCATGCACTTTATAACTAAAATATTTCAAATTTCCGATGATATTCCGTTCCTGCACGCGGCAGCAAAGCTACCCATCCCCCGTTTCACTTTTTTGACGCCTTCTACTTGTCTGTCATATTAAATACGAGCTCGGTTTTTTATGGACAAAGTTTAAGTACTCGTAGGGATCTAATTCTGAAGACGAGCAATGAGTACTGGCATAAACTGTAATTTTTTCAGTTTATTTTGCAACTGTGTTAACAAAATGCTCCCTCCCCTCCCTCCACCCCTCCCGTCCTCCACCCCAGTTAATAATATTGCTTTCTGTAAGTTCTCAGATCACCTAATAGGCCAGTAAATAAATCAAACACAAATGTATTCTTCAAAGGCCGTGTCGTGAGATCAGTAAGCTCTCAAATCACCTAATAGGATTGTGATGATATCAGACTACTGCTGTCTTTGAATCAGAGCTGTTTTTTTCCAACGCTATCTGTGTATCATTTCGCCAAATTTTCTATCTGATATGCCCCATCACTTTATGTCACCTTGGACTTGAAATATAGCGCGTATATTCTGGCTTTTTTTTTGCACTTGGTGTATTCAAATAATGCTTTATTCATCTTTTCTTGAAAACTGTAGCTGAAATGTGATAACATGTGTTAAAAGTTTTATGACAAGTATTTTGTTCTTATAAATTAAAATCTCACGTGATATGCTAATTAGATACCTGGGCATTGTGGGAAGGCGTCGCAGCGTCACATGCCACTTTGCAAGCCGCCATTACGTAGTGTTGTGAAAAATCAGGATATTTTTAAAGTTTTTGGAAACACAGGTGTTGTAAGGTAAGATTTAATTGTTATAAAGAAACAGTGAGTTCCCATTACAGTTAGTTGACGAGATATGTAGGTCGAAATGTGAAACTATTGTCTCATTTTCCTTGATGGGTGATATATCAGGATTTTTACACAGATTGTGTATGTTTATAATCATTGAATGACTGTTGTATTGTTCATTTTAAAAAAATCTGCGTACTGCCACAGATTTTTTAGCGATTGTCAAAAATGTTAAACTTGGGTAAAATTTGTCCGCAGATTAATTGGGTTTGTTGCAAGTTTTTTTTTAAAATGGCCGATTCAAGTAAAACTTCTGGTTCGCATTCCGCGCAGTTCAAGTTAACTTGGGTAAAAAGTTTTATTTCAATACGCTCCTTGTATAGGTTTTCGCTTCTAATATATTTTTGTGCCAATGTTTCCGAAAGTAGTTGCTGGTAAAGTTAGGTTCTCACTCCACAGACAGTTTAAGTTTTTGTTTGTTTGTTAAATCATTTTGTTTATTTTAAAGCAGTGTTTAGCAGTGAATTAAGTGTATTTTGCCGAAGGTTCTTGTTTGAACTATAACATTAGGGGAGTTGCCATTACCTGTTGGTACATCGCGAAAGCAGGTTATTTGAGGCTTTAAAACTAGATTTCGAACGTTAGGATGTCAAATTAGTGTGTATCTCACATGTATTAACTGTTTCCATGCACACGTCTTGCTAAAATATTTCAAATTTCCGATGATATTCCGTCTCTACACGCGGCGGCAAAGTTACCCATCCCCAGTTTCGCTTCCATTAGGTTCTTACTTTGGCTAAAATGCCAAGTAACTATATCAAACCTTTTGTGCAAGTTTTTATTTGGTATGTACTGTTGTCAGTTTAGCAAGATCATTTTTACTTATAAGTAATGTAAAGCACGAACACGGAGGCACATGCAAAAGTAGTTTCGTGTTTGTTTTTTCACCCTTTGTACTTGTCAATAATGTTAAGCACGAACCCTGTGTTTTTTCTAGTGAATAAATTGTAAGTACTCGTGGCCATCTGATTGTTAAAGCGAGCGTTAAGTACTGACATAATAATTTTCATAGTTTATTATTTCCAGCTCTATTGACAAAGTGCGCCGTCGCCCCCCCCCCCCCGCCACGGATAATAATAATGCTTTCTGCAGGTTCCTAAATCACCTGATAGAACAATAAACAAATCAAACGTTTTTGTTCACATGCTATCAAATGTCTCCGCCGTAGGGTTATGATACACAGGATCAGTGTAGGTTCTTTCTCCACACAGTGTTTATGTTTTGTATGTTTGTCGATTTTTTTTGTGATTCTATGCACACAGTTTAAACTGGCCCTGTATGCATCTGTGGCACAGGCACTTGCGTCTTTTCCTAAAACATCTGATTGATTCTTGCAAGTCGAAATACAAGGCGTTGAAAACTCAAGATTCTTTCTCAATGCAGAGTTTGCGTTTTGTATGGGTGTATCAATCCTTATTTTCTTCATTTTTATACCGCGTTTAAAAAAGAACTCTATAGATATACATTAACTAGGCCCTTACAGAGCAATAGGCACGTTCTTTTGTATTGTCAGATGCCAAGAAAGAAGGGCTGGAAGTTGTCCAGACGAGAGAGGAATGACAGGCCGCAAGAATCAGCTATTCCCCTGTCTAAATACAGGCCAGGGGATGTTGTTCTTGTGCTGTTCAGAAACAAATGGTGGCCATGTCAAGTGGAATCGTTGATAGAAGGAGAAAAGGCCATAATGTACACATTCGTTGGCTTCGAAAGATACGAGTGAGTTTAGATTTTTCATTTCCGATACACCCAATACGAATCAAGTTAGTAGTTGTGGAAGTTCACGTAATTGAACTTCCGGTTACTTTTGCGAATATCGTTCGCCTCTTTCTGCCTTCTTTCTACATAACCAGTTAATAAAATATGATTTCTCTGTGATCCATTCAGTGTTCATTGAAGCGATAGTGTAAAAAGCAGAAGATTAATGCATGCAAAACATGCCAGTAGAAAATTTATATACTTATCCCAGATATTAAAAAATCTGTTCAAAATATGGTTCGCAATTGAATAACATAACATAAATTTCTAGACCGGAGACGCTGCGCAATTTTAGGAAAGTTAAACCTTTCCCTGAATCTGCTGATATTGGTAATTGATCAGCTAATTAAGAAGTTTACCAAAGTTTGCATGTAGAAAGGAAAAAAATACAATAGTGTCCTAGAGGCTTCCCTTTAACATGCATGGTGTTTTTAATGAAATTAGTTTGACACCAACTAGTTCTTAACTTCCTTTAGATACCAGTTTCCATGCATGTTAAGATTCATGAATTAAAGCAAGTTCTCAGTTGACGGTTTCACCTGTTGTTTTATTTGAAAATGTGTTCAAAACTGTTCTTTGTTCTATTTTGTTCTGTGCTGTGTTATACGTAATGTTTTTGGCTATCTATTGAGTGCATTAGAACGAAGATAGCCTGCTAATTTAAACCTTGTATACTATTTCGTGGTACATTCTTGCGTGTATTATGTCGTGTAGCAATGAAATTTGAACAAAGGTTGTAACTACGTGTAGTTTGAGCAATTATACGCACCTTTATGACTTTTTTCTCAATAGACAACTACAATAAGAGACCATCAAAAGAGTATTTGAGAAGTTGGGCAGAAGCCAATAAAGTAGTTCTGCGACGGGATCAATCGCATTTGGCAGATGCCTTGAGAGGTAATGAAAATAATGGTGGGTCATATTTGGTAGTTGATTTGTAAAATGTATGGCGGACACGGTTCTCCGTCTGGAGCTTTTGCAAGTTTCATCATGCCAACCCCCCCCCCCCCAAAGAAAAAAAGAACAATGATCTTAGAAATCTGACTAACTAAATTACTACTCCAACAAGTATATGTAAGTCATGCTTTTTTTCAACAGCTGTAACTGACCAGGAACTTGCAGTGCCATCCACAGCCACAACAGCGTCCTCTGATAATGGTGAAGCTTATATTTTTTCCATATGGAATAGAATTTACCGCCCAGTGCCATGGGATTTCGAACTTTTCTTTTTAAAAAGTATTCATAGAAAAAATAATAAAAATCTTCCTAAAATTAACTGAACATTGAAATGTCGTATGTACGGAGTGTTAACAAATGTCAGAACTTAATGTATGTATTCCGCACAATTTGTTATTTATATAATTAAATCCACTTGACGCAGGTGAACAAGATAATTGCGGTGAAGTCGCAGTCGTGGTTGTCGAAGGGTCTGGAGGTGATGTAATTTCCACTCCACGCGGTGAAGCTGCGGTCGTTGAAGAGGGTGGCGGTGATGTGGTTCCCACTCCACACGGTGGATCTGCAGTCGTTGAAGAGGTTGACTATGGTGTGGTTACCACTCCACGCCGTGAAGCTACAGTCGTTGAAGAGGGTGGTGGTGATGTGGTTCCCACTTCACCCGAATCGCACACACATGGTGGAGGCGATGAGTATGCACGCGAAGCTGTTGTTGTTGAAGAGGGTAGCGGTAATGTGGCTCCAACTCTTCACGGTGAATCTGCAGTCGTTGAAGAGGGTGGCTATGGTGTGGCTCCCACTGCACGCCGCGAAGCTGCAATCGTTGAAGAGGGTTGTGGTGATGTGGTTCCCACTTCACGTGAATCACACACACATGGTGGAGTCGATGAGTATGCACGCGTTGAAGGTGTAGCCGTTGAAGAGGATGGCCGTGATGAAGTTCCCAGTCCACGCGAATCGCAGGCACAAACACCCGTAAAAAATGAAGATGTGCGGTCCTTAACCGATAGTGGTAGCTCTGTGGAATTTTTATTTGAGGAAAAAATTCCATTTCGTAAAGACCTGGTTCAGGTGAAGAAAGAACCCCTCCATCGTGTGGCGCATGAAGAAATTAGTAGCCCTTGTTCCAGTAGTGACGTGCAAATTACGAGTGTGAATGCTGCCAGAGACGGCGTGACAATTGTAGTTACGGGACACTCTGAACCGCCCAAAAAGGTTGCCTCTGTCATGTCATCAACCTCTGTTGAACCAAAAGTAGTATGCACAATTAAAAGCGAAATGAAAGACATCAATGCTGAACTTGTTCAAAAAGGTCCCATGCCTTTAGCTGTGTTGACAGACATCATCCGCACACTGAATCCGGAAGGTGTAAATATCCAACACGACTTTCATGATGATGAAACCAGTGGTATGTTAAATTGTTAGCCACTTGTGTGAACGAATTCTAATGCCTTCTACACTGTCATGTTTAATGAGAACTTGTGTACCTACAATGCATGTCAAGTTATGGAATGAGTTGATTCATAAGTAAGAGGTAAATTTAAAACATTAGTTTTCGTAAAGCCTAATTACAGCGCTGTTGTGTAATAATAGCAGTCAGTGCAGTACTTCCATAAATGTACTTTATGCAGACCCTATATGCAACATAGACCTGACAGCTATAGACAGATTGTTAACTCCAAGAAAGCTTTTCCAGCCCGATTTACCACACACGATAGTTCGACCACCTGCAATCCTTCCAGCCCCTGACACTACAGAAGGACCTCAATTTGAAACTAGAGGTATTTTAAATGCACTGCCGTTTATAATGAGAATAATGTGCTTTAAAAATACCATGTGTTTCAAACCACTTGTTGAAATTAAGTTCCCAGTTTCCAGTTAAAGTAAAGTCAATTGCCAATTTTCCGGTGCACAATGAGGAGCGAACACAAGGCTTGTGGTTCGTTAGTTCCCAGTTAGTTGTTTAAAGGAGAATTTATTCTGGTATTTTCTCTTCTTGAAGGGCGGGAGTGAGCTCCCAGACAGCTGATTGTAATAGAAATTTTGTGTGATGTTTTTCAGGAACTATCTCTCTTGTAAGGGAAGAAATAGGTTTGGCCCCTGTTCTACCGTTGGAACCAAATCTTGAAGAACCAGAAGAACAATTTGTAGAGAGTGATATTTTGGCTCCGCTTTCCCTTGATGAAGCCGAGGCAAGATCTGCTATCCCTTTGCCACACATGCGAGCCTCCCGTCTTGGTTCACGCAAAGAACGTGTAAGGAAATTGCCTCGAAGAGTCAAGTCAGAAGCCTTATGTAAAATCGACGATAGTTCTGTGGAAGATGATGATGAAAAGGATCCAGATTATGCTGGATACAAAAAGGAGAAAAAGAAACATACGCAACCTCCTCCCAAAACACCAAAAAAGCGAAAAGTCAAGAAACTTATTTCAAGTGAGGAATCAGATGCGGAAATTCAGGATATTTACTCCACCCCAGTTGTCAGGCACAAGAAGAGACATAGGGTTATGAGCCCCGACAGCCTTAGCGAAAGGAGCTCTGCAGTTCCCACTCCAACGCATTCAACGGTACCTGATGAACCAGTTGTGATCCACAAGAAGAGACGTAGGGTTATTAGCCCCGACAGCCTCAGCGAAAGGAGCTCGGCAGTTCCCACTCCAACGCATTCAACGGTACCTGATGAACCAGTTGTGATCCACAAGAAGAGACGTAGGGTTATGAGCCCCGACAGCCTTAGCGAATGGAGCTCAGTAGCTCCCACTCCAACGCATTCAACAGTACCTGATGAATCCGAAGAAAGTGACGTCCCTACAATTTCAACCAAGAGTAAGCTTAAAGTGCATTGTTGTGTTTTTTGCCACAAATTTTATCCAAAACTTGCAAGACACTTTCAGCAGAAACAGCGAAGAGAAAGAAGTGAAATCCGCGATGGAAATTAAAATTAACACGATTGCTGGGAGGGAATCGAGGAAAAGGATATGGTCAAGCTTGCGCAATAAAGGTGACTTTTGGTACAATCAAAAATGTGCTAAAAAGGGTATTAAGGATTTCATAGTCAAATATAAAACACACAGGGAGAGAGTGAAAACCGAATCTGCAAAGGAGTATTTGCCTTGTAAATTTTGCGGAGCGATGTACACAAAGGAATATCTATGGCGCCATCAAAACGTGTGTGACCATAACGATACAAAGAAAACAGGTGAAGTAAACCCTGAGAAGCAAAGGAGAGTTGTAGCAGAAGCGCGTGCCAGAATTACCGATGTAGCGACGGGCAACAAACAAGTTGCAAGGCTTATCGCTGGTATGAAGCAGGACTTTGTATTAGATGTCATAAAAAATGACCCACTTATTATGCAAGTGGTAGAATTCAATGTCCTGAAATACGGCCATTTCACCGTCTGGGAACGTATGGTTTCACAGCCTGCCCGCGAATTGGCAAAGTTATTGATCAATTGCAGAAAGAGATTTCCCGGCCGAATACAACAAATGCAAGATATCATCAACCCCCTAAATTTTGAGTGCCTGATGACTGCTATTCGCGAATCACAAGAATCCAGCGAAACAAACGAATTCAGAACCCCTTCTGTGATCATGAAGATGGGTGGCTATTTGCGACTAGCTGCCAAGTGCCATTCCTCCGCCTGCTTAAAAAAACTGGATTTTGACGCAACCCAGAAGGTCATTGCATTCATTTCTTTGATGGACAGCAACTATATATTGCTTTCGAAACGTGCAAAGTATGCATTGAATGTAAGACAGTTCAACAAGGAGCGCATCCTTCCTCTGTTCAAGGATATAGTAAAGTTTCACGAAACCTGTGACGCGGCACTGCAACGAATAAAGGACAGAGCAGACGATATCGCTTACAAAGAAATGGTGAAATATAATTTGGCTAAAGTAATAATGTTCAATAGAAAAAGGAGTGGAGAGGTGGAGAGAATTGACCTGCAAATGTTCAAAAATGGGGTTGCAAGTGACACAGCGCCACAGCCGGACTTTTTAGCTGGAATGCAGGATTTTGAAAGGACTTTGGCGGCGGGTCTTAAACGCGTTGAATTCCTGGGCAAGCGTGCCCGCAAGATATCAATCTTATTAACAAACAATATGGTGGAAAACATCAACAGAATGCTCAGTTTGCGAGAACGATACGTTGCAGAGTCGAGCACCTTTGTTTTTGCGCGTATCGGCAACCACGCCACTCCGTATCCTGGTCACCTTGCTATAAAAGATGTTGCCAAAGAAGCCCAAGTGTCCAGACTCGCCGCTTTTAGCTCCACGAAATTGCGTAAGCATCTGGCCACAATGTCTCAAGTTCTCAACATCGACAGCCTGGATCAAGACATGCTTGCACAGTTTATGGGTCATGATTTGCGTGTCCATCGAGATTACCACCGCCTGCCAGTTGGCATTGTAGAAAAATGCAAAGTTGCACAGGTACTAATGGCTATTAACAGCGGTAAGTCAAGGACTTACTACTCGGACCAGTCCTACACGGAGATGCCTGAAGATCCAATCTTTGAGGAGATCATCGACGTTGACGCGGAAGCGGATTCTGAAGGTAAACTATGTTCTTTCTCCACGTTTATTTTGTGCTCTTTGTGAATACTTACACTTGGTGTTCTGAAAATAAAAGTGTTTGGAGATCTCATTTCACATTTAACTGTAGTATAAAGGCTTTAATTGCGAGACATGTTATGCGGGAAGCTTGATCTTGTATTTTGAGATTTTAATTTACCTATAATGTGTGCAAGTGTCATTTTGTTTGTGCTCAGATGATGTACAACTCTTGGAAGAACAGGAGGACGTGGTCAGACCCGAAAGAGACAGAGTGGTGCAGTTCACCGAAATTGAATGTGAGGTGATGCGTGAAGCCTTTAAAAGTGAACTAGAAAAGCGTGAGCTTCCAGGCATGCTTCGGATTACACAAGAAATGGCTCAGAATCCTTTACTGCAACCTCGCCAGCCAGAGAACATTTTGCAATGGTTGAAAAATCAGATGAGGAAGATGGGCAAAAAGAAGACACGAGAAGCTCCTGGTAACTTGAAAGAAATAAAAGCCCAAGTTTATTGCAGTGTGTGTTATTGCAGTGTATGCTATAAGTAAAGTAAGACCTTCCAGTTAATGTTTTTAAAAATGTACAAGCGAGTTCAAATGCTACCTGCGATACTTTGAAGGCCTAACTCTACACGTTAGTGTTGTGTTGTAGCTCCGTGCATAGAAAAACACGAAGACAAGCAAAAGAAGGCAGGAGTTCAAAGCAGTGACAGTTCAGCAGAAGACGATGGCCATCCTCTGATCAGAAAGAAAAGAAAAGGCGTGAAATCCGGTATAAGAACACGTATGAATACTTTGCAACAGATCTGATATTTATGTTTAAATAATTTCATGCCGTTTGGCTATATTTGAAACTGTATTTGACAACGAAAATGATTTTGTTGCGTCAACTGAGAACCTGAATGAAGTGACCGTGTATCTTATTTTGTACTAATCTTTCATCTCAATGAGTAGATATGTGTGTTGTTAAACTAAATTGTACGTGTTTCCTTTTCTTGCAGTAGCTAAGCGTAGACCGCTTGAAGAGAAAGCAGCGGTGCATCGGCAGTTGAAGAAATTTATACAGAAACAAGTTCTTCCAGGATTCAAAGACATACAGAAAGCCCTCGACAAGGAACACCATGTATTGAAACATCGCGATATCGTCAGCGTGAAATCCTATTTGGCGAATATGTTTAAAAGGCAGAAGACAAAGAAAATGGACCCGTTCAAAAAATTGTACCAGTGATATTGAGGCAGTGCCTGGTTCAAGACATGTAATGTATTTTATGTCTGGTCCTTTCTCCTTTGCTTCTGATGATTGGAGCAGAAATAACAACTTCCTCAAAAAGCGTAGGTTTCTACTTGAATCGCTTGAATAGATCTTTCTTAGCAGTTTTGGCTGGAATGGCGGTGTTGAAATACACTTATTCGGCTTCATTGCTTTGCTCTGGCTGCTCTTCCACCATTGATTGACCTTCATTTTCAGAATACTAAATTATTAATATTATTATTGTAAGCCATTCCTTTTGCTGTATGCTCAAAAATCCTGGCATTGTTAAAATACTGGTTCACGGGGAGATCAAAAGAAAATTTTCTGTAAGATAAAATAAAACTGGCAAATATCGGGGGGTTTCAACTTCACCTCAGGAAAATGTTTTGGTTGTTTTAGAGTTCCCATTTAACTGTTCTTGCTTGTTTTCATGTCAGTGATAGTGTTTCACAAATGTTTGACTTGTCACTAAAGTGACTTGCTTTTGGGTTTTTTTGAAGGACATTTTGTTCATCCGTGCTTTCCGTTCCGTTTGCTGAACGCTTTATATAGTAGGGTTCCTTAGCGGGTCATGAGGGAAAAATAGGTGGGGTCTGCACACGCGCAGTTTAGTTTTTTCGTGTTTTACCTAAAACACGGCGAATGGTTAAGTATTTATCCGTAAAAATACAAAATCTCATTTCTAGAGTTAACAAATGATCAAGATTTGTCAACCCTAGTCGCACAACTGCCATTGTTATTTATATCTTTAAAAGTGAAAGAAAATAACGACGATTTTTAGAGAATTAACGATAGCTTTCACATAACACCAGTTCCTAGTTTAATGTAAGTAAGTACCACATTCACGCTGTGTGTGATTCCTTTGGCTTTGTTTTGGTGGTTCCTTTAGGTCTTGATTGACTGGTTTGGCTGGTATATATGTGAAATATCACCATACATTTAAATGCTTGTTTCTTTTTCACGCAAAGGAGACGCTTTGACAGACAAAAGATAAATATCAGTTGGTTTCAACTTCACCTTGGGAGAATGTTTTGGTTGTTTCTGAGTTCCCATTTACATGTTCTTGCTTGCTTCCTTGTCTGATAGTGTGTTTCTTTCGCAAATGTTTGACTGAAGTGACTTGCTTTTGGGTTTTTTTAAAGGACATTGTGTTCATCCGTACTTTTCCTTCCGTTTGCTGAACGCGTTATATAGTAGGGTTCCTTAGCGGGTCATGAGGGAAAAAATAGGTGGGGTCTGCACACGCGCAGTTTAGCTTTTTCGTGTTTTACCTAAAACACGGCGAATGGTTAAGTATTTATCCGTAAAAATACAAAATCTTATTTCTAGAGTTAACAAATGATCAAGATTTGTCAACCCTAGTCGCACAACTGCCATTATTATTTATATCTTTAAAAGTGAAAGAAAAAACGACGATTTTTAGAGAATTAACGATAGCTTTCACATAACACCAGTTCCTAGTTTAATGTAAGTAAGTACCACATTCACGCTGTGTGTGATTCCTTTGGCTTTGTTTTGGTGGTTCTTTTAGGTCGTGATTGACTGGTTTGGCTGGTATATATGTGAAATATCACCATACATTTAAATGCTTGTTTCTTTTTCACGCAAAGGAGACGCTTTGACAGACAAAAGATAAATATCAGTTGGTTTCAACTTCACCTTGGGAGAATGTTTTGGTTGTTTCTGAGTTCCCATTTACATGTTCTTGCTTGCTTCCTTGTCTGATAGTGTGTTTCTTTCGCAAATGTTTGACTGAAGTGACTTGCTTTTGGGTCTTTTTAAAGGACATTGTGTTCATCCGTACTTTTCCTTCCGTTTGCTGAACGCGTTATATAGTAGGGTTCCTTAGCGGGTCATGAGGGAAAAATAGGTGGGGTCTGCACACGCGCAGTTTAGTTTTTTCGTGTTTTACCTAAAACACGGCGAATGGTTAAGTATTTATCCGTAAAAATACAAAATCTCATTTCT
Organism: Protula sp. h YS-2021; assembly: GCA_949752745.1. Lineage (NCBI taxonomy): Eukaryota > Metazoa > Annelida > Polychaeta > Sabellida > Serpulidae > Protula > Protula sp. h YS-2021. The sequence continues at coordinate 65,258,544 of OX457030.1, forward strand.
AGAGTTAACAAATGATCAAGATTTGTCAACCCTAGTCGCACAACTGCCATTATTATTTATATCTTTAAAAGTGAAAGAAAAAAACGACGATGTTTAGAGAATTAACGATAGCTTTCACATAACACCAGTTCCTAGTTTAATGTAAGTAAGTACCACATTCACGCTGTGTGTGATTCCTTTGGCTTTGTTTTGGTGGTTCCTTTAGGTCTTGATTGACTGGTTTGGCTGGTATATATGTGAAATATCACCATACATTTAAATGCTTGTTTCTTTTTCACGCAAAGGAGACGCTTTGACAGACAAAAGATAAATATCAGTTGGTTTCAACTTCACCTTGGGAGAATGTTTTGGTTGTTTCTGAGTTCCCATTTACATGTTCTTGCTTGCTTCCTTGTCTGATAGTGTGTTTCTTTCGCAAATGTTTGACTGAAGTGACTTGCTTTTGGGTCTTTTTAAAGGACATTGTGTTCATCCGTACTTTTCCTTCCGTTTGCTGAACGCGTTATATAGTAGGGGTCCTTAGCGGGTCATGAGGGAAAAATAGGTGGGGTCTGCACACGCGCAGTTTAGTTTTTTCGAGGTAAAACACGGCGAATGGTTAAGTATTTATCCGTAAAAATACAAAATCTCATTTCTAGAGTTAACAAATGATCAAGATTTGTCAACCCTAGTCGCACAACTGCCATTGTTATTTATATCTTTAAAAGTGAAAGAAAATAACGACGATTTTTAGAGAATTAACGATAGCTTTCACATAACACCAGTTCCTAGTTTAATGTAAGTAAGTACCACATTCACGCTGTGTGTGATTCCTTTGGCTTTGTTTTGGTGGTTCCTTTAGGTCTTGATTGACTGGTTTGGCTGGTATATATGTGAAATATCACCATACATTTAAATGCTTGTTTCTTTTTCACGCAAAGGAGACGCTTTGACAGACAAAAGATAAATATCAGTTGGTTTCAACTTCACCTTGGGAGAATGTTTTGGTTGTTTCTGAGTTCTCATTTACATGTTCTTGCTTGCTTCCTTGCCTGATAGTGTGTTTCTTTCGCAAATGTTTGACTGAAGTGACTTGCTTTTGGGTTTTTTTAAAGGACATTGTGTTCATCCGTACTTTTCCTTCCGTTTGCTGAACGCGTTATATAGTAGGGTTCCTTAGCGGGTCATGAGGGAAAAAATAGGTGGGGTCTGCACACGCGCAGTTTAGTTTTTTCGTGTTTTACCTAAAACACGGCGAATGGTTAAGTATTTATCCGTAAAAATACAAAATCTCATTTCTAGAGTTAACAAATGATCAAGATTTGTCAACCCTAGTCGCACAACTGCCATTATTATTTATATCTTTAAAAGTGAAAGAAAAAACGACGATTTTTAGAGAATTAACGAACAAGCATGGTATTTATAACTAAATGTTGTTGGATCTTTTTATAATTACAGTGTAGATATAGAAATTTGCAACCATGCTCAGGTTCCTACAAGACTGGGCTCGTAAATAGTGATTGTTTTGTAACGTGTTCATTTATTTTGGCTTTCTGTGATGGTCATCCAGCACCACAGTTGTGGAGACTGTTGTAATATGCGTATAGTATATACGAAATGACTATGTATTTAAAAGTAATAGAAATAAAAGTTTAAGTAGAGATGTTCAGTACGCTCGACCATTAACCTTGGAGATTTGCTAGAACTGTTTGGTTGTAATATCGGTTTAGCACGTGTCTTTTTTGAAGAGACTGCATTTCATGGTAAAAAAAATGATGCCAAGTTTCTACTTGACCCCTTATGCGAGCATTTGGTTTATGAATTTTTTGTTGCTTTCCGACTCGTGTTTGCATAGGTTTCTATTTGACTTGACTCATAAATTGTTATTGTTTCATAACTTTATATTCCGCTTTCATTATTGGTCTGTTCGCCTTGCACTTGAAAAGTGATAAGGTAACACGCATGGGCACGAGTTTATAATTGGCCTGGTGCGGACGTGTAGGTTGTTTTCGAAGTCTTTTTAAATGCTGAAGTAGGAACTTGCAACAATATTTCGGTTTCTGCTTAACTTGGTGCTCAAGTTGTGATTGCATTATAAGTTTTGCCAAATTTAATTTCGTCAAGATTGATTATTAGTGATATTATTTTCATTTATGGTAATTTCGCTCAAAAGTTTAAGAAGCATTTAGATTCTTTGGAATTTGGTTGTAATGTGGGTTTAGCACGTTCCTTGTGTTAAAAGACTGTATTTGATAGAAAGAAATAAATATAATATGGCAAGGTTTAGGTTTCTACTTGACCTGATGCGCAACCTGTTTAAGTTGTTATCGAGTTCTAACAGTTACGTAATACAGAAGTTCTATAACTGTTGATCAAGAGGTTCTATTGTTAAACAAAAAATTATTGAACAGGAAGTTCTATTACTGTTCACTTTTCACCACTTGTGTTCAGTGTTTATAAAGAAAAAAAGATGTTTGTAAATTGCATTTCTATTTTGTGAAAGAGTTTTCAGGTTTCTACTTTGCGATTTGAGATTATCTGAGATTTAACGTCAAATAATCTTCAGTTAATTTATTTTCATGTGTATCTGTCATTTAAAAACAATAAACTGTCAAATGCTTTGAACAAACTTTTAATTGTCATTTCATTTCACAGGTTTCGAAGATTGTCTAATAATTTTTGTATCAAAATCAAAGCCATTTTTAAATAAATAAACACTCTAATGCTTTTAAATAAACTTTTAATGATGGTTTACTTCCTTGGTTTCATTTCGACGGTTTCTTTCACTAAAACTGGTTTGTGTAAACTCTTTTGTTTACAAACAAACCATTGTTTTGATACATATGCAAATGAGTCATAACGTCCTCGTACCGGTTCCCATTTCACATGAAATGGTGCATAAACCAGTTCCTAAACACTTAACACTATATTTCCAGTTCGCAGGATGCAGGATTTTACTTCAACCTTTAATAACTTTTTTCCTTTTAAACTTTTTTTTGCGCTCAAGTGCTATAACGTGTTAAAAAAAATCGGGAGAGGTTTCCCAATACCAAACTTTGATCCAAACCCAGTAATAAAAAAACACTTACACTGTGGCCCAGTTCACCGGATGGCCCGCTTCGCATGGCGGGCAAGAGTGTGTGTGTGTGTGTGTGTGTGTGTGTGTGTGTTTGGAAACACAGTTATTCTACGAATCTCGAAACTGGGGCATGTACAAGGCATATATTAAATTTAAATTGAGAAAAAAGGCAAAGAACACTTCGCCATGGACACAATTCTATCAGGATTTCTTTGTCTCTAGAGCAACCATATCTGAAGTGTTTATGAAAAATAAAACGCCTTGAGTTATAAAATATGTCATTTATTATGTATATATCAATTCATTCATGATTGAATTAATAAGTTCGGTTAAAATATGACGAAATTATATAACGAATAATGTTGCGACCGTAAATATTGAAAATACTGACCAATCAACGACTGCGTGTGAAATCCTACTCAATGACAGTTAATTGTTTTTATTTCTTAATGACTTTTTGTCAGTAAAATCAGTAGCTAAGTCTATTGTTTTCTACCTTTAAATCTTTTAAACCATGGAAAAGACAACAAAATGTGAAGTCTGTCAATGCAGTTTTAACATTTTTCTTTAAAATGATCAATTCAAAGATTTTTTCACAATTTGTTGACTATTGTTGACTATTTATTCTGATTCAGCAATGTACAAACATGAGGAGTTTGAAACACTTCTTGCAAGAACCAACTCCCACCCAACCCGAGCACAGAACCCCTACAGGTAGCCTAAATCCTTCCAGCCTCATTCCTGTATATCATTCAGTTACACCAAAATGAACGGGTTACTTTTGCCAGCAAAAGCGCGTGTCTGCTTTGTACAGCGCCAAACCCCACCGCCCCCTCCGCTTTACCAAAGGCCACTCCTCCTGCCCCGAGAACTCCTCTTCCTCCCCTCTCCCCCTACCCCCCCTCTGCCGAAAATCAGTTCTGTCCCGAGAACCCCTCTTCCTCACACTACTCCCCCCTCCCTCTGAATCCCCCCTCCCCCCTCTACCGACAATACCTCCTGTCCCGAGAACCTCTCCTCCTCCCTCTCCTCCCCTCCTTCCCCTTCCAATCCACTTCTTCTCTCCCCCCCCCCCCCCTTCTACCGACAGCCCCTCGATCCTGGGTTTGGTTTTGTTAAAGAAAGACAAGTAGAAAGCTGCAAATTTAGCACAAATAAACAAAGAGGCACGTTGTTTTTCGAGGGGTTCCTTTATTAGTCCCCCGCCACCGCGCGTGGCGAGGAGCGGGGGACTTATGAAACGGGCCGTGTCCGTCCGTCTGTCCGTCTGACCGTCCCCATTTATAGTGGTAAGGTTGTACGTGCCATATCTCAGTAACTAATGCAGTTATTTCATTTCTTTCTTGCATAGAGAGAGTACATATATTGGAGATGTGCAACGCGTGGTTGTTTTTTTATTTTTGTCGAAAATTGAAAAATTGCCAGATTTTTGAAATGCTATGAAAATGTGTGATAACCACTATTTATAGTGACAAGTTTGTACGCGTCATATTTCAGTAACTAATACTGTGATGTCATTTCTTTCTTTCACAGAGAGAGAACATATATTGGAGGTGTGCAACGGGTGGTTATTTTTTATTTTTCTAAAAATAAAAAAATAAAAAAAATGAAAAATTACCAGATTTTTTAAATGTTATGAAAAATGTGTAACTTCGACTACTTATGAATCATGAGCCCACAACCTGTTTTTGAACTCCTCCGCTATCGCTTTTCGAGCGAGCATCATACCAGCTGAGCTTAACCAGTTCACTGGTATACTTGTTTGTTCACTTTTTACTTTTTAGAAAGTTCAATGAATACAAATTAAAATGCATTCCCCAGTGTAATAAAATATTAAAACTTAACTTTTCCGTCGTTGACCAAAAATATTCTCCTTTGACACAAATTTTGCCCTTATATCGTGTTCAGTTTTTAAGGTTATTTTGGCGTTAAATGACAGCTTAAGGCGGACTTCGTCATCATCACGCCAAGCTTGACTCCGAAAAACGTTACTGCGGCTGGTTGTTTGAAGATGAAGGGGAATATGGTCGTCACATGACACATGACACATGGCAGTGAGAAAGATAAATGTTTTTACTTTATACATGAACCACTGATTCACGGCCTGTCACATATGTTACATAAACTGACACAGGACAGGTGAACTGACACATTAGACACACAGTCTGACATATGACACGTAAACTGACACATGCCATGTACCTGGCATCTAAAACTCAACCTGGCACATGGCACGACGCCTGACACAGGGGCACATAATAAATAAATTGGAACATGACATAACCTGGCATATGGACCTCAACATGAAACATCTGCTATTCACAGCAGCTGGTGACACGCTTGGTGGTTCGAAATCTGTTGTTATTTCATGTAGTTCGATAAAAAAAACCCTTAATACTGACATCTGTGCAGATATAATATGTACAATTATCCACAAAATAATGCATAAAGGAAGAAAAACGAGTTCTGTACATAAGTCTTATTTAAGAATGGAGCTGTGGTCTGCTCTCTCTCTCTCTCTCTCTCTCTCTCTCTCTCTCTCTCTCTCTCTCTCTCTCTCTCTCTCTCTCGCTCTCTCTCTGTTTATTTCTGTCTGATATACTCATTTTATACACAAAGTGATACTTGTTGTATTGAAGCGTGTACACACATCTATGAGTCCACTTCATCTTTTCGTTGGAGTCGCTGCCATTTTTAATGCACCAAAACAGAAGCCATAAAACTACAGAGATTCAGTATTTATATGTGTATATCCCGCTTTTGCCCCCCCCCCCCCCTGCCACCCTCAATTCGCCACCCCCTTATCACGCAATATCACGCGACTACAACCAATCACAAACCCGCAACCAGAGAAGGACCAAACATTCAAAGATATAAAATGCTGCTGCTGAGTAAATCTCCTGTTTGCGCAACTATATATATATATATATATATATATATATATATATATATATATATATATATATATATATATATATATCTGTTTATATATATATATCTGTTTATATATATATATAAACAGATCGATGCGCACATAGCTGCTCGCGCTTAAGCACCATGTACAGTAAAACCCCGCTATTAGGGACAAAAAGTGACCGAAGAACTTTGTCCCTAATGGCGGGGTGTCCCTAATTTCGAGGTCCTGTTCTATTTGACAACTACAACTAAAATCTTTGGCTATTTTTTTACACTTTTCCACCACTAGCTTTGATTATTTTAACTTTATCAGATAGCGAAAGTTCGTTCCGTTTTCTTTTCACATCACCAATATTCATACTTAACACCTTGTATAAAATCTTAACTGAGTATAAAGACAACGAATTACTTGTTCTTGTATACGAATATTAAGGGACGGAGCACATGTCAATAGGGTTTAGTAGTATAAAGCTTCTCCCTTAAGCACACATCTTTTGTAATAAGACCTATTATCTTTACATGCACTGTGTTCAATATAAAGTACTCAAAACCCACAGATAACAATAGCGAAAAAACAAACACCACCGAGTAAGAAGCTGATAGGGGTTGTTTACACAACGTACAACAAATGGACAGCAATTTGACTGTCCACAATAGAGGGGTTGTTTTAAATGTGTAACTGTACTTACGGGGTAAAAAGAGTGTCCCTAATTCTGAATAGAGGGGTGTCCACAATAGAGGGGTCTAGATATAACAGAACTCTATGGCGTTTTAAAACAGACTGAAAAATGCTGTCCATAATTCAGGGGTGTCCATAATAGAGGGGTGTCCATATCCGGGGTTTTACTGTATAGTGTTTGAATATGCACTGCAGTTTGCTGTGGTCACGTGACTATCAGGAAAATAATCACCCGACTATTAATAGCTCTGCCCAGACTCAGTGGCTGAACAAATATTTCGCTCTCTGTGATAAGAAAAATAATGACGCCTTAACAAACATAAGAACTTGTCTGCATATACACACACTGGCATTTCGTTACAATGGCATGACGTCACAATAGCATGACGTCACCATGTTACGTATTATAACAAAGACTTTAAAACGACTGTCATAAGCGCTTGCATGTCCGCTGGGATAATGAACCCAGTCCCTCAGTTAAGGCACAATGTCGTAACGATGTCGCAACAATGTCGCAACAATGTCGTAACAAACAGAGCAAAGTCGTAACTTGAAAAAAAGTGCCGGCTTTTGGGATAGCAGCTATACAGGCGTGGTCGGAATGGAGTCCGTATCCCGATAATCCGTTTCTTCTGGTCGTTCTATGTTGTGATAAAATCGATCCGAGTCATAAGTCGTACCCGTTCTCGCAGTCAGAATAATGTCTTCTATCTGCTGTACTATTTCGGGAAATGCGGACCTGGCTTGCGGTTCTACGTACCAGCATCCCACCATCACCTCAAACCTTTAAAGAAAATGTGCACCCGCCATATGAAGCTTGGTCATAAGAAAATGTTCTATCACATGGCAATGCTTTGCAGAAATGACAATCACTTTAACTTTTTCGATCCATGTCAGTATGGAATCCTCCCCTCACCCCCACCCCACTCACACACTTGAAGAAGATTTGCATTACATAAAACAATATTGCATGTATTATTTGAATCGAAAATCTACAACTGTGATAGAAATACATGTCAAAAATCGATTGCCATTAAAATGCAACTCGTGCCGGATCGGTATGTAGAGCAGTGGTTGGGGTCGTTGTGGTTAGGGGGGGGGGCGGGGGGGGGGCGGGGAAGGGAGATGCAGTTCATCCCGGGTCGGCACATGGGTGGTTAGGGGGAGGGGAGGGAGATGCAACTCATCCCGGTCGGCACATACAGCAGTGGTGGTTGAGGGGTTGTGGCTGGGGGGGGGGGGCGGGGGGTTGGGGGGAGCGGGGGGGAGGGAGATGCAACTCATCCCGGATCGGCACATACAATATATGAGTGGCAGGAGTAGTAGGGATCGTAGTGGTAGTTGTGGTTGGGCGGGGTAGCTGGAGGGGGGGGGGGGAGAGGGGAATGCAGTTCATCCCGGGTCGGCACATACATCAATGTGTGTTGGTAGTGGTGACTGGGCGGGGTGGGTGTGGGGGGGGGAGGAGGGGAGAAGGATGGGTTGCATTACACATGTACTCACACACTGTCTGGGCAGTACTCACTTATTTATTCACTTATCTTGTAATAACAGAAGGACATAAGATGACCACTTATAATTACCTTTATAAAGTGCAATAAGTACAAATTAAAATATATTTCACATCTTATAAAATATAAAACTTAACTTTTCCGTTATTGACCAAAAATATTCTCATTTGACACAAATTTTGTCCATGATTATTTCGTATTCAGTTTTTAATAGGCGCCATTAAGGTTGTTTTGGCGTTAAGTGGCAGCTTACGTCATAACCACGTCAAGCTTGACTCAGAAAAATCGTTACTGCGGCTGGTTGTTTGAAGTTGAAGTGGAATATGACACATGACACATGGCATTGAGAAAGATAAATGTTTTTACTTAATACATGAACCACTGATACACGGCCTGTCACATGTCACATAAACTGACACATGACAGGTAAACTGACACAAGACACACAGCCTGACATATGACACGTAAACTGACACACGCCATGTACTTGGTATCTAAAACTCAACCTGGCACATGACACGAAGCCTGACATAGGGGGCACAAAATAAATAAATTGGAACATGACATTTCACATAACTTGACATATGAACCCCAACCTGACACATCTGCTATTCACAGCAGTACCATTTGACACAACTGCAAGCACGCTGTTGACACGCTGAGTGATTCGAAATTTGATGTGATTTCATCCGGTTGATAAAAAACCTTAATACTGACATCTGTACAGATATAATATGTACACATATCCACAAAATATTGCATAAAGGAAGAAAAAAGAGTTCTGTACATAAGTCTTATGTAAAAATGGAGCTCTGCTCTCTCTCTCTCGCTCTCTCTCTCTCTCTCGCTCTCTCTCTCTCTCTCTCTCTCTCTCTCTCTCTCTCTCTCTCTCTCTCTCTCTCTCTCTCTCTGTTTATTTCTGTCTGATATACTCATTTTATACACAAAGTGATACTTGTTGTATTGAAGCGTGTACACACATCTATGAGTCCACTTCATCTTTTCGTTGGAGTCGCTGCCATTTTTAATGCAACCAAAACAGAAGCCATAAAACTACAGAGATTCAGTATTTATATGTGTATATCCCGCTTTTGCCCCCCCCCCCTGCCACCCTCAATTCGCCACCCCCTTATCACGCAATATCACGCGACGTACTACAACCAATCACAAACCCGCAACCAGAGAAGGACCAAACATTCAAAGATATAAAATGCTGCTGCTGAGTAAATCTCCTGTTTGCGCAACTATATATATATATATATATATATATATATATATATATATATATATATATATATATATATATCTGTTTATATATATATATCTGTTTATATATATATATAAACAGATCGATGCGCACATAGCTGCTCGCGCTTAAGCACCATGTACAGTAAAACCCCGCTATTAGGGACAAAAAGTGACCGAAGAACTTTGTCCCTAATGGCGGGGTGTCCCTAATTTCGAGGTCCTGTTCTATTTGACAACTACAACTAAAATCTTTGGCTATTTTTTTACACTTTTCCACCACTAGCTTTGATTATTTTAACTTTATCAGATAGCGAAAGTTCGTTCCGTTTTCTTTTCACATCACCAATATTCATACTTAACACCTTGTATAAAATCTTTACTGAGTATAAAGACAACGAATTACTTGTTCTTGTATACGAATATTAAGGGACGGAGCACATGTCAATAGGGTTTAGTAGTATAAAGCTTCTCCCTTAAGCACACATCTTTTGTAATAAGACCTATTATCTTTACATGCACTGTGTTCAATATAAAGTACTCAAAACCCACAGATAACAATAGCGAAAAAACAAACACCACCGAGTAAGAAGCTGATAGGGGTTGTTTACACAACGTACAACAAATGGACAGCAATTTGACTGTCCACAATAGAGGGGTTGTTTTAAATGTGTAACTGTACTTACGGGGTAAAAAGAGTGTCCCTAATTCTGAATAGAGGGGTGTCCACAATAGAGGGGTCTAGATATAACAGAACTCTATGGCGTTTTAAAACAGACTGAAAAATGCTGTCCATAATTCAGGGGTGTCCATAATAGAGGGGTGTCCATATCCGGGGTTTTACTGTATAGTGTTTGAATATGCACTGCAGTTTGCTGTGGTCACGTGACTATCAGGAAAATAATCACCCGACTATTAATAGCTCTGCCCAGACTCAGTGGCTGAACAAATATTTCGCTCTCTGTGATAAGAAAAATAATGACGCCTTAACAAACATAAGAACTTGTCTGCATATACACACACTGGCATTTCGTTACAATGGCATGACGTCACAATAGCATGACGTCACCATGTTACGTATTATAACAAAGACTTTAAAACGACTGTCATAAGCGCTTGCATGTCCGCTGGGATAATGAACCCAGTCCCTCAGTTAAGGCACAATGTCGTAACGATGTCGCAACAATGTCGCAACAATGTCGTAACAAACAGAGCAAAGTCGTAACTTGAAAAAAAGTGCCGGCTTTTGGGATAGCAGCTATACAGGCGTGGTCGGAATGGAGTCCGTATCCCGATAATCCGTTTCTTCTGGTCGTTCTATGTTGTGATAAAATCGATCCGAGTCATAAGTCGTACCCGTTCTCGCAGTCAGAATAATGTCTTCTATCTGCTGTACTATTTCGGGAAATGCGGACCTGGCTTGCGGTTCTACGTACCAGCATCCCACCATCACCTCAAACCTTTAAAGAAAATGTGCACCCGCCATATGAAGCTTGGTCATAAGAAAATGTTCTATCACATGGCAATGCTTTGGAGAAATGACAATCACTTTAACTTTTTCGATCCATGTCAGTATGGAATCCTCCCCTCACCCCCACCCCACTCACACACTTGAAGAAGATTTGCATTACATAAAACAATATTGCATGTATTATTTGAATCGAAAATCTACAACTGTGATAGAAATACATGTCAAAAATCGATTGCCATTAAAATGCAACTCGTGCCGGATCGGTATGTAGAGCAGTGGTTGGGGTCGTTGTGGTTAGGGGGGGGGGCGGGGGGGGGGCGGGGAAGGGAGATGCAGTTCATCCCGGGTCGGCACATGGGTGGTTAGGGGGAGGGGAGGGAGATGCAACTCATCCCGGTCGGCACATACAGCAGTGGTGGTTGAGGGGTTGTGGCTGGGGGGGGGGGGGGCGGGGGGTTGGGGGGAGCGGGGGGGAGGGAGATGCAACTCATCCCGGATCGGCACATACAATATATGAGTGGCAGGAGTAGTAGGGATCGTAGTGGTAGTTGTGGTTGGGCGGGGTAGCTGGAGGGGGGGGGGGGAGAGGGGAATGCAGTTCATCCCGGGTCGGCACATACATCAATGTGTGTTGGTAGTGGTGACTGGGCGGGGTGGGTGTGGGGGGGGAGGAGGGGAGAAGGATGGGTTGCATTACACATGTACTCACACACTGTCTGGGCAGTACTCGGGTTGGGCTAATGACACCCCGCTCATGACGTGACCGGGCACCTGCCAATTCTCCACCTCATAATATGGCGTCAAGCCACGCGTCATCAGTTCCCATAGCAACACGCCGAAAGACCACTGCAGGTGAAAGAAGGCAATGAAAATTTTAAAAAATCGCGTGTACCTTTTTTAATTGTATATTTTATTTATTTGTTATTTACCTCAGACTGCAGGTCCATAGATGATAATAATATAATTTAACTCATCGCTGTAGTTAAATTACATTGTGCTTCAGTCTGAATTGTAAACATTTATCTTAGCATATTGCCTTTCGTTGTGGAAAATTCACTTAATGTGTCACTCTATATGGTGAATAATACACTCATGGCATCAGTGTACCAAGTGACTTCTTCCCTTGCCACAACATTTTGTTGAATTATTTACTTACCATATCTTCATTTTGAATAACTGACTACAACTGAATCGCGAATGATTCACTCGCCATATCACTCTGTGTGGGGAATAATTCACTCCTCACTCACCACATCACTCTGTGTGGGGAATAATTCACTCCTCACTCACCACATCACTCTGTGTGGGGAATAATTCACTCCTCACTCACCACATCACTCTGTGTGGCGAATAATTCACTCCTCACTCACCACATCACTCTGTGTGGGGGATAATTCACTCCTCACTCACCACATCACTCTGTGTGGGGAATAATTCACTCCTCACTCGCCACATCACTCTGTGTGGTGAATAATTCATTCCTCATTCACCATATTACTCTGTGTGGTAAAAAAATCACTCAGCAAATCTCTCTATGTATTACTTAATTCACTTTCAGCACGATTCTGCTACGCTCTGTTGGGGATAATTCACTCACCACACCACTCTGTGTATTGATTAAATCATTTTCAGCGCCATTCCGACACACTCTGTTGGGGATAATTCACTCACCACGTCACTCTGCATGGTGAAGACGTTCCTCTTGTGACACTCAGGCGCCATCCAGCGAACCGGAAGTGGGTGTTTCCCGGGGGAATCCCGGTAGTAATCCCGCGAGAATAAGTCACGTGATAGTCCGAAATCTGCCACCTTCACGCAATTGTTGTCGTCAACCCTGTGAACAGCGTACACTAGGTGAACCAAAAATGAACACCAATTTATATCTTTTTTTCATATTTCACTCTTTATATAATGTTATTTTTAAGCAGCGGCCGCAAGATTCACTGGCCGTCAATTCTGTATTCCGCGGTTTCAGATGTTTCACTGATAGTCCCACACACAATTAAAGGTGACCTTGACACTTACACAAAGTTCATAAATACAATGATACCATATTTTTCACCTAAACAGTGATGTTGACACTTGTATATATTTCCTGCGCGCCTCTACGCATGACCGTGACACTTGCATGCAGTTCCTACACGCCATTATACGTTACCTTAACAGTTACATACAGCACTTGCACGAAACATGATATGATCCACGGGGCGTGACCTTGACACTTACATGCAATGCTTACACGCCACATGACAGGATCCTCGTGACGCGACCTTGACAAAGTTCCTGCACGTCACATGACATGACCTTGACACTTACAGTTCCAGCACGCCACATGACGTGACCTTGACACTTACAGTTCCAGCACGCCACATGACGTGACCTTGACACTTACAGTTCCTGCACGCCACATGACGTGACCTTGACATATACAGTTCCTGCACGCCACTTGACATGGCCTTGACACTTACATACAGTTCCTGCACGCCAGGTCGCGATGCACGAACTTCTGCGAGCAGAGATAAGCCATGCCGCGCGCCACCTGGAGGCCGAGTTTGAGGAGATCTAGCACCGTAATCTCCATGCTGTCGTTCAGGATGTACCCTCTGCACAGAACAAAACATCAAGATACATTATCGTCAACAAACAGTCACGTGACTTAGACCACTGTGTTAAAAATCTACCATGTTCTGGTCATCTGAGATACTTAAATATTTATTCTTTTGAAAGAATTGTATTAAACTGTGCAAGTTATTACTTGTTAACTCCGATTTGAGGTTGAATTTTTTAATTATGTTGTAGCCATTAAAAATATGCATTTTATTCTTATCCGTGGGTCTTAAGGCCATCTTTCACTTCTCACCGTTAAACACACAGGTTAATCGACTAATATCGTACTCGCCTGGCGTGCAGTCCCCATGATCGCCACATGACTGACCTGCTATCGCTACAAACTTACCTGAGATCGCGATATGATGGACCACAAATCACCACATGACTGACCGGAGATCGCCACATGACTGACCTGAGACTGTTACATGACTGACCTGAGAACGCCACATGACTGACCTGAGATCACTATGTGACTGACTAAGATCGCTACATGACTGACCTGAAATCGCTATGTGACCGACCTGATGTCGTTACATAACTGACCTGAGATCGCTACATGACTAGCCTGTGATCGTTACATGACTGACGTAAGATCGTCACATAACTGACCTAAGATCGCCATATGACTGACCTGAGATCGCCGCGTGACATGTACGGCAGCACGACCATGGGGCTGCCGTCTGAGTCCACACTGATCGCCAGCAGGCTGAGCACGTTCTGGTGCTTGAAGTTCTTCATGATGATCGCCTCGCGCAGGAACAAGTCAACCATATCCGTCTCGTCGCTTTTATCTACAACAAACATCACACAGGAACAAGTCAACCATATCCGTCTCGTCGCTTTTATCTATAACAAACATCACACAGGAACAAGTCAACCATATCCGTCTCATCGCTTTTATCTATAACAAACATCACACAGGAACAAGTCAACCATATCCGTCTCGTCGCTTTTATCTATAACAAACATCACACAGGAACAAGTCAGCCATAGCCATCTCCTCGCTTTTATCTATAACAAACATCACACAGGAACAAGTCAACCATATCCGTCTCGTCGCTTTTATCTACAACAAACATCACACAGGAACAAGTCAACCATATCCGTCTCATCGCTTTTATCTATAACAAACATCACACAGGAACAAGTCAACCATATCCGTCTCATCGCTTTTATCTACAACAAACATCACACAGGAACAAGTCAACCATATCCGTCTCATCGCTTTTATCTACAACAAACATCACACAGGAACAAGTCAACCATATCCGTCTCATCGCTTTTATCTATAACAAACATCACACAGGAACAAGTCAACCATATCCGTCTCATCGCTTTTATCTACAACAAACATCACACAGGAACAAGTCAACCATATCCGTCTCGTCGCTTTTATCTATAACAAACATCACACAGGAACAAGTCAACCATATCCGTCTCATCGCTTTTATCTAACGTACATAAAATCACCGTTTGCTATCTTGTTCACGAATCCATTTTCCCAGTTCTGTTATAATGTGAACCATGTGTGCTGCACTTTGCACTCTCCTGTTACATACGAAGTGAGTCTGACAACACGCCGTCGTGATAACCGGAAACGCGTCTATTTCTTTATTATTATTATTATTATTATGAAGGTGGTTGTTGTCATTAGTAAAATATACTAAATCTATCGGGTTTTTTTTTAATGAAGGGTACATAGCCGCGTAGTGCTGACGCTTGACCTACATTTCAATGTTTTGATGGCCACTGTGCCACAGTTCAGGCCTTTCTGATCCAATAAAATGCCTTTAAACACGCGACCAAATTGCCCTGAAATCAGAAGAGACAAAACTAATATAGCTATCTTAAAATTAAAAGACACGTTGTATGATATTTTGAACTTTTCCAAGGATGACATCATGACGTTACCCCTATTTTTAGAGGGGGGAGAAGGGGGTCGGAATCATCATTGCATAAAATATGGTAGTCAAGGTAGGCATTTTCTCCATGTGCTTAATGAATAAATTCGATAGGGCAGCGCAGGTCAACATCGCCATCCCCACCCTCCGCAGCCCCCCTCCCCCCTCCCGCCCGACCCTCCGCAAACCCCTCTCTTCCATGACACTCTCTAAGCCCAAGTGTGGGAGATCACGTGATGTTTTTGTGATTATTCCCTCAAACTGGTCCAAATTCTTGTTTAAATGTTAAAAACCCCGCACTCCAGTGTTTTTAACACAGCTGTAATAAAATATTTAAAAGAACTCCGAGCTTTTTTTGTTCACCCGTCGCTTTACCTTTGCCTATCATGTCCTGAACCACAATCCGTGACCTATCGACAGACACCTCCAGGACGAGGGTCATCAGATCCGGATCGTTCGCCAGACAAGACGACTTCCTGATTTTTTGAGAATTACAGTTGACGTCATGCACTGGTCTAGGGTTGCTCTGCGCCATTAGGGTGCCTAGGAGATGATCTGTAAATATCAGCATTGTCATAATGGAGAAGCTTCGAAATAAATACTTTCACTTTCACTTTCAATTTCATCCATGTATACATGCATAAAATTCCACAAAAAATCTATGCCTTTTCTGCGACATTAAGGCGCATAGGAGATGATGTGTAAATATTTACATCATCACAACACAAAAGTGCTTCAATATAAATAATATCATTTGTCACTTTAAATTACACTTCCAAATTTCCTCTGTGTGTTAAACATGCAAATGATTCAGCTAAAAATGTGAGGAAATGGCATCAGTCATGGGATTACGTCTTACTGCTATTTTTTTCGAATTTGTCCTTTATGAGGTTTTGATAATAGAATTTTATTTTCGGGAACAAAGTGGTGCTTTTCTAAGTGGTTCCATTAAAGTAGTGACCCAGTCCCATGGTTCTGCTCTCTCTCTCTCTCTCTCTCTCTCTCTCTCTCTCTCTCTCTCTCTCTCTCTCGCTCTCTCTCTCTATATATATATAGTTTCAAAACTTCCAGCCGAGACGCCCTGTACCACGCCTACCCTACCCCACCCCTTCCTCCTTCTCCCCCCTCCCCTCCCTCCCTCACTCACCCTGGGCAGTTTCCTCTAGGTACGAATTAAGTCTAGAATTAGTCCTTAGCGAGCGACTGTCTGATTGGCTGTTCTTGGACTTCCGGTACTCCTTGAAACACTTGAAGGTGGACACACCCAAGATGATGGCTAGGCATACCACGGCTGAGCTTACGGTTACAACCAACATCAATGGTTTGACATCTGTAATTTGAGAACGACAAGTCTTCAGAGTTGTGTAGAAAGAGGTCACATAAACGAAGCTATCGATGTCAGTTGCGGATTAAACGGAAGTCAAAAACAGTCACGTGGTTTTCTGTCGTTGTTTTTTGATGCCGTTTTTATTCATTGCTATTGTTAGACGGTAAGTAGACTTTTCTGCAGGATAAACTTGTGGTCAATCTTGTTGAAAGGAGCACTTTTGCTTTCATGATTATTTGTCATATCGAGATAATTGCATTGCAAATTTTCCACTGACTCAAAACCTGATTTACGGAATTACGAGAAATTCAAAGTTGTCGGCAGAACTTGGTAGATCCGGGACATGGCAGCGTCCGGCTATTCGGGATTTGAGAGCCGGGTAGATCCGGAACACGGGAACGTCCGGCTGTTCGGGATGGGAGAGCTGGATAGATCCGGGACACGGGAACTTCCAGCTTTTCGGGATGGAAGAACCGGGTAGATCCGTGACATGGCAGCGTCCGAATGTTCGAGTAGGGAGAGTCGCAGAACGCTTCGTTCTTACCCGGAACACGAGGCTTTGCTGGAAATGCACGAGATTTGATACGGACCACGAGATTTTGACAGGTGGCACGAGAATTTGCTGGAACACGAGATACAGTCGCGGCTGTAGTGTTTGTAGTGTTTGTCGAGGGAAGGGGGAGGGGGGGGGGAGGAGGGCTGTTACTTGGAGCTGGGGCGAGAAACATTTCCTGGGTGTGTGTACGAGTAGGGGTGGAGGCTTGTACACTCACCCTCCCATGACGACTTACTCTGCATGCTGCTCCCGGTTCGGGCTTCTTTAGCTACAACAACAAACATAGATGAAGGTCATGGCAGGAAATTGCAAACTATTACTATTATTATTATTAAAACATTATTATTATTATTATTATTATTATTATTATCTTCTAATTCTTCTTCTTGTCATTATTATTATTATTATTATTATTATTATTATTATTATTATTATTATTATTATTATTATTATTGTTACTATTGCTGTTGATGTAACCCTCGCAGTCATGAATATGTGTGCAGACACCGACTTACCGGGCACATACTGTGCCAGGTCGTGGAATGTGTGAGTCGCTTGGCTGTATCCGTTAGATGCATTACATGTAAAGTTATAACTGAAAGAAACAACACAGAGACGAAATTAGCCCAGTGTAACCTGGAAGCCGACCACCTGCAAAGCGAGTACAGTGTAACCTGGGAGCCGACAACCTGCGAATTGAGAACAGTACAACCTGGGAGCGGACCACTTCCCAAATGAGTACAGTGTAACCAGGGAGCGGACCACCTCCCAAGTGAGTACAGTGTAACTTGGGAGGGGACCACCTCCCAAATGAGTACAGTGTAACCTGGAAGCGGACCACCTCCCAAATAAGTACAGTGTAATCTGGAAGCGGACCACCTCCCAAGTGAGTACAGTGTAACTTGGGAGGGGACCACCTCCCAAATGAGTACAGTGTAACCTGGAAGCGGACCACCTCCCAAATAAGTACCGTGTAATCTGGAAGCGGACCACCTCCCAAATGGGTGCAATGTAACCTGGGAGTGGACCACCTCCCAAATGAGTACAGTGTAACCTGGAAACGGAGCACCTTCCAAAGGAGTACCCTGTAACTTGGGAGCCGACCACCTCCCAATTCGGTACAGTGTAACCTGGGAGCGGACCACCTCGTAAATGAGGCTAACTGGGGAACTTTCCGATAAAACCAGACATTGGGTTATGTAACAAAAGAACTTCATCAGTGCGAGCAATTTGGAGAAAGTTTGTAATTACATATAAAATATTCTCACAATATTTTCACTAAGTTTTTTCCTCTACAATTTATTTCTTGCCAAATATCACAAGCATCTTGTTTGTTTGTTTGCTTGTTTATTTTTTCCCTGCCAAGTGTCACTGTCTTAGAACATTCTCGAACATCCTTTATACTTTGGTTTAAGCCTCTCCCTGATCTTATCTTTTAGACTCAGGACATGCTCATGTAATTTGTTCATTACCCGTGCAGCAGATGTACGGAGACTGACAGCGTATCATTGGCCAATCGGATCTCTTTCCCCGTGGGGTCATCCAGCGTTTCCATGGTACCCGTTTTCAAATTTGTGGCAAACCTATATATATATATATATATATATATATATATATATATATATATATATATATATATATATATATATATATATATATATATATATATATTATGTTACATTTTAACACATAGTTATTGAGTTAATTCACAAGCGGATGTTGAGTAAATACTGCCAATATTTCGGCATACTTAATTGGTTGACTTGAAGAGTTATTTTGGACAACTTGTAAGAGATACTCCTATTCGAATAGTCGGCCAATTAGGACTGATGTACGCAATGGTAACTTCATTAAGCCAGTTCAGATATTTTACTCAATATATTCTACATCAGCTGGACGTCGATAAACTGGCTGACCTGCAGCGAATAGTTTTGGCTATTCGAATAACATATATCTAGTCGCTTTCGGCCTTATAACCCACCTTGGTGACTTTTTTTTCCTAGAATGTCTATGCATGTTACAGGCAAGATTAATATCGGTAATAAGAAAACTATTTTTTAAAGTTACGCCTACGCCTTAACAAAACAGTACCAGCATCGTAAGGGTAACATTCCTGGCCGATTCATTTAAAATTGAGTGCGATATTTAAAAAACCAAAAAAAAAAACCTTTTGTATATTCCTATTACAAATAATATATTACAGATGGGAACAGGACAATCCCCCACTGACCAATTCCCCCCACTCCCCCCAGACCACAGATCATTTGCTAGAAGTGTTAGAAGTTTGTTTTACCAAGTTATATTCAATGCTGTGTTACTGTCGGTTTCGGCCAAGCAGTGAAGGAAAACCCGATCATCTCCTGGCTCTGCCACGCCATGTACGATCTCGGTGCGATCTACAACAATAGAAGTGACGTATACAGTGTAAGCCCGGAACTCGATCTCCGTGCGATCTACAAGAACAACAGTGACGTGTACAGTGTAAACCCCGAACACGATCTCCGTGCGATCTACAACAACAGTGACGTGTACAGTGTAAACCCCGAACACGATCTCCGTGCGATCTACAACAACAGTGACGTGTACAGTGTAATCCCCGAACACGATCTCCGTGCGATCTACAACAACAGTGATGTGTACAGTGTAATCCCCGAACACGATCTTCGTGCGGTCTACAACAACAGTGACGTGTACAGTGTAAACCCCGAACACGATCTCCGTGCGATCTACAACAACAGTGACGTGTACAGTGTAAACCTCGAACACGATCTCCGTGCGATCTACAACAACAGTGACGTGTACAGTGTAATCCCCGCAACACGATCTCCGTGCGATCTACAACAACAGTGACGTGTACAGTGTAATCCCCGAACACGATCTCCGTGCGATCTACAACAACAGTGACGTGTACAGTGTAAACCCCGAACACGATCTCCGTGCGATCTACAACAACAGTGACGTGTACAGTGTAATCCCCGAACACGATCTCCGTGCGATCTGCAAGAACAAAAGTAACGTGTACAGTGTAAGCCCGGGAACACGATCTCCGTGCGATCTACAACAGCAGTGAGATGTTTTTACAGTGTAAGCCCGGAAACAGGACCACCATTGGGGCAGAAACTAGAACAGCTGTAGTGGTCTTTTTAATCAGCTTAAATTTATCTACAAATCCCATTTACAGACGTGATTCAGTTCTCAAAAAACATAAGAGGTTTCACTTCCTTGCAAAATGTATAACATTGAATTGAAAATGCCACTGTGTTTATTCTTGATAAAACTTTTTACAACAAACTGACACACCCCTTTTTGTTGACACATATCTTAAACTCTTGTTTTCCTAAATTGCGTTTTTATTTACTTATTTATTTTATTTTACTTATTTATTTGTTTTGGCTACAGGATACTTCTTGAACCCGTGAGTTGTTTTTTATTTGTTTATTTATTATTTGTTTATCATTTTTTGCGCTGGAATATTTCTTTTATTCGTTTTTGTTTAAGGTGATACTCAATATATCTTGAACAGACAGTAAACACACATGACGTCATTACCGTAAACAAAGATGGACGTCGCAGCAATGGCCACGCCCCCTGGCGCGGTCACGTGACACATCACTTCACCATTGTTTTCTTTGTTGATGTTATTCCAGACCAAAGAAGGCCCAATCACTGGAACTTTAGCGTGAAAAAAATACTATATAGTTTTAGCTGCATACACAATCGATGTAGAACCTCATCCCTGATCAATGTAGCCAATCATTTGTGTTTTTATATACTTATTGTCTCATTTATATATATATTTTTTTTATGAACCCGAAAAGAAGATTAGATGTTCGCCTAGAAGAGGACTTGAGCATTGGCAGTTTGTAATTTATATGCAAAACAGTCAATTTTGTTATTGTCGTTGAAAGGTATATATACTCATGACTTTTCTAAAGGGGTAGGGGGGGGGGTGAAGGGTTTGGGTTAGGAATTGGGGGTAGGGGGGGAGCGTCGAAAGCTTAGGGGTGAATGGCTTGCATGTTATTTAACGCATTTTTTCGTCACTTTAAATTAATTTCGGGTGTAGAACAAAGGCAGAGGAATGACTTACGTTGTTCGTTATTGAAGTACCACGTGACTTCCTCCACCATCATGTTGACGTCACAATTAAGTTGGACACGCCCACCCACATTGGCTGATAGTGTGTTATCACTGTTAACTATCACAGGTCGCTCTACCAAGAAACAAAAAAAAAAGAAAATTTCAAAGGTCTCTTTTGCTCATGAAATTTCGAGTATATATATTTTGTTATTTTCTACAACTATCATGAAGGCTAAAATAATTACCCTGATCCGTTGAGATATGGTTACCATAACAACTTACATATCGGTAGGCTCCAATTTCTTTTTTTTTTTAAACGGAGAAATTTATTATTAATTTGCTGCTCCCTAATGAAGGAGAAGTGATAGATTGGTTGACATTTAGTCTGGGTCTTTGCCACAGATCACATTTAGGTATTCAGGCGTTAAATGGTTATGATTTTGTTGCACCATTCGCCAAAACTTTATTAAATAATAGCATCTTTATTAAAAGTTATTTATAGCATCGGTTGTAGTTGAAACGAGAATCAAGAGCAAACCTTTTACTGAAATGAGAAACGTTTTCGTTGCTGACCTTGACGTCGTTTCACATTTTATTGTCTGTTGGTCCAAAGCTAAAAAAAATGTTGACATTTTATTGATAAACTGAAAGCAAAGACAGAAATAAGAAAGACCCCAAAAATTTGCCCTCCTCTTTGCTCATTTTGAGTGTTTTTCAAAGCAATTGCCCGCATTTATGATTGAAACAATTTTTGATGTAATATAAAATAAATCTAATATTAACTTCTATTAAATGCTTATATAAATATATATATAAATATATATAAATATATATATATATATATATATATATATATATATATATATATATATATATATATATATATATATATATATATATATATATATATATATATATATAAGCATTTACATATATATATGTATATATATCGCTAATGGATTAACTTTATTATTCAAGTTCAAGTAAAATAATTTCATTTTCACGTGCTGATACTGACCGGATGTGGCGTCAAAGACGTGAAGGGCCGTCTTAAATGGACCAAAATCATGGGCGCCAATATCCTTGGGCATTGTCCAATCCACCAGCTCACTTTAACAAGAGGAAAATAAAAACAGATGTAACATATTAAACTTCGAGCACATTATTTAAACTGTATGTTAAATAAATGAATCTGTTTGCACGTAAATAATAAAACAAATAATTAAACCGCATAAAAATTATGAATTAACATGATGGCTATATTTTTAAACATTATAATACCTGGTTGAGAACACGCAGAAGAGGGAAATGGCTTCCCCAACAAATGTTTCAATGTAATTGTCCTGTCCGTACAACTCGCGCACATCTTGGCCATTGCTGGACGCTCCTAGACGAGCCAACAATGATCTCAATTAACAATGCAGTATTACTATACGAACCATCAATCACATCGCTTTAATATCAAAATATCAGTTCTGATATCATAAATTCAATTAGTTATATCAATAAGATATAAATTGGGATACAGATATAAATCATTATTATCAAATCAGCAACGCAGTATTGTATATATGCGAAAGCAACATCACATGACATGGGCAGATGCTGCAATCTGAGTGGTTCATGGCAAAATCTTTTTTTTTCAATGTTGTCCAGAACACAAAGGTAGACGGATAATGTAATTAATCCAAATGCTAGTTAAATAATACAATCTATATCGTCTTGATATATATATATATATATATATTATATATATATATATATATATATATATATATATATATATATATATATATATATATATATATATATATATATATATGTATATATACAGTGGAACCTCGGCATCAGACCACCTCCCTCTTCGGACAACCTCTGAATTAGGGCACATTTTTTTCGATCCCGAATGCGCTCCATAGTTTAATGGTTAAGAAAACTCCCAATTGGGACCACCTCGGATCGGACCAATTCGGGCCGCTTTTTTCGGTCCCGAGCCCTCAAAATGCTTGAGATCGGACCACTGTCAATCAGAGGGGAATCCACTGTATTTTTTGCGGCACATTACTTACAACACTGAGCATGGTGTCGTCTTAGTTATTGTTGCTGGGGATTATAGTAGCAAGTGTGTAACCAGACAGGGTCTTAGTTTTGTTATCTATACTTTTCTACCTTGTCTAAACAATAGCGGCTGAAAATATACAAACTCGAGACATCTTAATTTATGTGGTGCCTATTCTTTTAGTATTTAAGCCAACCCAAACGCCTCCGAATTCATAATGACAATTAAATGTCAATTTAAGCACATAAAGGTAATTTAAATAAGAAAAAAATGTTAAAACTTTCTCAAAATGGAAAGCAGAGAAAAAGTTAATAGAAAAAGAAAAGACATTAGTCTAAAAGATAAAATTGAGATAATTAATGACAGTAAATTGATTGGTCAAAGAAAATTAGCTGAAAAGTATGGAATTAGTAAATCACAAGTCCAAAGACTATTGAAACGGAAAATTGAGAATGTCAATGCCTATGAGGAAAAGTGTGATTCAAGCGATTGCGTTATGATCCATGTGTAAAGTTAGATGAAGCAGTTTGGAAATGGTTCAAAATGTGTCGAAACAGTAACATCCCTATTTCTGGACCTATGGTCCAAGAAAAAGCGCTAAAATTTGCTGAAGAACTGTCCATTACAGACTTCAAAGCTTCAAACGGTTGGCTAGACAAGTTCAAAAAGCGGCATAACATTGCCTTCCAAACCGTCTGCGGGGAACGTGGATCCGTAGACAACGATACGGTAACAGACAGGAAGGCAAAACTGCCGGAGATTATTTCTGGATACAGTGCAAAAGATGTGTATAATATGGACGAGACTGGGTTATTTTACCGGGCCCTGCCAGATAAAACATTGTCGTGCAGAAAGGAATCTTGCACGGGAGGGAAAAAGTCAAAAGATCGCTTAACCGCCGTGCTTTGTGTCAATATGGAAGGGAACTTCGAAACCCCCCCTTATTATCGGAAATTCGGAAAATCCTAGGTGTCTTAAGCACCTCGACAAGCGTCTTTTGCCGATCACTTGGAAAGCTAACCAAAAGGCTTGGATGACCAGTTCCATCTTCAACGAGTGGATAAAATCGCTCAATAACAAAATGAAAACTGAAAACATGAACGTTATTTTGTTCGTTGATAATGCCTCGTCCCATCCGGATGTGGATAATTTGTCAAATGTGAAGCTTGTGTTTTTACCTGCGAACACTACATCTGTGCTACAGCCCCTTGATCAGGGCATTATTTCTGTTCTGAAATCCCACTATCGCAAGTGCTTATTATGAAGTGTTCTCGCAAAGATAGATGAATCAATAGATGTGAAAAACGTTCACAAAACTGTCTCAGTACTAGATGCTTGCCACTGGGTTTCATCATCTGTGAGCCAAATCAAGCCCTCGACGGTTCAAAAATGCTTCGCAAAGTGTGGTTTTGAGTTCGAAAACCAAATTGACATCGCCGAAGAACACGTCAGTGACAGCCCATTTGAAGACCTGTCCCAAGATGTCGCAGCCCACTGTGAAGATGCAATGGATATCGCGCAGTACGAGTCAGTCGATACTTCGCTCGATACGTGTGAAGCGTATAGTGCCGAATGGGAGCAAGAAAAGATCAGGGAACTGATCGGGAACAGCGCTAATCCAGACCTGGATAACGAGTCTGAAGACGAAACTGTCGACTAAGCTCCTGGTCGTACAATACACTAGCCGAAGCACTAGACAGTGTGGAAAACTTGAAGCTGCTGTGCTTGTCAAAGAACCTTCCAATCCTGGATAAGCTTCTGAATATTGAAACCAAACTGCAAACTGCCATCGTGAAATCAAAAGTTATGTCAAAGCAAATTAGCATGGATAGATCTGTTATTTCTAAGTAAAAAGATCACTTTGTGTAGTTTGTGTAGTTTTATTTTCAGAGAAACGCTTTGATTTTCAGACAAACTTTCGGTAGAAACAAAACTGGACTCGTTTGCTAAATATAGTTGTAAAAGTATGCTAAATAGAATGCTTGTGTGCGTCTATAACATGCAGATTGTTGTACAGTTGAGACATAATCGATATTATTATAAATGATATTACTTTCTTTGTGTTTCGACATCAAACTTGAATCTGCGGTCAACCCACAAAATTTTACCCAAGTAGGACCAAGTCTCTCAAATGGGACCGCCTCTGAAATAGAGCACATTTTATCCGGTCCCAAGGGCGGTCCGATTTCAGAGGTTCCACTGTATATATATATATTTCGAGTCAATGAGTCAATATCTGCTAATTATTCCAGTTTTATATTTAACTATATATACTGGTTTTATGAATTTTTGCAACAATTTTCATTAAGTTAATCTGGTCAGACAAGACTGTGATAATTTAATTAAATCATGTTTAAGCTGAACGCATTTGTTTACTTAAAGCATGTTCGGTTAGATAAACCAACCACTTTCCTAATACGTCATCTTATCTAAAACGGCATATTATCATTTCATACGTATTGTATATGAGGTTAACATTGTACTGGTTGTTGCTGAGAGGTCTTAATTAATCGGAGAATTGTATACAAAATTAACATTAAAAAGGTGAACAGTTTGGATTGGCAGGGGTAAGGTAGCCCAGGTATTACGCTATTGGAATACGGTTCACTGTTCCTTGAAAAAGTGTCCTTCGATACACTTAAATGTATGTACTTACAATGCTCTACCTATAAAATCACGCAGTAGGCATTGCGAACGTCTATTACGTCTGCTTGAGATTACGGAGTCTGGCCGTCAGTTTCCGACTTATGTAGAAAGTTGCAGTTTGTTGTTTTGTTGACACGGTGGAATGGAAGCGTTGCATAGACGTCGTGGTTTTGTCGCGACCAAGCTATCTCGAGGCCTAGCCAATATTAGGGGTGGGGGTATTATCGCTCACCGGAAGTTGCAGGCATTGTAGGTCTTTTGGAACATAAACTCGTTGTTATAAAACAGCTTATCTCTGAGGAGATCGATCTGTTATGTACAAACACAAAGTCGGAGGATATTTTAACAAGCATGTCCAAGGACATGACCCAGCCGAGTTACCAAACAAGAAAAGAGAGAATAACTCTTAAACGTATGCCGTTAGGCCAAAAAATGAAGTATGTAAAATGCATTTAATTCAAATTTGGAAACTACCCTAAAAGGGATGTTGGAGAGGTTGGGTTTTGACGATTTACGTATTTATCAACATTTACAAAATTTTACAAAATTTTTAAAATTCCACCATTTCGCCTTGTTTTTTGTCATTTGCGAAAAAGCAAAGTCCAGGTGGAGAAGCACCTAAGAAACTTCCGATTAAAATTTTATAACTGTTTGAAAAAGACTGAGAGAAACGAATGGTTTGACAATTAAGTTATTTACTACCATTTATTCCAGTTTTTGCCAAAATAATAGATTTTTTAGGAAAAATAATAGTCTGGTAGGCGAACCCCTGGGGAACATCCCTGCGTAACATCTAAACGATTGGTGTAAAGCTGTAGGAGGAGTAGCATTTAAAAAATGGATCAAAACAGGCACAAAGACTGCCGCCATTTTGTCAGTTTTTCGTCAATCGTCAAAAAAAAAGTAATAGCCAGGTGGGGGAACACCCTGGGAACATTCCAGACTAATATCAAAACGATTGGAGCAAAATGTAGGAGGAGTAGCATTTTAAAGAAAAAGTTTAACATACGCACATAAGCACATATATTCAAGCCCGCTATAGTGATACAACTAACCCAGTCCGACACTGGACACTATATGAACACTATTTTGCGGGGAATCCCCCAGTGGGTCTGTGCAGTATAAAGGTGTTATACACAATAGACCGAACCGCCGTAGCGGTTGGGTGTTGGACAACAACGAACATAAACCAAAAAGAACAAGTGGGTCAGTGAAACTGACTATGTCCCCGGCATACAATCCTAGCATTTGATTGTGTTAGGTTGGACTACAACGATGGTATCATATTCGTGAATTTTAAAATTCCAGCTGGACCAGTGTCCTTGGGCCAACATGGCTCATTTACAATACTAATTCTTGTTACCACCCATACTACCTATGTGTATAACCTTTTGCCAATTGTTTCAAAAAAATGTAGGCTTGAGTGTGTTAACAAACTCATTTCAGTATGTAAGGGTTGTGAAAATTTCTGAAGTTCAGCTGGGCCAATGTCCTTGGGCCGACAGGGCTCATTTACAATACCGACCTTTGTTGGTTCCAACACTTCCTATATCTAAAAGATTTCAACAATCGATCCAGAATTGTAGACTTGAGTGTGTTAACAAACTCATTCAACTGAGTAAGGATTGGGAAAATTTGTGAAGTTCAGCTGGGCCAATGTCGTTGGGTCGATGGGGCTCATTTACGATACCGATCCTTGTTCGTTCCAGTACTACCCGTAGATACAATATCTTAACAATCGGTGGGAAAATGTAGGCTTGAGTATGTTAACAAACTCACTCGACTGAGTAAGGATTGGGAAAATTTGTGAAGTTCAGCTGGACCAATGTTCTTGGGCCGACATGGCTCATTTACAATACCGATCCTTGTTCGTTCCAGTACTACCCGTAGATGCAATATCTTAACAATCGGTGGAAAAATGTCGGCTTGAGTGTGTTAACAAACTCACTCGACTGAGTAAGGATTGGGAAAATTTGTGAAGTTCAGCTGGGCTAATGTCCTTGGGCCGACATGGCTCATTTACAATACCGATCCGTGTTCGTTCCAGTACTACCCATATATACAATATCTTAACAATCGGTGGAAAAATGTAGGCTTGTGTGTGTTAACAAAAAAGGTGTCGACAGACAGACGGAGAGACGGACAGACAAACCCGAAAGCTATAGTCCCCCGGCTTGGGACTAATAATTCAAAACACTAGGATATGAAGGCCCAGTAACATTGTAATCAGTTACTTTTGGAAAATGGATTGTGTCTGAGGAATATCACTTTCACCATTCCTATACGCCCCCCCCCCCCGGGGGGTCTATATAACGTCACTCTGTGGACGTGCCCCCCCCCCCCCCCCCGTCTCTCGGCTTTCGTATATTACATACCACCAAACTCCGGCGTTGGTCCGATTTAAGGACATTCATAAACAACCAAAACACGACCTTGATCCGATAACGGGTGCAAAACGTCTATCCAACGCCGATCGAACGTCGCAAAGTTTACTGGGTACACAAAATCGTTGTTTTTTTTACCCATGTCGTTTACTAGGAATTATATACTGGAAATTTATTGTGAGGCCATGCCCCCGTATACGTTCAACCGGACACTAAAGAAAACTAACAAGATTTATATCTAAAAAAGGGTTTAGTTTAAATTTGTTAGTTTTTTTTTTCGTTCTATTATGCAGGAGCCGGACGTCCGCCCAAACACCTGGGTAACTAAAGGATCTATTATTTTACTGATGCTTAAGATATACAAGGATGTTTATTGAATTTCCATAAATATATTAGACTTTCAAGAATCTGAAAAAAATTTAAAACAGTGAGATATTTTTTTTATCGTAGATTGCATATTCATAAATTTTTGTGCATCACAAATTTTGGTCCAATCGGAGATATTTTGTATCGTGCATGTTCATAAGTTTTGTAATACCATCCAATTCTCCATGGAGCCATTGTTAAATGAGCTGATATATGATTATAATCTTAGAATGAAGGTCCTTAATGTTCAAGTTCTGTTCCTAATATTTCAACTTGTATATGTGGCTTGAAAAGAGAGAGAGAGAGAGAGAGAGAGAGAGAGAGAGAGAGAGAGAGAGAGAGAGAGAGAGAGAGAGAGAGAGAGAGAGAGAGAGAGAGAGAGATAGAAAAGAAGATAAAAACTTGTTTGTGTCAAATGGTAAAGCGGCCATATTGCATGATTAATTTATGGTGGCATATAGCGGATATTGACTTATTTTGAATATGAAATCTAATTGAACCTGTTGACTCGAAGGAAGCTGCTACGTGCCTTGTTACACGACAAAAATTTCGTGTTAATTGCAAGTACAATATTTATCCCAATTTTCTTTCCGGTCCAGATTGAACATTTTTTTTATCTTGAGCATCGACCAATCAGATTACAGTATTTACCCAATGTGACAAGTTGAAATATTAGTTCGCCAGAAGAATTAAAAAAAAACAAAACAAAAAACATGGCAGCTAATGGGCCAAATATGCTAAACTTCTTTGACAATGCAGAGATAAAACAGATTTGAAAAGCAGCACGAACCTCTCACACGCAGCATGGCGGTGTTCAGCGGCTTGTCATAGCCGAGTTCGTCATTGTGCACAGTGCACCTGTACTTTCCAGCATCCGCCTCCGTTATCTCACTGACTATCAGCGTATCTACAAGGAAACTCAAGTAACTACAGTATGACGTCAAGATACGACCACTTGTAGCTTAATATCAATTCTTAATTGAGATCTGAATTGAGAAAAAGGGCCACGTACTCACTAGAAAAGGCCTTGCACCCACAAGAAAAGGGCCTCCAAAGTTAAACAAACCCTCAATTAAAATCTTTTCGGCCAGTTCACAATTCACAGGTTCGAATTTAATGGTCATCTTTTGAAAAAATATTGTTAATGCGGTTTATTTTAAATGATAATTCATCACTGGATGGTGCAAGTAGTGAGTGACGAGAAAATCGGTGCCATTCGAACAAAATTCAACTTAAAAAAAATTGATGGACTGAAGACTTATCTGGCACCAATAATATTTTAAATCGGCATGGGTGATGTAACCCATTGCATTCGCTCAGCTGAGCAAAATAGAACTCTATAACTTCCCCGGGACTGAATTCGAACCCGGAACCTTAGCATTTGGAGCCAAATTCGCTCTCTAAGTCATTTGACTGCTTTACTCAAAATTAATGTTCATTAATCGCTCGTCTTCAAACACCCCCCACTCCGCCTCCACCCCCCCGTTTCCATTATATTCAAAATGGATTCGCACAGCAAAATGCAAATCAATAAATAATGGATTCGACTTTTAATATGCAGTAAATCGGCAACCCAGTAAGTTTTACATAACCGTACAGAACAGCACATACAGATTTATAGAGCAGTGTATCAACATATTAATGAAATCAGAGATTTGTACACACAGTTAAGACGAACATGACCTTTGGTTAACTCTAGTCATTTTCAGTTCCGGGAATTGTTATCAAGTTTCATCAATTGTTTATTAGAAATAAACTCACTCTGTATTTCAACTACAACGTAAGAAAGAACTATTACTGTCCATTTCGACACATTTTTCACATAACTAAGGCCCTAATACTGATTTATCTATAAAAATTGAAAATGTGGTAAAAAAAAGAATAATTAAATAAATAAATAGAACTGCCGGGAGTACTCTGCCTTGACGTGTATTTGCATTTAGACCAAATAGATGTGGTGAAAATTTATTCTCAGGATTCCCTGAAAATTGTTCGAAAACTTTCTACATTTTTTTTTTGCCCGAAGATAGGTTATTGATATGATCGCGTAATTGTTTAAACAACAGTAAAATTTCCAATACGGGGGCCATAAAAAAATACAGGACATGACGCTAAACCGGACAGTTTATTTATTTATTTATTTTTTTGTGTGTATATTTGCTTGTATATTTCTTTCTATTAAATAATATAAATCGTGGCATGGCGAGAACCTGTATTCCAGTCCCCACCTACAGCCCCCAGTCCACAAACCTACCCCCTTTGCCGCCCCCCCCCGCACTCCCCACCCCGCCCCGCCTTTTTAAACTTACCATCGTGTACTGCAATCATGCGCGGATTCGGCGCTATCTCTGCCCCATCCTTCTGCCAGCTGACATAAACTGAGCCACGTGGTGCGTGTGACGTCACAGCTGTGACGTTACAGTACATTTTCACAGATGATCCCACAGTCCTTGTGTAATCCTGATCTGCCACCGTGGGGCTGTTGAAATCTGCCAATTTAAAATGCAGTCTTAATACAGAGCAAAATTGTTCTTGAAATTATCCGATACAGACTATAGAGCAGGATTTTATCACGCCATTTTGCTACCTTCAGGAGTTACAGTTTCTTCGGTTGAAAAGTTGACCTTGACCTTAATACTAAATGAATACGAACGTACATAGATCAAGAACCGGGCGAGAGTAGGTTCGCGCAAATCGGATCTCTACCAATAAAGCATAAGTAAAACCTCTCCTTATGTTTTGTCTACATTAAATGAAAGCTGAAATTCCATCGGCATCTGATATCGTGTCGAAGAATTTGCTGAGCAAGAGTGACACAGGAGACACACTGTCATAATCTGGTCTCATTCCGAATTTCACTGGGCGTTGACTGGACGTTAACTGGACGTTGACTGGACGTCGATGCTAACATTTCGATCTAGAATTAGTTGTTTCAATCTTTGCGAAGTCGTCACGAAAAAATAGCACATTTTATACAAAAAAAAATTCTTCTCTACAAAAACTATTCTAAAACAAACTCACCTATTCTATACACTGTAATTTCGTGCGACAGTGATACACCGTGCGGAGTACTAGCTTTGCATTGGTAGACGGAATTTTTGTCACTTCTAACTTCTAACTTATCGATGACGTCATCAGTTTTTGTGTACGTGACGTTATGGTGCACGACTCCATTCCGAAGCCATTGTATCGTTACTGGCCTGGTCGTTGTCACCTGCATAAAAAAAGTAAAAAAAAAATAAATAAATAAATAAATAAAAATCTTGTCCCACCGCCAAAATATAGTGGCAAAAAATAAAATAAAATATAAGTCAAGAAGTCCTGTATACAGCCAGTTTTGTGTTTTAAGGTTTACTTTAGGCGTATAATAGCTTGTCATCGACTACAGGGTTATCCATATATCTCGTGAATACAAGGCAGATGACTCCGCACAGTGAAAACATGGGGGTAGGGCGATTGGGGGTAAGCGGGTGAATATGGAGAGTTCTATTTTGCACGCCAACCCCCTCCCCACAACAACAACAACAACAACAGCAGCAACAACAAAAGCTGGCGTACCGGATCTATGACACAACTGATAGACACGTCATCGCCTTCTATGACGTAAATTGGTTTCGGAGGCGTCGAGCAATGGAGCCGCGAGCAGAGAGGGACGCCCCTTCGCCATGTGGCGTTATGCCACAGTAGGCGCGCAATCCGTGGCGGTCTCATATCTGGCGCGGGAAATAAATAAATAAATAAATACGTAAATAAAAGCAATCACATAATGACGACCTTAAACATGCTCCTAAGATGTAGCTCGGGGTGAAGCTACAAAAATTATCAATTACGAGTAATTTACATAAAGTAAATAACACCTTTTTAAAAAGTTAAATTTAAAAATCCCTTAATAAATATCTTCAGAGTATCCTTTTGAAAATCGACTTATGCTCACCCTGCTCAATGCGTGACTTACCTGAAGCCCTTGTCACTTTCACCACGCTTTTTAGTGAAGAAGGGTTCGTTTGCCAGAGAACATGTGTTTCTAGTGTAACGTTGTGGGAAAAACTCTCTTTAGCCAACCATAGACTGTACCTCAGAACCGTCTGAAAATTGTTGACTAAAAATATCAGGGTTCATAAAATATTTAGTCTAAGTGGTGAAGACTTGGAGGGGGAGGGGGGCGGAGGGGGCGGAGGGGGGGGGCGGTTAGAAGAGGCTGAGAGAGAAGTGAGTACGTGTAGGGTTCAGACCAGGCAGGAAGGGGTGCGCGTTGGGTCCCCACTAGACAAGAAGGGGTGCGCGCTGGGTTCGGAACAGACAGGAAGGGATGGATGTTGGGTTCCCACCGCCAGGAAGATATGCGTGTTTGGTTCGGACCAGATAGGAAGAGGTACGAGTTGGGTGCGGACCAGACAGGAAGAGGTGCGAGTTGGGTGCGGACCAGACAGGAAGAGGTGCGAGTTGGGTGCGGACCAGAAAGGAAGAGGTGCGCGTTGGGTTTGGTCTAGACAGAAATTGGTGCGTACTGAGTTTCGTATAAGAAGCAAACATCACCGAGCAACGGCAAAGCAATAAGGATATTGGGGGCTTTGCATCAAGTACTTTCAGAGTTTTACCCCCAACCAACCCCCTTCCCTCGCCACCCTCTTTCCCCCTGCACACAAGAGTAATGGTTGACATGCTAGAGATCTCCTGCAAGAAGTTAACTTCTCATATTTATGTCTGGTAAGACCTCTGAAGAGAGAAGTAAAATATTTAGGCAAAAAGTGTTTTGGAAGTAGCAAAAGTTATTTTCAAAAAAAAAAAAAAAGAGTAACGTTAGCCATCGTTTTGAAAAGAAGTTTGAATTTGATTATCATACGTTCTTATTTCAAACATGAGATACTTTAAATCAGTTACCCAAAATCTGTATATGAACCGGAGTTCTGTTTTGATCAGGCAAAGAAAGTTTATATACAAATTATTGTGCGGGATTTTACATCGCATTTAACAGCTAAACTTTGTTATCCAAAATGTAAAAAAGAATCAATAAATAAGAAAATAGCATGTGGACAAGGGTTTCAGGAACATGATTAACTACACCGATGCACTGACTAGGAGGAGTTATAAAACCATAGTATTCGAGAAGTTGCGAAGGCGAAGCATACTTCTTTACTTACTTTGTTAACATTTACTCGTTATTTTTTGAAATCAAGTTTTACTTTTGATTAAAAAAGGGGATGCTCTTCATATGAGACCCCTTGAAGGATATATATCGTCCTCCCCTTCCCCTCCCCCTCTACAGACTTAAAAAAATAGGAACTGTAATTTTGTTTGAAATATACGATGCTGCATTTCCACAAAGCGCGTAAAAATTGCTTTTGACCTTTCACGGTCAAATAAAAACATGTTATGTTTATTCTCTTTTCAAATGTTTAACGCTTGGTGTGTTCTCTGTAAACAAGTCATGAAGGTTAAAAAAAAAACCTGACAACTCCAAACAGTGTTCATATAACAAAAGTGTAACAGAAAAATCCAGGCATAAACATACGCAGGCGACGCTTGGGTTACGCTAAATGTGATTTAATATGCAATTTTAACCGCGAGTGACAAACACAAGGGAAAATAAATATCACTAGTAAAAAACAGACTAAAACACAAGATGTGTTTTGAATTTCATGTGATTAGAACAAAAGATTTAACACCGCGTACTGAAGAAAAAATATCCAACGTCGAAATCCGCCTGTTGCTTTTGTTTGTGTTACTGAGGGGAAGCTCATTTCTTTGATTGGGGCTAGGGGTGGGGTAGTGGGCGCCAGAGTATCTACTCTCAACGGGTATTCTGTACATTTCATGCGTCAACAATACAGCTACGTCGTAGAAAAGAAAATGGTTCTTGCTGGTGTAAAATAGAGAAATTTTACTCAACCTCCCTACATAAAATTGTTTATATTGACACTAATAAAATCTATCTTTCATTTTTTTTTATTTTTAGTTAATACCTTTCATTGGCTTATTAATTAAATCAGAACGAGCCGTCGTGGGTGGGGCTGGATTGGAAGAGGGGAAAGGGGGTGTGACTCACTGATCAACACCCCCTCCCTCCTTCACCGCCCCGGAAATTCAACTGGTTCTTCCGAACAGTCGCAAGTATAAAAATCAGCGAGCGTGGGACGAATCATATGAAACTTACAGTTGACAATTGGTCGTTGCTATGGTGACTCACGCTCCTGAAATCCAGCTTACTCTTGCCATCATCAAGGTGAAAATACGCGGTAACTGCACAAACATACAGCAGTGTTTAGATTACACATCTGTTCTAAGTTTTCAATATTTTACGACTGAACATTTATAAACGCCTCAAAGAATTAACCAAAAAATCCGAACAAAGACAGTGATCGCAGTTGCCACATCTATAAATAGTGCAGTTGTACTTTCTTATATTTCCTTTAGGGACAGATAACACTTATAATTCTAAGAACTGATATCACACAGGCTTGGTTAGATTTATGTAAAGAAATCCAGTCATTGGTGCATGACAGAAAGAAATTTCATAAAACACTTTTTTTCTGATAAGTAGACAAGAATAGTGCTGGTAATTCTCATGATCATGACATCATGCTTCTATCTTTTCTGTTTCGTCTTGATATATATATATATATATATATATATATATATATATATATATATATATATATATATATATATATATATATATATATATATATCATGATCATGGGAAATGCCAGCAATATCCTTTTCCTTTGTCTAATTATTGAAAAAAACTGTATTATTATATGAAATGCCTTTCTATTATTATATGAAATGCCTTTCTATCATACACCAATAATATGGATATATATCTATATATATCCTTCAAAAGAACAAAAGTACCTTTTGTCTTGTCCAATAATGGCGTCTCCACGGTGACATTAATCATGTTGCTAGCTGCGAACTTGGCATTGACAACGATGCTTTGGTCACCATCTTGTTTACTTCCTGTAAACATAATTTCGATGTGCATGGCCATACCAGTTTGACTTGTTACATTTTGGGGATTTTTCAATCATCTAGTTACACTTGGTGATTTTCAATCCCCCAGTGTATTGCTTTCGTACGACTCGGTAAGGTGTTTCCGTATGTTTCCTTTTTTTCCGCCAAAACCTTGTCACGCGAACTCCTCTCAGTAGGCCAGGGCTGGGACGACCAAATTTGACAGAAATACAGTATAGTATGTCTTGTTGGTTCAGCTCAAGCTTTTTTAGAAATTCATGACCATTTTATTTGCAAAAATGGACATTGAAATTTAAAATTTGAAAACCCTATTACTCGAACTCCTTTTAGACTTCTAGAACTAGGACCACAAAATTTGGCAAAGACATCATGTAGGATGTGTAGTTGGTTCAGCTCATTTTTAAAAGAAATTTATTAACATTTAATAAGTAAAAATGGACATTGAAATTTTGCCACTGACTCCCATTTAAGAGCAGAAAAACGATTTGATTTCGCAGTTAAACGAACTGGTATAATATCAGCATATGCATATTGATCGCCCAATTAAGAGCGATTACAGTATGTGTGTGCAAGTTTAAGTTAACTGCAGCGTTTCGGTTTTTCCCAATTGCTAAAGAGTGATGAAATTTGGCTTACTGATTGAGGATGACGAGACATCGTGAAATCTACATTTATTTTCACCATGACCTGAGAAAACGATTGACCATTATGTCGAAAACTGCTACAGATTTTGACCTTATTTTCGACACTTGGGGCCTAAAAGACTATATGCCAGAGGCACCTCGGTGACATTGACCTCCTCCACTATGGTCAAGGTCAAAAACTGGAAGTTGACCATTATCTCGAAAACTGTTAGAGATAGAGCGATTTGCAGACTAAATGTAAGGTGACCTTGACCACCTCAGTCATGGTGACGGTAACAAAACAACGGAAGTTGACCATTATCTCGAAAACGGGTAGAAATAGATCTATTTTGAGCTTATTTCCACCCTTTCAGCCTAAAAAGCGTTATGTAAGAGGTACCTCAGTGATCTTGACCATTTGGGTTATGGTCAATGTCAAAAAGTGGACATTCCAAAAACGGTTAGAGGTAGTGCTATTTTAAACTTATTTTCTACCGTTTGGACCTAAAATAAAAGATAAAGGAAGACGTATCTAGGTGACCTTCACCTCCTCGTTCATGGTCATTTCAGAATTTTAAGAGTTCAAAATCGTATTGTTTGTGGCCCCAAAGTGTAATTTTAGCTACTCGGTAGCGAAAACGGTCTACCAGTTTTAGATAATAAATTAATCTAGCCCTCAGAAATGTTGCTTTGTCCCGTTGATTGAACAAGAGAGAAAAAACGTGTTTCATTATAGGATAAATATACTTCTTTGGTGTGTCTTTTATGTTGTGGGGAGAAGGTGCTGTGTTTGGAAGAGCGCCCGGGGAGGGGGTGGAGGATGTGTGTGTGTGTGTGTGTGTGTGTGGTGGGGGGGGGGGGGTTCGGGGTTGGGTGGAGGTGGAGAGTTAAAACTTATGCACTGCTCTTGCATGCGTTGAAAAATGACGTTAGTGAGACGTCTGATAGACCACCTGAGAAATGTCTAAAGTTTGGGAAGTTTGAGAAAAAGTGGTGTGTCCCCCCCCCCCACGTCTATACCCTAAGAAGAAAGACGTGTTTTTGACGTATATGTTGTATTTATATCTCCTCGTTAAAAGAGCCAATTACACATATTTTCTCACAGGAAAGGAAATTCATTTTAATTATTTCATTTTGACAGATTTCTGGAATGTCTTCGGAAGTAGACCGGCAATTTTTGTGCCGCGTTCAAAATTATACTGTTGTTAAATTTAAATTATTATGCTTTTAAAAGAACTCAATATAATCCATTTCCTCCCAGTGTCTGCGGCACAGTGTGAAGGATGGGGGATAGGGGGAGGGAGGAGGGGGTGATTGGGAGGTAAGGGCAGTCGAAGCCTCACGAACTAGGCGAAACAAATCAAAAATGCTACTCATTCGAAGGGCTCGTTACTGTTCTTCCCTGTGTATTAAAAATGCAACTGGAAAAGATCACTACAGTTTCTAAATAAAAAATACTCGTTTATCCGTAATGAAGATTATTGACTGCGGGCAAAAGGAAAATTTTTATTGCAACCAGTAACCACAAAAACCCTATTATCCTACCAGTATCCACTCCTCTGCCCTGCCACCCCCACCCCCCCGCCCACATCTCCTCTCTGTATCCTGCCCCCAGTCCCCCCCCCCCCCGCTCCGCAATCCATCAAGAACACGACGTGGCTGCTCCGTTGTCTAGACAACAAAATAACAGGTGTCTGTGGAAACAAGACTTGCTTATCACGTGACCATTTATATCCCTGAGAGTTTTAACCGGAAACTTCTGTGACAGAATAATATAGTTCTTTTTGAAAACACACTGGGTACTTTCCGAGAAGCGGGGAGGAAGCAACGTTGTCAGTTTTAGTTTAAGATATGTGTTCAGTATATATATATATATATATATTGCTGTCTTATAAAATCGGAAAGGGTTTCATTAGCTTTTTTTGCGGAAGGGGTAGGGGAACAGTCCCAGCAAACAACCGACGTCTTTTTTGGTTGAAAAAGGTTGTATTTTGGTCGCGACGACTTCACAACCATATTCTGACCTATTCTGAGGCGTCGTCGGTTTTCGGACGTCATTCCGACGTTGCAAAAACGACCAAAAAGCGATGAACATTATTATCGCTCACCGGAAATGGAAGTCATTTTGAAAAAGAGGAAGAAAAAACGTAAATTTTACATGAAAAATTGGAATTTTGATGGCGTGTTGGTATTTTTCTTCTTAGATTGTAAAAATTTACATGGAAAATGCTTTCGTATGTATTTCACAACAGCAGTTGAATAAATTATTATCTATTAACTATAACTCTAGTCAGTTTCAGGTCGGAATCCGACGTCGGTTCCAATTTCATATACAACCTAAAACTGACTCAATTCCGACGTCGGATTTAGGTCGGAACCCGACGCCGGTTCCATTTCATATACAACCAAAACCGGCACGTCAGTCCGGCTTCGGAAACGTCGGGTCACGACGTCGACCTATGATTGCTGGGAGTTTGCTGGGAGTGAAGTGAAACCTATGAAAAAGCAGCATGCATTTTTCTGGAAAAGAATTTTTAAAATATTTTAACACATGTGACATTACAAAAACGTGGATAAGTCTCAACCCTTGTACGCCCCTAAAAACCTCCCCCATACCCCCTCCCCCAACCAGCCAACCAGCCAACCAACCAACTTGGTTCGTTGGTTCACATGTTATTCATGTTGGTGTCACAAAAGTTCTCAACAATTTTTTTCTTAACCTTCAACAGGTCATAACGTTTTATTCTTTTAATAAATAAACAAAAGTTCACACAGTGTGCGAGCATAGACATGTGACGTAATTGACTCTGACGTGGTATCCGCAGGAAATTAAGGACATCCCATCATTCACATCCCGCATCTTTCTTCAATCTGTTACTGCCAAAATCTCGAGTTTTATTTGCCTTACATCCACCCTCATGCTTGTTTAGCCAACTAAAAAAAAACAGTGAGTGCTGTTATTTATTAGCTTATGAAGAGGCCCTGATTCTATTCTGTCAAACTGAAAAAAAATTAAATATCCAGGTTCCTTGATATCAACATCAACACAATTGTCTGAATTTCGACACCCTAAGGGTTTACGGACGCGAGGTCCTTATAGGGGATTGCTGTGCACCCTGCCCCCCCCCCCCCCCGCCCAAAGGCGCGCACGAATTCATCAAATCAACGCGCATCTTCACTGGACATATAGACAACGGAGCGAAGTCTTTTTTTTACTAATGAACCACGGTTTTGCTTGAACTATGCCGACGGAAGAGCCCGCGCTTGGAGCCGAGCGAACGACGGGCTTTAGCAACGCCTGCGTTCAAGAGAGAGATGGTCCTGTCAAAGTGTGACATTATGTCAGCGGGCATTCTTAACGCTGAACAGAATCAAGAACAAGTTTTGGAGTCCTGGGAGGGTCCCTTTTGTGCGTCAAAATGGTCTAATTCTACAACATGACGAAGCACGGAATATGCTTCCGAAAGACGTACACGAGTAAAATATCCCATTCGATATATCGCCAGAGCTTAGACCAGCGCTTGTGAGGGAAGTCGAATTCCACTTCATAAAATACAGAATTTGCTGAGATCCACGCGCCGCAGTTTAACTGCAGCAAGAAACGTTAATGGAGCACACTCTCGATATTAACAGCGTATGTTTAATTAAGCGCGTGACATTATCGCTTTTGAAATAAAGTCGATTTTGTTTTCAGAAACAGAAAGCTACTAAAATATGCAATTACGTAGAGGCTTAATTATTGCTCACATAATGCCTTTTGCAGGTTTCAAAATTGCGTTTTATGCATTTGTTGAATATATATATATATATATATATATATATATATATATATATATATATATATATATATATATATATATATTAGTTGTTTAGTTAATATACTTGCTTATGTGTTTAAACGGAATCGAGTCTAGAAGTATTGAAATGTAAGTGCAATTGAATGAGGAAAACAAATCATAACTAGACTGAAATTCGCACAGCGAGTTAGACCCCACTTGGAATGATAACTTAAAACAGAAGGTAGATGATATTGCTATTTGTTAACAATTTTCACATGTCTGAATGTAGAATATCCTCCTAAATACTACCAACTATACCGGTAAGGACAGGGCAAAAATTTTTTATCAGGTGCACCACTTCAGATGACCCTCTATACATGTACCAAGTTTGGTTGGTCTAGCTTCAGCGGTCTTGGAGATGTATTGAAACCGATTGCTCTATCTCTTACCGTTATCGAGATAAAGGCCAACTTCCGGTTTGGGGCTCGAAAAGGACCTGGAGGTCAAGGACACCGGAAGTCATACCTTACGTATCATCGTATAGGCAGTGGAGGTCGAGATTGAGGTCAACATTGCTCCATCTCTTACAGTTTTCGAGATAAATCAATGTTTTTCTTAAATAACGTTTTTTTGCGATTTACCCTTGACCATCAAGGTCAAGGTCAAAAATTTCTAACGGGTGCATCAGATCACATCGTCTTTTATATATGTGCCAAGTTTGGCTTTTCTAGCTTCAACGGCCTTGCTGTAGATATCTGGGAACCGATTGACCTTTTTCGCGATTTGACCTTGACCAGTAAGGTCAAGGTCAAAATTTTTTATCAGGTGCACCACTTCAGATGACCCTCCATACATGTGCCAAGTTTGGTTGGTCTAGCTTCAGCGGTGTTGGAGGAGATGTATGGAAACCGATTCGGAGGAAGAAGAAAAAAAATTTAAAAAGCGAGGAAAAAATATTTTCAATACCAAGTGGGAAATATATAGAGATCGGAGTTGCTGGACAAGATAAGTCACTGACATATGAATAGTTCATAAATATTTTCCTACTATTTATAGCATATCACTGTAGTACTGAAAACGGAACAGAAGCAAAATTTAAAACAGGCAATCAAGGACAAAAGAAAGTTTAAATAATTCTAAGGAAGTAAAAGTCACAAAAATCTGACTTGGACTTCACG
The DNA here is from genome assembly GCA_949752745.1 of Protula sp. h YS-2021. Taxonomy (NCBI): domain Eukaryota; kingdom Metazoa; phylum Annelida; class Polychaeta; order Sabellida; family Serpulidae; genus Protula; species Protula sp. h YS-2021. Next base: position 65,299,908 of record OX457030.1, read on the forward strand.
CTGAATCAATCAAGATCAAAGGAAAGATTAAATGATGCTAAGGAAGTAACAGTCACAGAAATCTGACTTGGACTTCACGCTGAATCAATCAAGGTCAAAGGAAAGATTAAATGATGCTAAGGAAGTAAAAGTCACAGAAATCTGACTTGGACTTCACGCTGAATCAATCAGGATCAAAGGAAAGATTAAATGATGCTAAAGAAGTAAAACTCACAGAAATCTGACTTGGACTTCACGCTGAATCAATCAAGGTCAAAGGAAAGATTAAATGATGCTAAGGAAGTAAAAGTCACAGAAATCTGACTTGGACTTCACGCTGAATCAATCAGGATCAAAGGAAAGATTAAATGATGCTAAAGAAGTAAAACTCACAGAAATCTGACTTGGACTTCACGCTGAATCAATCAAGGTCAAAGGAAAGATTAAATGATGCTAAGGAAGTAAAAGTCACAGAAATCTGACTTGGACTTCACGCTGAATCAATCAGGATCAAAGGAAAGATTAAATGATGCTAAAGAAGTAAAACTCACAGAAATCTGACTTGGACTTCACGCTGAATCAATCAAGGTCAAAGGAAAGATTAAATGATGCTAAGGAAGTAAAAGTCACAGAAATCTGACATGGACTTCACGTTGTATCAATCAGAAAGTGCAACGTTCATGTCAACGAATTGATATTTATGCTTATGATTTGCAGTGGTGTTAAAATGCTCAATAGTATCAACAGCGAACCAGCCCAATTTCTGAGTGGTTGTCCAGGATCAAAGTAACTGCAAATAAATTGTGTTACTTTGCAAAAGCTTCGAAGTCGCTTATCTTCGCTTTTCGATTGGTTTCTCCTTCAGGTTTCAACCTTTCACGTGATAAAAAAACTTTTTCTGTAACAGTTCGAACAGTTGTGAAACACCGGACCCGCAACGGCCAATCAGAAATGGGGAAATACATTGCATTACTTCACTCTTGCAAAACGGGCAATTCCCTTTTGGCATGAGTTACAAAAGCACGCCATGTGTGATCTTTAAATTTCCTCGAGGGAATCAGTTGAAAGGTGAGATATTTTCAACTTCTATGTTTTATTTTATACATAAAGAACTAATTTATCTCATGATAACGTTTGGATAAACTTACTAGAAGAGGCATTTTTGGCACTTGTAACTTCGATCTGGTAGTGGTGAGGTTACATGTAGTGGTGACGTGCCGATAGTCCCGAGAAGTGTGCCTCCACAAGAAGCTGCAGCTTTTAAGGAATTTCAACGGATCTATTCATATATTTTGCCTAGGAGTCGTTTAAAGTCATTTCATTCCACAGCTGCCTGTTTTGACTTCAAGCTTGTCACAGCTTAATGCATGTCTGGATTGTTTTGCTTGAGCTTATGTACTCCGTAGAACAAATGCGGTTCCGCCAAACACAAGGGAGATGTTACATCATCAAGTCCAGGCCATTGGAGACGCGACTAGCATTGCTGGGTTTGGTGGTATGGTTTTTACCACAAGCCCGTTTTTGGACCATTGCGGCACCACTGTCGAACCACACCATGTTGTTCGAGCCATGGGACCCCAGAAACGTCAAGGCACCTCATCTTCTTCGAGCCATGGTTCTATGACTCTTAGGTCGATAATGGGCCTGGTAACGGTCCAGTTCCTCGAACCCACACGGACCACACCGATAAGGCCCGCGTCGAAAAAAGGGACCATGGCGTCCACATGGCACCTCTAATTGTCAGGAGTGCCTGAAATTGTTGCAAACAACAAAGGTTTGGCCCTATGATAACACTTATTCGTTGAGAAAAGCTTGAGTCTATGTAATAAGTGTTCGTTGTAAAATTGACTGTATTTTTATTGGTAACCACTACAGTGATCTCATACTTTCTCTTTTACTGCTTGCTTTTCAGACATGATATATAGAGGCCATCACCCGCTCTCAACCCGCATCCTGTTTGTGACAGGTGTAAGAGGCCGACTGGGCATTGCCCACAAAAAGAGTTGTCACGATCTGCATGCACAACACCAGTGCCATCCCTTATGAATTTGTCAGCTCTAAGCACAGATACATTAACAGTTACAAGAAAGAAATGTACAGTACAGATTCATGGAACGGGCCTGCGACTCAAGAAAAGCAATCATCAGACTGAGCGTAGCGAGGCACTAGGAACTGTCAATGCCATTGGGTACGAGTCTGCAGGCATCCCCCATCCAGTAAAGTGTCAGGGCATCCACCTTGACGAGGAAGAGGAGCTCTCTCAGACTCAAAACAACGCACGTCTTCTGCTCTCTATTTCATAAATAGAGACAAAAAGATTTGCATCCTATCACGGGCTTCTACTGATCAATTCATATCAACAGTCTAATAGCCTACTAAACCCTTTTCAGTCAACATATAAACGCTACCACTCTTCGGAAAGGGCGCACATAATGATGTGGTTTCGGACATGGGTAACCGTAAAATGGTCGTTATGATATTAATCGACCTAAGCGCTGCTTTTGACACGATTGACCATCGCATATTGCTCCAGCGCCTTCCGACCCGCTATAGGATAGATGGTGAGGTGCTACTTTGGTTGCGTTCATATTTAAGTGACCGTTCGTAGCGTGTCTCTGACACCGGTGAGCAATTTTCACTAGTGTCCCCAGATTCAGTCGTGCCACAAGGAAGTGTTCTAGGGCCTATTTTACTTAGACTATATGTTGGTCGCCTGTACGATATAACACAAAAGCAGCACCATTTTTACCCAAACGATACACGGCTGTATATCTCGCTAGAAAAGTCGAGCAATGTTTCATCACCTCTATCAGCCATTGAATTCTGTATTTAGTACATCTCGCTTTGAATCTGCAAGTCGCCAACTTGAACAACAATAGAAAGAAACTGAGTGAGTACATGGCGAGTTCGTAAAAGCAAAACTTCTTTCTTTTCGTCATTTAATTTAAGGTAATTTGATTTCATCCAGCACTTTATAAAAGAAAATTACCTTAAATTAAATGACGAAAAGACATAAGTTTTGCTTTATGAACTCGCCATGTACTCACTCAGTTTCCATCCATTGTTGTTCAAGTTGGCGACTTGCAGATTCAAAGTGAAAAGTATGTGAAAAATCTAGATGCACCACTTCAGATGACCCTCTATACATGTACCAAGTTTGGTTGGTCTAGCTTCGGCGGTCTTGGAGATGTATTGAAACCGATTGCTCTATCTCTTACCGTTATCGAGATAAAGGCCAACTTCCGGTTTGGGGCTCGAAAAGGACCTGGAGGTCAAGGACACCGGAAGTCATACCTTACGTATCATCGTATAGGCAGTGGAGGTCGAGATTGAGGTCAACATTGCTCCATCTCTTACAGTTTTCGAGATAAATCAATGTTTTTCTTAAATAACGTTTTTTTGCGATTTACCCTTGACCATCAAGGTCAAGGTCAAAAATTTCTAACGGGTGCATCAGATCACATCGTCTTTTATATATGTGCCAAGTTTGGCTTTTCTAGCTTCAACGGCCTTGCTGTAGATATCTGGGAACCGATTGACCTTTTTCGCGATTTGACCTTGACCAGTAAGGTCAAGGTCAAAATTTTTTATCAGGTGCACCACTTCAGATGACCCTCCATACATGTGCCAAGTTTTGTTGGTCTAGCTTCAGCGGTGTTGGAGGAGATGTATGGAAACCGATTCGGAGGAAGAAGAAAAAAAATTTAAAAAGCGAGGAAAAAATATTTTCAATACCAAGTGGGAAATATATAGAGATCGGAGTTGCTGGACAAGATAAATCACTGACATATGAATAGTTCATAAATATTTTCCTACTATTTATAGCATATCACTGTAGTACTGAAAACGGAACAGAAGCAAAATTTAAAACAGGCAATCAAGGACAAAAGAAAGTTTAAATAATTCTAAGGAAGTAAAAGTTACAAAAATCTGACTTGGACTTCACGCTGAATCAATCAAGATCAAAGGAAAGATTAAATGATGCTAAGGAAGTAACAGTCACAGAAATCTGACTTGGACTTCACGCTGAATCAATCAAGGTCAAAGGAAAGATTAAATGATGCTAAGGAAGTAAAAGTCACAGAAATCTGACTTGGACTTCACGCTGAATCAATCAGGATCAAAGGAAAGATTAAATGATGCTAAAGAAGTAAAACTCACAGAAATCTGACTTGGACTTTACGCTGAATCAATCAAGGTCAAAGGAAAGATTAAATGATGCTAAGGAAGTAAAAGTCACAGAAATCTGACATGGACTTCACGTTGTATCAATCAGAAAGTGCAACGTTCATGTCAACGAATTGATATTTATGCTTATGATTTGCAGTGGTGTTAAAATGCTCAATAGTATCAACAGCGAACCAGCCCAATTTCTGAGTGGTTGTCCAGGATCAAAGTAACTGCAAATAAATTGTGTTACTTTGCAAAAGCTTCGAAGTCGCTTATCTTCGCTTTTCGATTGGTTTCTCCTTCAGGTTTCAACCTTTCACGTGATATAAAAACTTTTTCTGTAACAGTTCGAACAGTTGTGAAACACCGGACCCGCAACGGCCAATCAGAAATGGGGAAATACATTGCATTACTTCACTCTTGCAAAACGGGCAATTCCCTTTTGGCATGAGTTACAAAAGCACGCCATGTGTGATCTTTAAATTTCCTCGAGGGAATCAGTTGAAAGGTGAGATATTTTCAACTTCTATGTTTTATTTTATACATAAAGAACTAATTTATCTCATGATAACGTTTGGATAAACTTACTAGAAGAGGCATTTTTGGCACTTGTAACTTCGATCTGGTAGTGGTGAGGTTACATGTAGTGGTGACGTGCCGATAGTCCCGAGAAGTGTGCCTCCACAAGAAGCTGCAGCTTTTAAGGAATTTCAACGGATCTATTCATATATTTTGCCTAGGAGTCGTTTAAAGTCATTTCATTCCACAGCTGCCTGTTTTGACTTCAAGCTTGTCACAGCTTAATGCATGTCTGGATTGTTTTGCTTGAGCTTATGTACTCCGTAGAACAAATGCGGTTCCGCCAAACACAAGGGAGATGTTACATCATCAAGTCCAGGCCATTGGAGACGCGACTAGCATTGCTGGGTTTGGTGGTATGGTTTTTACCACAAGCCCGTTTTTGGACCATTGCGGCACCACTGTCGAACCACACCATGTTGTTCGAGCCATGGGACCCCAGAAACGTCAAGGCACCTCATCTTCTTCGAGCCATGGTTCTATGACTCTTAGGTCGATAATGGGCCTGGTAACGGTCCAGTTCCTCGAACCCACACGGACCACACCGATAAGGCCCGCGTCGAAAAAAGGGACCATGGCGTCCACATGGCACCTCTAATTGTCAGGAGTGCCTGAAATTGTTGCAAACAACAAAGGTTTGGCCCTATGATAACACTTATTCGTTGAGAAAAGCTTGAGTCTATGTAATAAGTGTTCGTTGTAAAATTGACTGTATTTTTATTGGTAACCACTACAGTGATCTCATACTTTCTCTTTTACTGCTTGCTTTTCAGACATGATATATAGAGGCCATCACCCGCTCTCAACCCGCATCCTGTTTGTGACAGGTGTAAGAGGCCGACTGGGCATTGCCCACAAAAAGAGTTGTCACGATCTGCATGCACAACACCAGTGCCATCCCTTATGAATTTGTCAGCTCTAAGCACAGATACATTAACAGTTACAAGAAAGAAATGTACAGTACAGATTCATGGAACGGGCCTGCGACTCAAGAAAAGCAATCATCAGACTGAGCGTAGCGAGGCACTAGGAACTGTCAATGCCATTGGGTACGAGTCTGCAGGCATCCCCCATCCAGTAAAGTGTCAGGGCATCCACCTTGACGAGGAAGAGGAGCTCTCTCAGACTCAAAACAACGCACGTCTTCTGCTCTCTATTTCATAAATAGAGACAAAAAGATTTGCATCCTATCACGGGCTTCTACTGATCAATTCATATCAACAGTCTAATAGCCTACTAAACCCTTTTCAGTCAACATATAAACGCTACCACTCTTCGGAAAGGGCGCACATAATGATGTGGTTTCGGACATGGGTAACCGTAAAATGGTCGTTATGATATTAATCGACCTAAGCGCTGCTTTTGACACGATTGACCATCGCATATTGCTCCAGCGCCTTCCGACCCGCTATAGGATAGATGGTGAGGTGCTACTTTGGTTGCGTTCATATTTAAGTGACCGTTCGTAGCGTGTCTCTGACACCGGTGAGCAATTTTCACTAGTGTCCCCAGATTCAGTCGTGCCACAAGGAAGTGTTCTAGGGCCTATTTTACTTAGACTATATGTTGGTCGCCTGTACGATACAACACAAAAGCAGCACCATTTTTACCCAAACGATACACGGCTGTATATCTCGCTAGAAAAGTCGAGCAATGTTTCATCACCTCTATCAGCCATTGAATTCTGTATTTAGTACATCTCGCTTTGAATCTGCAAGTCGCCAACTTGAACAACAATAGAAAGAAACTGAGTGAGTACATGGCGAGTTCGTAAAAGCAAAACTTCTTTCTTTTCGTCATTTAATTTAAGGTAATTTGATTTCATCCAGCACTTTGTAAAAGAAAATTACCTTAAATTAAATGACGAAAAGACATAAGTTTTGCTTTATGAACTCGCCATGTACTCACTCAGTTTCCATCCATTGTTGTTCAAGTTGGCGACTTGCAGATTCAAAGTGAAAAGTATGTGAAAAATCTAGATGCACCACTTCAGATGACCCTCTATACATGTACCAAGTTTGGTTGGTCTAGCTTCAGCGGTCTTGGAGATGTATTGAAACCGATTGCTCTATCTCTTACCGTTATCGAGATAAAGGCCAACTTCCGGTTTGGGGCTCGAAAAGGACCTGGAGGTCAAGGACACCGGAAGTCATACCTTACGTATCATCGTATAGGCAGTGGAGGTCGAGATTGAGGTCAACATTGCTCCATCTCTTACAGTTTTCGAGATAAATCAATGTTTTTCTTAAATAACGTTTTTTTGCGATTTACCCTTGACCATCAAGGTCAAGGTCAAAAATTTCTAACGGGTGCATCAGATCACATCGTCTTTTATATATGTGCCAAGTTTGGCTTTTCTAGCTTCAACGGCCTTGCTGTAGATATCTGGGAACCGATTGACCTTTTTCGCGATTTGACCTTGACCAGTAAGGTCAAGGTCAAAATTTTTTATCAGGTGCACCACTTCAGATGACCCTCCATACATGTGCCAAGTTTTGTTGGTCTAGCTTCAGCGGTGTTGGAGGAGATGTATGGAAACCGATTCGGAGGAAGAAGAAAAAAAATTTAAAAAGCGAGGAAAAAATATTTTCAATACCAAGTGGGAAATATATAGAGATCGGAGTTGCTGGACAAGATAAATCACTGACATATGAATAGTTCATAAATATTTTCCTACTATTTATAGCATATCACTGTAGTACTGAAAACGGAACAGAAGCAAAATTTAAAACAGGCAATCAAGGACAAAAGAAAGTTTAAATAATTCTAAGGAAGTAAAAGTTACAAAAATCTGACTTGGACTTCACGCTGAATCAATCAAGATCAAAGGAAAGATTAAATGATGCTAAGGAAGTAACAGTCACAGAAATCTGACTTGGACTTCACGCTGAATCAATCAAGGTCAAAGGAAAGATTAAATGATGCTAAGGAAGTAAAAGTCACAGAAATCTGACTTGGACTTCACGCTGAATCAATCAGGATCAAAGGAAAGATTAAATGATGCTAAAGAAGTAAAACTCACAGAAATCTGACTTGGACTTTACGCTGAATCAATCAAGGTCAAAGGAAAGATTAAATGATGCTAAGGAAGTAAAAGTCACAGAAATCTGACATGGACTTCACGTTGTATCAATCAGAAAGTGCAACGTTCATGTCAACGAATTGATATTTATGCTTATGATTTGCAGTGGTGTTAAAATGCTCAATAGTATCAACAGCGAACCAGCCCAATTTCTGAGTGGTTGTCCAGGATCAAAGTAACTGCAAATAAATTGTGTTACTTTGCAAAAGCTTCGAAGTCGCTTATCTTCGCTTTTCGATTGGTTTCTCCTTCAGGTTTCAACCTTTCACGTGATAAAAAAACTTTTTCTGTAACAGTTCGAACAGTTGTGAAACACCGGACCCGCAACGGCCAATCAGAAATGGGGAAATACATTGCATTACTTCACTCTTGCAAAACGGGCAATTCCCTTTTGGCATGAGTTACAAAAGCACGCCATGTGTGATCTTTAAATTTCCTCGAGGGAATCAGTTGAAAGGTGAGATATTTTCAACTTCTATGTTTTATTTTATACATAAAGAACTAATTTATCTCATGATAACGTTTGGATAAACTTACTAGAAGAGGCATTTTTGGCACTTGTAACTTCGATCTGGTAGTGGTGAGGTTACATGTAGTGGTGACGTGCCGATAGTCCCGAGAAGTGTGCCTCCACAAGAAGCTGCAGCTTTTAAGGAATTTCAACGGATCTATTCATATATTTTGCCTAGGAGTCGTTTAAAGTCATTTCATTCCACAGCTGCCTGTTTTGACTTCAAGCTTGTCACAGCTTAATGCATGTCTGGATTGTTTTGCTTGAGCTTATGTACTCCGTAGAACAAATGCGGTTCCGCCAAACACAAGGGAGATGTTACATCATCAAGTCCAGGCCATTGGAGACGCGACTAGCATTGCTGGGTTTGGTGGTATGGTTTTTACCACAAGCCCGTTTTTGGACCATTGCGGCACCACTGTCGAACCACACCATGTTGTTCGAGCCATGGGACCCCAGAAACGTCAAGGCACCTCATCTTCTTCGAGCCATGGTTCTATGACTCTTAGGTCGATAATGGGCCTGGTAACGGTCCAGTTCCTCGAACCCACACGGACCACACCGATAAGGCCCGCGTCGAAAAAAGGGACCATGGCGTCCACATGGCACCTCTAATTGTCAGGAGTGCCTGAAATTGTTGCAAACAACAAAGGTTTGGCCCTATGATAACACTTATTCGTTGAGAAAAGCTTGAGTCTATGTAATAAGTGTTCGTTGTAAAATTGACTGTATTTTTATTGGTAACCACTACAGTGATCTCATACTTTCTCTTTTACTGCTTGCTTTTCAGACATGATATATAGAGGCCATCACCCGCTCTCAACCCGCATCCTGTTTGTGACAGGTGTAAGAGGCCGACTGGGCATTGCCCACAAAAAGAGTTGTCACGGTCTGCATGCACAACACCAGTGCCATCCCTTATGAATTTGTCAGCTCTAAGCACAGATACATTAACAGTTACAAGAAAGAAATGTACAGTACAGATTCATGGAACGGGCCTGCGACTCAAGAAAAGCAATCATCAGACTGAGCGTAGCGAGGCACTAGGAACTGTCAATGCCATTGGGTACGAGTCTGCAGGCATCCCCCATCCAGTAAAGTGTCAGGGCATCCACCTTGACGAGGAAGAGGAGCTCTCTCAGACTCAAAACAACGCACGTCTTCTGCTCTCTATTTCATAAATAGAGACAAAAAGATTTGCATCCTATCACGGGCTTCTACTGATCAATTCATATCAACAGTCTAATAGCCTACTAAACCCTTTTCAGTCAACATATAAACGCTACCACTCTTCGGAAAGGGCGCACATAATGATGTGGTTTCGGACATGGGTAACCGTAAAATGGTCGTTATGATATTAATCGACCTAAGCGCTGCTTTTGACACGATTGACCATCGCATATTGCTCCAGCGCCTTCCGACCCGCTATAGGATAGATGGTGAGGTGCTACTTTGGTTGCGTTCATATTTAAGTGACCGTTCGTAGCGTGTCTCTGACACCGGTGAGCAATTTTCACTAGTGTCCCCAGATTCAGTTGTGCCACAAGGAAGTGTTCTAGGGCCTATTTTACTTAGACTATATGTTGGTCGCCTGTACGATATAACACAAAAGCAGCACCATTTTTACCCAAACGATACACGGCTGTATATCTCGCTAGAAAAGTCGAGCAATGTTTCATCACCTCTATCAGCCATTGAATTCTGTATTTAGTACATCTCGCTTTGAATCTGCAAGTCGCCAACTTGAACAACAATAGAAAGAAACTGAGTGAGTACATGGCGAGTTCGTAAAAGCAAAACTTCTTTCTTTTCGTCATTTAATTTAAGGTAATTTGATTTCATCCAGCACTTTATAAAAGAAAATTACCTTAAATTAAATGACGAAAAGACACAAGTTTTGCTTTATGAACTCGCCATGTACTCACTCAGTTTCCATCCATTGTTGTTCAAGTTGGCGACTTGCAGATTCAAAGTGAAAAGTATGTGAAAAATCTAGATGCAATTTTTGACTCTGAGCTGTCGATGGAAAGGTTTATATCTGCTAAATGTTCGCCTGCTGTGAACTTCATGAGATGTATTTCGCGACTTAGGGAATTCCTAGACACTGATTCCACAAAAGCACTGGTACATGAATTAGTAGCATTACGCCTCGGCTAGAAGCCAATTATATACCCCTCTAAGGAAACAATTACATTAGTTGCCGGTTGAATATAGAGTGCAATGCAAACTTCTAGTCATGTGTTTCAACTGCATCAATGTAACAGCACCATCTTATCTCTGTGATTTGATTAAATTCAACATTGCGACCCGCAACCTTTGTTCTAGTGATAATAGACTGCTCTGAATACCACCAACGAAGTCAAAACTTGAAGAAAAGTGCTTCGAAATTAAAGGCCCACGGATGCGGAATTCCCCTTCAGTGTACCTACGAAAATGTAATTCATTAATTGTTTTAAAACAAGACTTAAAACACATCTTTTTATTTGTACTTACTAATTTTTATTGTTTCTCTAATCTCAATTAGTATATTAATATTTCTAGTCACAACGTACTTTGCATGTTCTTTCTGTATCATGTGTATTATGTGCAGTTTTAGCCGTTTTTATATTTTGGCAATCATTAATTTGTTCGCTAAGCATTTAGTGCTTGCATTAAGAATAAGTGCTGTATAAGTTGGTTTTAATAACAACAATAATAATACTCAAAAAGAGCAATTTTATGACAAGGAGGAAGCTCAGGAAAATAAGAGTCACAGCATAGGGGGAGGGGGGTAGGCGGATGCAGACACGGATGAATCATCCACCACGACCCTATTCCAGTTACTACTCCGAGCAGTGGACTGTGTGAGAACACCGGCCATGGCAGATTATCATCACCCTCTCTTCCTCCATTGAGTGTCTCCGTGTGGCCGCGTTACAGACGGATATGGCTCAGCTCATAAAAGAGATTCTACAAGAGGGCATGTGGGGTACGTCGATAGATCTCTCCAACGCGTCCGTATCAACCACTTGTCAGAAAGCATCTGTGCTTCCAAATCGAGCAAAATTGCTTCTAGTTTTTTGCTGTCCCCATCGGTCTGTCCACCGGCAAATCAAAGACAATGAAAGTGCTTAAAGCATGGGACCGAGTGCAAGGCATGTTAGTATCCCAGTATCTGGACGACTGCTTACTGGCACACCTTCACAGACAGATATGCCATGCTACTAATGAAAAAGCCATACAGGTAGGGCTTGTGGTAACTTGAAAACTTGAAACTTGAAACTTGAAAAAGTCAGAACTAATCCCCAATAAGACACTATCTTTTGGGGAGAAAGATGGGACTTAAAACCCGTTCTTGCGAAACCCACGGCAGATCAACAGCTTAGGATATCCAGTCACATTCATGGCATCCTGGCGAATCAAAAGGTGAGTTTTTCTTCCATGGAGTATTTCATGGCAACCGGTAACATTACAGACCTTCGAGAGACAGTTAAGGTTATCTCTATATAAAGGGCTTCCCTCAAGTCAAAATGAGGGTATTACAGGAAGGTCCAGTGGTAGTGCAAGCCGATAATTCCTAACGAGGGGGTTTCATGTCCTCGTTTGGAAATTGAAGTCCGAACGGACGCGTTCCTTTCAGGGTGGGGATACATTGTCAAAGTCAGAAGTGGCGACAACTGACCTCCTGCTTTTCTGAGCCGTCACATTACTTCACTGGAGCTCCAAATAGTCTGGATAACTCTAAAGAAATTATCCAGACAACTGCAGGGGCAAGAGTGCCCTAGTTCTTCTAGACAACTGTGATGTACCTGAACAAACAGGGAGGTACACGGTCCCCAAATTTTCGTCTCTGACGTTTCAAATCTTACTGTTTCACGAGTTCAGCACGTTATTTAGCAGAGAAACAAAACGTGTTAGCAGATTTAGCTTTCCGAGCAGGACAGATAATCCATACGGAATTGTGCCCAGCCAAGCTTCCGCTCTTAACAAATACGGCCATCCCGATGGGAACTTTCGCTACCACCGTCATTCCTGGACCTGTTTATTGACAACACAATTTTGAAGGTGTATCTCACCGTGCGTGTGGGCGATTGTAGCTGTAGGTTGTTCGTGGCCGATGCTCGAGGTACAGCGGAATCTTGACATCGGACCACCTCCCTATTGAGACCACCTCTGAAATTTGGCACATTTTTTCGGTCCCGAATGTGCTCCATCGACTTCAATGGTTAAGGAAACTGCCAATTGGAACCACCTCGGAACGGACCACTTCGGGCCACTTTTGTTTTGGCCCCAAGCACTCAAAATGCCTGAAATCGGACCATTGTGGGATAGAGGGAAAAACACTGTATCTGTGCGGCACATTATTTACAATACTGCCGGATTGGATATTTTTCTTGGGGATTATGGTAACAAGTGTGTAACCAGAAAGGGGCTTTATTTTGTTATCTATTGTCTAAACAACAGCACCTGACAATACACAAACTCATTGTCTTCCCTCTGAGTACATCCTGTGCGTTATAATCCTTTTGCCACCGGATACTGCGCTGGGGGCGGGCAGGGACAACTCGACATCCACTTAATCTGTTGATGGTCTGCTCTTATGTATATCTACTCTTTTGTATATGAGGTCAGTTCCTTTACTGTGAAAGTATATCGAATTTGCAATATGGAAAACGGGAAAAAATTAAGAAAAAAGAAAAGAATTGAAAGAATTCAAAGATAAAATTGAGATCACTAATGACAGTAAATTGATTGGGCAAAGAAAATTAATCAGTTAAGACGTAATAGATATTATTGTAAGCGAATATTACTTTCATTGTGTTTGGACATCAAAGTTGAATCTATGGTCAACCCACAAGATTTTACACCAAACCTCCCAAATGTGACCACCTCTGAAATAGGACACATTTTTCCGGTCCCAAGGGTGGTCCGATTTCAGAGGTTCTGCTGTACTGTTTGCATTTCCTCCTGTCCTTTCCAGAAGAAACAACAGGTAATCGAGAGGTAAAGTACTTGATGACGGGACACCCCCAAATATTTAAGACTCCGTGTTTGAGTACTCGGAGTCTGGACACGCTCAATTATTTACATGAATGGCATCAAAAGTTTCACAGACTCCCCGCTCTCCGTCCCTCTCCGCTCTCCCCCTCCTCCCCGCTCTCCCTCCCCTCTCCGCTCTCCCTTCCCTCCCCTCCCCGCTCTCCCCCCCCCCCGCTCTCCCTTTCATCCCCGCTCTCCCCCTCTCCGCTCTCCCTCCCCTCTCCGCTCTTCCTCTCCTCCACACTCTTCCCCTCATCCCCGCTCTCCAACTCCTCCCCGCTCTTCCTCTCCTCCCCGCTCTTCCTCCCCTCACCGCTCTTCCTCTCCTCCACACTCTTCCCCTCATCCCCGCTCTCCCTCTCATCCCCGCTCTCCAACTCCTCCCCGCTCTTCCTCTCCTCCCCGCTCTCCCTCCCCTCACCGCTCCCTCTCCCCTCACCGCTCTTCCTCTCATCCCCGCTCTTCCTCCCCTCTCCGCTCTCCCTCCCCTCACCGCTCTTCCTCTCCTCCACACTCTTCCTCTCATCTCTGCTCTCCCTCTCCTCCCCGCTCTTCCTCTCATCCCCGCTCTCCCTCCCCTCTCCGCTCTCCCTCCCCTCACCGCTCTTCCTCTCCTCCACACTCTTCCTCTCATCCCCGCTCTTCCTCTCATCCCCGCTCTCCCTCCCCTCTCCGCTCTCCCTCCCCTCACCGCTCTTCCTCTCCTCCACACTCTTCCTCTCATCCCCGCTCTTCCTCTCATCCCCGCTCTCCCTCCCCTCTCCGCTCTCCCTCCCCTCACCGCTCTTCCTCTCCTCCACACTCTTCCTCTCCTCCCCGCTCTTCCTCTCATCCCGGCTCTCCCTCCCCTCCCCGCTCTCCCTATCCTCCCCGCTCTCCCTCCCCTCCCCGCTCTCCTTCCAATGCTCGCGCTCCCTCCCTCCCTCGGTATAACATTTAGATAAACTCATACAAGCAGGATCCAATCCTGAAATTACTTGGAAACAGTTTTGTGCCACTGTAGTCATTCGCATTTCATGGTCTGCCCCTCCCCTCTGATATGAAGGGCGAGAGAGAGAGAGAAAAAAAACAAGCAACAGGCAATGGACAAAGTATGCTTGGTCACGGGGCACCCTAAGTAAGGCTGTGCGTATTAACCGTCGGTTTCCTTTCTGCGTCATCGCAATCGTGAAATATACAAGATCTCACAAAAACGTATAGTTTCAAGTTTGGTTATCACCAACCACACCTCTGTTGCTGTTTTTAAATGTTGTCATGACATCTACACAACTTCTATCTCTCATCGACTGCTTGCGAGGGGGGGAGGGGGAGGGGGAGGGGGGAGGATGGAGGCGTTCTTGGTATAACATGTCCTTTTTACATATATTCTATAGCAATAACCATACAAACCTCCATAAATTCAAAGATATTTACCACGAAATAGTGCACATCTTAAAACATTCAACCAGTTAATTGTATCCCTTATCAAATTAGCGATATATATATATATATATATATATATATATATATATATATATATATATATATATATATATATATATATATGAGGTGCATATCTTTAGAGCATGTTATTCGAGATATCTCTTCCAAGTAAACATTGTGAGGTTGCATCAACGTTGGATAAACGTTGCACCCAAAGTCGGATCAACGTCCGGTTTTTGTTGTTTGTTGAAGTCGAAACAATGTATAGCTTTCGGCGTTGGATAGGCGTCGGCAAAATATTAATCTAGAATCGCCGTCAATTGCGTTATGGTTGCGACCAAAAGCAATGTCTTTTCAACACTGTGTCAAAGGCGTTGGTAAGACGTTCATCTTGTGATTTGCCAGATCAACGTACGTTAACTCAAACTGACGCTGGATCGGCCTTAGAATGTTTACTGGGTGAGTGTGAATAAATGTGAAAGCGGGAGCCCATAGTTGTCTTACACATTTAAGAATCGAAGTAGATTCTTGTTTTGCTATTCTGTACTGTGATAAATGGTTGTCACAAGCGGGCGAGGTATGGGATGAGGGTGAGGAGGGGGGAGGAGGTCTCAAGTGAGGTCAAACTCAATTTATGGCTAATAGATTTTTAAAATACTATTTTAAAAGAAATATCTCACAAGAAAGGAAGGGGGTTGGACTCCGCTACTCTCCCTCACCCCCACCCCGTCACCTCCCTGGATCGGCCCCTGGATACTGGCACTTACCGTTACTTCTGAGCGCCGACGACAGGCCAAAACTGCACACCAGCAGTGACGTCACGATCACGGTTACGAATGAGTGGCGGCGGAAGTGCATCATCGTTTCGAATGTTCGTTTTTCCTACTCACGTTCACTCAATCGAAACATCCACAGTTCCACGCTTCAGTGATCTTTTTTCAGATACAAAAGAGGTTCATTGCATCTTCTTTCGCTTGCTGTCGGTCTGTTGTTAATCTACAACGTACAAAGAAGTACTATGATTTCATACACGCCAGATGTTCCAATGATGCGATCCAAGTGCAGCTCAGAAAAAAAAAACACATTATGATTCAATCAAAGGCAATTATATATAAATTGATTGAACTCAATAAAAATCGTTGTATTGTTTTACTTTAGCTACAAGTATGAATGGGAAAATGAAAATAAAAGCATAAATTATACAAAAAAGTGCAGATTTACGGTAGACAAGAGACTATCTGCCCACCTCTTCCCTCCAACCTCCTGCCACATTCGCCACAGAATCTACCCTCCCC
Source organism: Protula sp. h YS-2021 (assembly GCA_949752745.1). NCBI lineage: Eukaryota > Metazoa > Annelida > Polychaeta > Sabellida > Serpulidae > Protula > Protula sp. h YS-2021. The sequence continues at coordinate 65,315,965 of OX457030.1, forward strand.
CACCCCCACCCTACCCTGCCACCACCAATCCACTCGCCTGAATGAACATGTACTTTATGGTTCACTCAACTACGACTCAGCGTCATTTGGCGTGTTGACGTTTAATGATCACTGAGGTGTTATTTATTTATTTATTTATTTATTTGAGCCAGTGAGGTTACATGCAATGGTGGCATTTTGAACTAGCTGTGACACGTAATTGGACAGCGGCGAGACGAGAGATGACGGTGCTGACAGCAGCGGTAATAACGACAGTGTAATTGGCTGTCACCACAAACTGTACAGAGCCATCCGGAAAACAACCCCCCCCCCCCCCGGGGGTACACCTCATCATGTATCACCTTATTTTAGCGATAATCTTCTTCACAGGGGTCCTTTATGATGGAATAAGAATGAAAACGAAATTGGAGGCCATTTTATTTTATTTTTATTTTCATTTTATTTATTTATTTTTGTGTGATGTTTTATTTATTTATTTATTTATTTATTTTAGTTTAAGTACCGGATCCCGGCTTGTATATCAGAAATCAATGGCAGTATATGTATATATTATCTGACGTAATGACGGGACAATTCTCTCAAGACCCGTTAGACCAGACACTGTTCGTTCGCGGCATGAAGATACTTGCTACAAAGCTGAAGAACCCCTTTGACCACATTTCAAAGTCTCCAAACATTTTACACCGAAATTATACATCAATATATATTTTAAAAAAATTAAGATTAAAATTAAAATAAAATTAAGTTAAAATGGTGAAATTTCCCTTGATATATTGACAACGGAATAGTCAAGTTCATTGCAAATTGAGTAAAAAAAAGATCTTACATTAAATGGCCCGAAAGAGACTGGCGACTTGTGCGCTTTTTATAGTCCTTTATTTATATTTATAGTCTTTCTCACACACGCACGCTCTCTCTCTCTCTCTCTCTCTCTCTCTCTCTCTCTCTCTCTCTCTCTCTCTCTCTCTCTCTCTCTCTCTGAATCTGTCTCTCTTACACACACTCTCTCACTCTCTCTCACATACTCTCTCACTCTCTCTCACATACTCTCTCACTCTCTCTCACATACTCTCTCTGTATCTGTCTCTTACACACACCCTCCCCTCTCTCTCTCTCTCTCTCTCTCTCTCTCTTTCTCTCTCTCTCTCTCTCTCTCTCACACACACACTCAGTCTCTCTCACACACTCTCACTTTCACACCCTCTCTCTCACACACACACTATTATTCTTTCACACACCCTCTGTCTCTTTTTACACACACTTTCCTTCTCTCTCTTACACACTTTGTCTCTCACACACACTCCCTCTCACTCACTCACTCACTCTCATACACTCTTGTTCTCTCACACACACTCTCTTACACACACACCTACTTTCTCACTCCCACTCACTCTTTCCCCGTAGCTTTCTTCCTGTCTGTCTCTCCTCTGAATCATATTTCAATTTTCTCAGCAAACATGCTTGAAATTCCGATGTGCAATTTTCGATCTGGATGAGTGAAATTCGAGCTATTTTCACAAGACAGTCTTCCCAGTGACTAATGACTCCTTGTCTCATCTTTTCTTTCATCCACAAGCCTGGATTGTTTTCCCTCAAGGGTGTGCATGCATACAACACCAAACCGCCGTGTATCCCCCCCTGCCCAAAACAATCCGTCAGTGACTGAGAAAATATCCCCATCTCAGGGCCACTCAAGACCCCCGGGGGCGGGAGAGAAACGCATTTCTTTTGCAGCTCAATCTTTATTTGACCTCTTCACAAAGCGGCAATGACAGAGTATTATAGACATCTTTATGTCAGAGAGATGGAACGATAGCAAATTATACCCACTCCCCCTTCCCTATTCCACCATCCTCCCCTCCTCACAAACCTGTCCATGAGAAACTCAACTTCTGTGTGAATTTAACATAATGACAGACAAGGAATAACAACAATAAATATTTCACGAAACCATTTTATCACATTTCCGAAAATTTGCTTGACCGGAAAATCAAACGAATATGGAAAACAGTGCTCAATTTAAGAGATAAATAATTTCGGATGAAAAGAAGTAGAATCGACCACAATAATCCCTCAAATCTGGGGATTTTAAACCACGCAAATACCCTCCCCAGGAAGTCCTTTCAATGAACATTCCCAGTAACAACTGCGATGTTGCAACAACGTTGGATCGACGTTGGGTTTTGATTTGGTATGGAAATCGAAACAACGTCTATCCAAGGATATTGTACAGACGTCGGGAAAGCAACGTTGCGTAGACGAAGGGAAAGTCTTTACATATATGGAATTGCCGTCAAGACAGGGGTAATGTAGTCACCTTTTCGTTATAGTACCCCTACCTTTCAGTCATCTGGTCACGCAGTATATGTACAAAGTCGATTTCTATGAATATTTGTCAGAAAGTAGGTGGGGGAAAACTTGCTCGCTCTTGAAATTATCATGTAGTTTACACCCTCGTTTTGGTATACCTTCAAAGTAACCTTGTCATGGCTATCGTTTCCGGTGAGCGATAACACGAGAAAGTTGCTTTTTTAGTCCTTTGTCTATGGGAAAAGACGTTGATTAAACGTCGTCGAGCGTTGTGTTTTGGTTTCGACCACAAAGCAACATCTAAACAACGTTGCTTGCCAAACGTCTGTTTAATGTTGTGTCAAAGACGTTTGTTAGACGTGGCTCTGTGGTCACGACCAATGCCAGACCAAAGTGCAACCAGAGATATTGCCGTGGTTTGGTCGGATCGACGTCGCAACCTGAAATCGACGTTGGATCGACCTCGAATTCAGCGAAGAGAGAAATCACCACCAAAACGAAGTGCTAATTAAGATGAATTTAAAAAAACCTTTTATTGTGTTCACTGAATACAAAGAAATTCCTTTCTGTGATCGTATTCACAAAAGTTAACTGAAAAGTTAATTTATTCCGTTAACTGCTTCTTTGGCAAATAAAACATCCGAAAGTAAATTAATAAATTTACGCTACTTAACAAACAAAAATCTACTTATTTTTTACGCGATACAGCTAGTTCAACCGGTTAACTGCACAGTTAACTGCACAGTTAACTCTTGTGAATACCGGCTCGGGGAATTCATTTGGATTCTTACCCCGTCCTGCTGCAGTCATAGCCACGGTCACGGAGGATCAAAAGCCGCAATAGAAAGACAACTTTATTTATTACAAGAGCTGAGTTTTTTCTGGAGTAGCCTTAAAGGAAACCATCCCGCCCTACCATTAAACCCTCCTGCACACACAAACACAGAACAAACACACACACAGACACACACACACACACACATATATATATATATATATATATATATATATATATATATATATATATATATATATATATATAGAGAGAGAGAGAGAGAGAGAGAGAGAGAGAGAGAGAGAGAGAGATCATCCCCAACACTGGAACCAAGTCTAACACAAACAACAGTTTCCGAAGATTTAGATTAAGGAAATTACAGTTTTCCTCATTCTCCCCGGGGCCCTCTTTCCACAACTTACCTACAGGTCAATTTATCCATCCAAAATCACCACATGTATTGGTCACCATTCCAGCACCAATACTTAAAAGTATGTAATAGGAATGTTTTTTAAAAGTTTTTCTTTTCAAGTTTTAAGATCAAGATCCTGGTGACTCGTTATGCATTACGCAAACAGTGTGAGTGAAATGTTTAGTTTTTTATTCCTGTGTTTTGTTGTACTGGTAGGGTTCTTTAGTACAGTTGTAAGTTACAGCTCAGAGATCCGCTTGTAGACTCGTATCCCGCCTTAGTTGTACATCACATCCGTTTAACGGCAGCCCACCAGAATTCGGCGGTCCTGTACAGAATATGTGTGCACAGTTTAAAACACAAAACGAGTTAAACAAAGGCTGCTTGTGGTGTTGTAACAAAAAAAAAAAAAGTGCGGGCACAAACCTACGACTTGATGCTAGAGTTTTGTGTTGTTTTATGGAAAATTAATGCCGTTTTCCACAAATGAAGGCTGACACACAAGTGGCAGTCGGTAAGTTTATACATATGTGATGTCAGTACCGGGTAGCCTGGGTTCTTTGGCTCTGGGGGGGGGGGATTGGGGTGGGGGTGGGGGTGGAGGGGAAGGGCAGTTCATAGAGCATGAGTGATGTGAGGTTGCTCTTATTTATATTTTATTATTTCAGTTGTCATGAGAGCTAAGGCCTCTTACCCCTCCTCCCTCATCCCCCTCCCCCCCCCCTCGAATAACCACGGCCTGGTTGCAGCCCTGTGCGTTATCCAGGAGCCAGATAAATAAACTCCACGCTCATGTGGCGAAGCACTGAGAAAAAATATGACAGTCGAGTTCACAGATAACATATATCTCAGAGCCAACTACACAGGACCAAAAGCGAGCATGGGATGTATGCTCCCGCCCACCCCACCCTCACCCCTCTCCGATTGCGCCACACAAAGGGGACAGGGGCGGTATCCCCCTTCCCTCGTATATACACACACACACACACACACACACACACAGATATATATATATATATATATATATATATATATATATATATATATATATATATATATATATATATATATATATATATATATATATATATTTCTCAATAAAACATCCCCACCTACCCCAACCACACCCCTTTCCCAAAATAATAATAAGTAAAATACACCTGCCTCCGTAAAGCTTTTTCTGATCTCTTCCCCCCTCCCCCCCCCCGTCTCCCACCCTCTCCTCGCCCACAACCGCACCACGAACCCAATAGCCCATTGCCTGGCAGCAGACAGCAGGACAAGCGTGCCAGTCATACAAAAAAAGTGATCCGGCGTGTATGGTTTTCTGCATGTGCTTGTATCCCTAAATGAGATCCAGGAGCGTGGGATTTCAGAGATTTGATCCAGGACGGATCATCCCCAGACACTAGACCCTGTTTTTCACTTTTCTCTATCAAAACAATAACTGCATGAACTAAGACATTCGTAAAGCAAACTTGTGACTTCTATCCTCCCCCCTCCCCATTCCCACCCCCCCCCCCCCCACCAACGACCGCGTCTGGACGCCTTGAGAGTGGCTTTTTACAGGAGGATGTGGAACAATGTCTCATAGAACCTGTATACACAATAGGAAGCGAGGCTTTGGGCATACGTTTGATGCCAATGGGGGGGGGAGGGGGGAGGGGCAGTGTTGTGTATGCATTTGACGGGAGGGGGGCGACGTTGTGCATACGTTGGGGACGCAACGTTATATATACGTTTGTGGGCGGGACGTTGCGCAAACGCTTGGGGGGGGGGGGGGGGGAGGGAGGAGGCGCGACATTATGCAAACGCTTGGGGGTCGACGTTTTCATACGTTTAGAAGTGCTACGTAGCAACAAGTAGCCTTGCATTATGTGGGATAACTGTACAAAAATTTAACGACACTCGCGCTGCAAGACGGTTTTCTATTTTTTTTCTAGGGCTGTGGTATTTATGTACAAGTAATGAACCAGAAAATTTTTAATTCTTTCTCAAACCATAATTTATGGCGCAGTAAAAGAGACCGAATAAATGGTATAAAATATATATAATGTACATATAAAACTTGTGGCTTTCTCTCTCTCTCTCTCTCTCTCTCTCTCTCTCTCTCTCTCTCTCTCTCTCTTTCTCTCTCTCTCGCTCTGTCTCTCTCTCTCTCTCTCGCTCTGTCTCTCTCTCTCTCTCTCTCTCTCGCTCTGTCTCTCTCTCCCTCTCTCCTCTCTCTCTCTCTGATAGGACACATTGCAGTTTCCAATATGCATGGCATATTAGGCGAGAATATTTAGGATATTTTTTCTGAACAATGTTTTTCGGGTGCATTAATATTACAAACTACTACTGATTCACATTCTTATTACTCAGTAAAACTTACGGTGTTGAATCAATGTCGATTTCAGGTTGCGACACCGACCAGCAAAACTGCAACATTAAATCTGGGGCGTAATTTGATTGTGATCACGATAATCTTATCAACGTCTTACCACGTCTTTGACATAACGTTTAAAATGTGTTAGGTAAGCCATGTTGGTTAGATGTTGCTTTTGGTCGCAACTAAAACACCATCTGCTCTGATGTCCAATCAACGTGTTCGGTGCAATGTTGACTAGACGTCGGAAAATCGACGTTATACGGACGTCAAATACACGTCGAGCTCACAACAAATGACAACATGATCATGTTATCGCACACTGGAAATGGAAGCCATTTCGGGTGCAACGTCTATCGAACGTTACAAAAGGTTGCAATGTTTACTGGGTAATATTAAAGTAAACACTTTTAAATTGACTTTGCGGTATAAAATACTATAGAATCCTCTGAATGGGACCATCCCGTAAGTGGAGCCACCTCACAGATAGGACCACCTCCAAATGGTGCTATTCCGGTCGATTTCCACGAGAAATTGCCCGGAAATTGGACCATTACCGCTCACTTCCGGACGTGGCGCTTCCGCTGTGTAATGGGCGTCCCGGAGGATCTACTGAATGGACATGCGCATGTAAATTGACGTCATCGATAAAATGTCTGCCTGATGTTGATAGAAAAAAATGTTCTTAACGTCACACAACTCAGCTTTTTTAGTTTTCAATCATAACGATACTACAGCATTTATATAATCTGCCATTATAAATAGATGTTGAGAAAAGAAGCTGAAGGGAGTTTTCAACTCAGATCTTGAATATACTTCTGATCAATATGCAAATCAAAACCCAATCTACATCAAACAGAGCCTAGAATTTTTTGTGATAACGTCATATAAATATAAGAAAAACGAACGTCTAAACGACGCTGAGATTGCGACGTTGCATCAACGTCGCAGTAGCACCATAAGAACAGCTGCCAAACCCAGGATACAATATCCTAGAATTATAGCAGTATTGTAGCATCTGAAACAATTTGCAAAAAATCTAAAAAGCAAAAAGCTGCTTTTTAATGATATCGCTCGTTATTCTCTTGCCGTCTATGTTGTCTTTTTTTGCGAACGCTCAAACAAAGTTGCAAGCAAGAAAGGCGTTATTTTTTAATTTTATTATTTTTTGCTGCTATTTTACACTATTTTATGACGTCATTGTGGAGTCTTTTCGAAAACTCCCTGGACCATACAATTCCAGGGAGAGTCAACTTCTATATGTTAATGTCTCGCCCCTCCATCCTCCCTCCTCCCTGCTCTCCCTCTCCTCCCCCTCCCCTCCTCCCAATCCCCACCCCCATATTTTATTTTCTGGAACAATCCTTCTTGAAAAAAACACTCTTTTCCCATGAATAATAGAAAGTCTGTTCACTTCAAATTGTCTGCTTTTTTATAAAAACAAGCACAATGTATTCATATCTATATTCATCTGCACACACAGCGTAACACTACACTGGTTGCTTGTGGGTCAGGTTGCTACGGATTACGCGTTACCATAGTTACCGTATCTCCCCCAGTCAGGCTCCTCCACACAGATTACAGCATCGAGTGACTTGCCTGCTCTGTTTCGCATCGGTTTATCTTGTTCACGCCAGTAAGGTTATCAACGATGTCATATTTTTCTACAGTTGGTATTGAATTTGCAGTCACAGGTTCCTCGTATGATTGAATATACTGTTACTAATGGTAGCCTTTTTGTTGAAAGTTTAGGTTTTTTGATGGTGCATTAGAACTTTATTCATTTACAAGCGAGCTTTTCTACTTTATAAACGGTTGTTTTTGTTGATGTTTTGGAGGAGTTAATTAACCTCTAACTGGAGGAGGAGGGGAGGAAAAGGAGGACGAGGAGGAGGAGGACGAAGAGGAGGAGGAGGAGGAGGAGGAAGAGGAAGAAGAAGAAGAAGAAGAAGAAGAAGAAGAAGAAGAAGAAGAAGAAGAAGAAAAAGAAGAAGAAGAAGAGCTGGGGGAGTAGGCAGGGATGGTTGTGGTTCATCAAAGGATTATATGTCAAAGATAGCCCCTGTCCATTATTATTATTAACACTTGACAAGCCTTTGGCTTGCAAGGGTTATATGAATTTGTGCGAGCAAAATTCGTCCCTTTTTTTCTTCTTGACAGTTTTTCCGATTTTTTGTGTCTTCTTCTTCTCTGACACTATGGGCCCTACGACCATGAAACTTGGAACTTATGAAGAGCTTGATCTGAACATGTGCATGTCACTTTTTATTTTTGTCTTTGATTTCGTTTTCTTTGTTAAAACGCCATGTGAAAAGAGTGTATTTTTTGCAAACAAATGCGTAGCATTTAACGACAGCACAGAATACTCATTTGCTCAGTGAGCTTTGTGTGAGCTCTCACTGCGTAAATAGATAGCAAGGCCTATGCCTGATCAGTCAATAAAACTTTAAGTCAACAACAACCAAACACTACTCGGCTTAGAAAACGTGTTCAAGCTGTGTTGTTTGCAATATATTATTCAAGAAATAACCCATTTAAGGAAGTATTTTTGCGTTTTAATTTTTGTCAAGTGTTTAACATTTGGCTAGCGGAATGAGCTTCTCGTTAACACTTGACAAGCCTTTGGCTTGCAAGGGTTGTATGAATTTGTGCGAGAAAAATTCGTCCTTTTTTTCTTCTTGACAGTTTTTCCGATTTGTTGTGTCTTCTTCTTCTCAGACACTATGGGCCCTACGATCATGAAACTTGGGGCTTATAAGGAGCTTGATCTGAACATGTGCATGTTACTTTTTATTTTCGTCTTTGATTTCGTTTTCTTTGTTAAAACGCCATGTGAAAAGAGTGTATTTATTGCAAATAAATGCGTAGCATTTAACGACAGCACGGAATACACATTTGCTCAGTGAGCTTTGTGCGAGCTCTCATTGCGTAAATAGATAACAAGGCCTATGCCTGATCATTCAATAAAACTTTAAGTCAACAACAGCCAAACACTACTCGACCTATAAGACGTATTCAAGCTGTGTTGTTTGCAATATATTATTCAAGAAATAACCCATTGAAGGAAGTATTTTTGCGTTTTCATTTTTGTCCAGTGTTTAACATTTCGCTGGCGGAATGAGCTTCTAGTTATTATTATTATTATTATTATTATTATTATTATTATTATTATTATTATTATTGCTTACATTTCTTATCCAGTATAGTGAACCCGCGTTAGCTAATCTAGAGGCAGTGCCACAACTAGAGCAGTTTCATTTTCAAATACAATGTTTTTTGTACTAAAAGGCCCCACTCTCATCCAGTGTCATATATTTCGCCTAAAGCCGGTCGCATACAGCAAAACATTGTAGTTTTGAACACAATTGTGTTGTGTATTGCAACCTCCTGACAAACTAGACCGAATTCCGCTGATAGATTTTTGACAAGCAAATTCATTGAGGGGCAAGATCGATGTCAACGAGGTTTCTCTTTTGCACCGTCTTTTAGCCACAAGGGAAATGGGGTCAAAACCCTTTTGTATCTGACTGCTTTCGGAATAATTTGGCATCTTGACATTAACGGAAAGGCTAAAATCATCGAGGTACCGTTCATGTTATGCCACTTAAGCCCACAGAGTCGAGGTAATTGTTAACTTAATAAAGGTGGGGTTTAGGACTATTTCACCTTAGCCTCCAAGGTCGTTCTCAACCAATTTTGTTGTGTCTTTTTTCAAGTTCCATCATTATTCATACGCATGGCAACTTTCACTTTCCTAGCTCAAACTGTATAGCACACCTTGTCTGAATCCCTACAAAAGATAAAACATTAAAGAATAAAATACATGCAGAAACAGAAAAAGAATAAATAAAAACCCCTACAGATATTGTGACTAATTGTGACATCAGTCATACCAATTTCCCATCAGTTAAATCGGCACCATATCAGTTTGGATAAAGTAAATGATTGGTTATGTGTCCCCTAAATATCAAAGCGCATCAGAATAAATTGAACAAGATCCCAGATACGTCTCTAGCCTTTTGGGAATTGAACTATTTTTTCCTCAAAATTGGACCAAATTAAGCAATTTATCAAATAACAAATTGATCAGTTCTACATTTATTTATATTATAGTTAATTATATTACAACGTTCACGATGAAGAGAGTATCAAGAAGAACAAATGACCAGCGTACATGCAGTTTCTAAGATCAATCAGTCTTTTTCAACACTGGTCAAGATCAAATATTATAGCTTATGTTAACAATTGTACGTGGGGAGTACGAAAGTGGGCTTAAAGAGACCATATCTCTCATTAGGCAAAATGAGTAGCACTCAGTCTAATATGTTATCTTATCGTACGATGCTGAATTCGAAAATAATGTCCAAATTACCATAGGTGGTGTAGTTACCGGCACGTTTTCGAAATTTAGCCCATTTATGGAAATCGACAAAGATCACATATTTATACTTTATATCAACACTTAAACATATGCATCTCTAACAATTTCCGAGATAAATCCCATTTTTCTATTTGACAAAATTAGCGAAGTGCCCAAATTTGCAATATTGAAGACATTCAGTTTTAATATTCATATTACAAAGAATTTAGTTGATCGTTCGAAAATGAGATCCGAATGCCCAATCACAGTGTCTCTTAAACTTCTGATACACAGTAAAGCAATATTCTCCATTGTGTCGTGTAGATTGCAATTGCAAATTTCTAGTAATAAATTTAATTAAAAAAATATTGAGCACCAAATTTGAAGTGGTTAATTTCGCCTCCAGTAGGTTTGCTAAATGGAATGGAGGAGGATTTTATAAAAGAGGGTTACTAAAAGATAATTTATTAAATAAAATGCTAATTAATAAATGAATTATGTTGCTGAATGAAAGTTGCAATAAGTGGGATTTCAAGCAAATCGTTGCAAATTTCGAGCAGCAGTTTTTCGCAATAAATTTGAAGTGAGAACATTAACCTCAAGTGGTTTGAATAAGATGCGGTTTTATAAAAGCGGGTTATTACGAAGGTGGTTTAATGTGTAAAAATCTTAATCATTTCGAATTTCGAGCAACAAATTTCTAGCAGCAAGTTTCATCACATTTTGTCATTTAATAATCTGTTTTCAATGAGTTTTCAATTTCGGGGGCCTACATCTAGTGGAAGTGCTGGTTCTGGAAACAGATCACTTGTCCGCCAATTGCCCAGGACTAAAATGGCATGTTCTTAAAAATTGCTGTGCTATATTTGTTACGGAATGGAACATTAAATGAGTTGGAACAAATGGCTTTCATCGACTTCTGTTTCGTTCTGAAACAAAGCAGAAACATATTAAACGCTATTTGGCTGTTGTGCGAAAACCCGGAGGAGTCGAATGAAATAAAAGTTCTTTCGCATCAACTGATGTAGGCAATCTGCTCGAAGAAGTCGTAAAAAAGTTTCAACAAGGATAAGAATAAATATATTTCCAGTTCTAATTCTCTTTGTAGCGTTCATTCGCTGTCTGGATAGTCAAATGTATTTTGCACAAAATTGCCAAACAGCCAGTGCACGCCATAGTTGACACTTATACGCACTAGAGATTTCACAAACTGATGAAAAGCAAGAGCCTCTTTCAGGCTCCGATAAATGATGAAGTGATGTTAGCACATAAACATGAATTATCAAAGCACACTACGAAGCACAACAGCTCATCTATCCTTTGTTTTAGAGTAAATGTAAATGACCGGATTTGTTACGCTGATTACAAGAAAGAAGATGACAATTACTCCATTTTAAGTACAAAAAATTGTTGCACGGAATAATAGCCAAACTAATATTAAATGGATTGAAAGAAAAGAACGAAGAAAAAGTAGAAGCAGAAGAAGATGATGATGAAGGAGAAGAAGAAGAAGAAAGAGAAGTGGAAGAAGAAGAAGAAAAGAAGACGAAGAAGAAGAAAGAAAGAAAGAAATAAGAGGAACAGTAAGAAAACGAAGGAGAAAAGCTGCGGTGATCATCTAATTGTTTAAGATGCTGCGCACACTCAGTATAGCGGAATCTCGACATCGGGCCACGTGCATATTGGGACTCCTCTGAAATGGGGTATATTTTTTTCGGTCCCGAATGCCCCCCATAAACTTCAATGGTTAAGAAAACTCCCAATTGGGATCACCTCGGAACGGACCTCTTCGGGTCACTTTTTTCGGTCCCGAACACTCAAAATGCCTGAGATTGGACCACTGTATGACAGAGGGGAAATCAATGTATCTGCACTGCACATTATTCATAACACTTATCATGTTGCCATCTTGGACATTGTTTCTGGTGATTATGGTAACAAGTGTGTAATCAGAAAGGGGTTTTATTTGGTTATGTATTGTCTAAACAATAGCACCTGACAATATACAAACACGTTGCCTTCCCTCTCAAACTTAGAGTTTCATTTGCCTTGAAACATTAAGTTTATTCTATGTAGAATATGATGTCGACACAAAAATGTTTGCATGTATTCAGGTATTTGGCCTGTTTATAATTAATATATTATATTAACTTATCAACTTCAACAGACGCAGGCATTATCAAAAGGCGTAATCTAAGACAAAACACAAGTATCTAAAATTCTTTTTCTTTTCAAACAAACTTAACAAACCAAGCAGCACAAAGAATATCCGATAATGAGGAATACATAAATATGTTAAGACAGTTTTAAACAGGTTTATTGCGCTTACAACTGATTTGTCCTTCTATTTAGCATCTCATAGAGGTGAATACTGCGCAGTTACAACTCGCATCATTTTAAACATTTAAATACACCAACTGTGAAAAGAGACAGACTGCTGATGAGAGAGATTTAAAAATCAAAACTATATACGTGCATTTCACAAGATTACATTTTTCGTGGTCGCTCACGGCTGAATTGATTTCTTAGAGAGTAATAAGCAAAGGGTTTGCAAAAATTGCAAATATAGATACTCATTAACTTACAAAACAGAGTACGAAGTACTGTTACCAGCATGACATGCGCAAATCATAAAGGCGGTCATTCATCATATAATATCCAAAGCAAATTGTTTTGACATAATTCGTATCGATAGATTTGCCCTTTGCAAATTTAAACTTTAAAAGCAAGATTAAAAATAAAACCTACATGTTAATTGCTCCTCGAAGATGATTGCAAATGTACTTGTGTTTATACAGGGATTATGATTGTTATCAGACAATCAATTTTAAAGTACAATTGACTCTGACGATGATGTTTCTCTGGCCGTCCATCAGTGAGGAGTCGCTGGCCTTCTCTGTACCTTCTTCCTCTTTTTATTTGGCTTTCGTGCATAATATATGATATTATTAATACGCAGTTTGTAAATTGTTATTCTCAAACCAGGCATACCGTCCTTGTCATCGCTCATTTGATCTTTGGTCCCTTTACGTTGTGTCAGACAGCAGATGCAACACCAACAGTCTTTGAGGCATTTCTTTCGTGAAAGAATAGCAATAAGTATTATTCCTGATCCAAATGCTAGAAACAGAGCAATAATGATCAAGAGTGTACATAGAAATACCATGGTCATGATGTTATCTAGAGCTTCATTCTCTGTCTCCTCTTTAGTTGTAGAAAATGCTGTTTTTTGCGATGTCATTTTTGTAATGTCCAATGTAGTTCTAGCAGTTTTCAGCTGGTGTTTCATCGCGACAGAAGAAGGGACAGGCGTCCACGAGGTCAATGTGTTAATTGTCTGTGAAGCACTTTCCGTAGAAAATGAAGTGTTGTGAACCAACGTCGAAGCTTTTGGGAGAAGAGTAGGTTTAGGAGGAAAAATAACACGAGACATGATCCTTTTAAACGGTTTGCGACGAGCTGGTAGTTTTGTGGTGACTGTTGGAGTCTGCGTTGACGTCATATAAGCAGTAAAAGCAAAAGGTGCTGTATGCTGTACTGGGTGAGTTGTCTTCAGAAGTATTCTGCTTGGCACTGGTGCAATATACGTCGAAGACGCACCACCTGAAGAACGGGTGACTTGAGCTTGTGCTGCAGGAAGGCAGTCAGTAATCACTTTGAATCGATAACTGCCACTGGTGTCACAGTGAAACTTTGTATTTTGATCTCGTAAATCAACACTCTTTAAATCAGACCATAGTTCCAAGAATTCTAATCCAGAAACATTTTTAATCCTGCACCCCTTCAGGTCTAAATCTGTGACGCCTTTTACAAGATTTGAGGTAAATGCAGGTGCATGAAGAAGTCCCACGCAGCGTAAAATGTGAGAGCTTATATAGCAGCGACGTTCATTCAAATATCGTGTTTCAACAAATGTTATAAAGATACAGAAAAACATAAGTAATGTCCCCATTATGTTTTAGCTTACGACACAACAGCTCTCAGAAAAATTACCTCCAAGTTCACCAGTCGTAGGTATCTTTCCATTTGAAGGGGGGAAAATTACAAATAACTACCAAAAAGCTAAACGCACAAACTAGTGTGTTTTGCTCAATCCTGTAAAGTGCACATCAAATCCCAATTGAAAAAAAGACACGCCGACGGCACTTGTAAATGACCAGCATATCTTACAAGGCATTTCACAAGCACGTATTCTTTAGGGGAAAGGAGTAACTGCACTCTTCAATCATTATGGCCAATAACCTCATACAACAGGGATGACGCCGTTCACATACTCCTCAATTCCTCCCACTTTTTCATGGCAAGGGCTGCATACATTATTAGGCCACTATCTGTTCATATATCATCTTTTATTCATTAGTGTCGCAGTTACTTTGAAAAGGGGATCTCATTTTACATATAATAAATTAATTTTTGTTGCAGAAATATGTTAACTCAGCTTTGAAGCATCTTGTAAGAGGCTTTTCAGGTTAACAATTTATTCCCATTAAGCTGAGGCTGAGGGGACGTTTTTCAGTTATTCGATATTCATGTCGATTATCTTGTCATGGGCATAGGGTGTTGCATGTTCTTAAAAACTCCCGGTTAAAAAGCAATAAAAAGTTAAGGAAAAAGACTCAGATCTTTAAGCAAGTATATATGTACAATGTGCTCGTACCTAGCTGAGTGCGTACTGTAAGATTTACTCTGCATTCAATCATTTCACACATGACAAGAAGAACCCATACACAATCAAATTTCTTTGACAGAAGCAGACGTAATCCTGAGCGTTATGTGCACCTCTCAGATCAAGAGCACTCTTTCGAAAAGTGCGTTTCCCATCTTTCCTATAAGAACATGAAAATGCTCAATAGCTCAATAAAAGAAGTTTTGAAGTAAAATGTATGAAATGTAAATTCCGTTATAACTAGACGAAGTTCTGGTAGTGGGCCACAAGGGAAAGTATTGTTACAGTATACTATGTGTGACATTGCCCCATTGATTGCATGTGGCATTGCTTGAAACTCAAGAACATAACATAGACCATCCTTATTTCACCCTTATAAGGCATGGAACACTTCTTTAGTTTTTGGAGTTTATTGTCAACATTTTGTATCTGACCATGACTGGGATAATTTCATTAAAGTCTTTGAGGTTCAAAGTGGTCGAAAATTAGCTCAGTCGTGCTCATAAAGGTTAAATTCCGGTTTTCTTCGACCTTCACTTTGACTGAGGTGATCGAGGTTAGCGAGTTACCTCTTATGTAGTGTCTTTCAGATCCTCTGGTCAAAATTCAGGTTCAGATCTCTGACCCTTTCAAAAGGACATAAAATCAGCGAGGTACCACTTATGCTGTCACATCGAGTCGAGATAAAGCGTTCTGCCGCCGTCGTTTTACATGATACACTGTACGAGTCACCTTAAACCTTGACCTTCAAGGCCAGGATTCACATAGAGAAGCCACTACCTTCTTAAATATTGTATATGTTCCAGCAAAGATTTGAGTTCTTGTTCTCAGCACATTTGTAGCTGTTACATAGCAATTTTGAGGTCAGGGTACCAATTTCAGATTTCTTCAAGACCCTACTATTATCTATAGGTGTATCAAACCTGAAGCTCCCTCTACTAACGGTCTAGAAGGAGTTCTAGACAATCATTTTAAGTAAAAATTAGTGTTGATTTCAATTTTACTTTGGCCGTGAATGATAAGTTGAGACTGTATCACCAATTCTATGTTGACCAAAGTTCTGTATCAACTAAGGTAGGAATCTTCTAGAAAACATCGCAAGAAAAAATGAAAATATGGACAAAACCTTCAATAATTGTTACCAATTTATTCCTATGTATAAACAAATACTGACCTCATTTTTACGTTGGCCTTGAAGGATTAGCCGAGGTCATTGTTAATTACTATGCGTTGATCAAAAATTAAAAAAAAATGATATAAACTACTACAATTTATTATTATTTAATTTATTTTTTAATTGTTCAGTTCAATGAAGTTTATAGGTAGGAATTAAATAAATGTACAAACTTTAAAAATGAATGAAAAATAAAAGCATCCTACCTTCACCTTGTGCATTCGATGTATTTATAACTTGCTAGATACTTGAAACTATGTGAAATTTCAGCCTGGAACTCTTCGTTTGTCCTCAGAAATATCCCTCAATGGGGACTTTTTTATTTATTTACCTTTTCCGATATGATATGTTTGTAACAAAATTTAGACAAATTAGTCAATTTAGCAAAATTTGCCAAGATAAAGTTTATATCTTATATAAAGACTAATACAGTGGGGTGTTCCAAAATGAGGTCTAAAATGCAGCATTTCTAACCGTTTCAAACTCAGATCACTTATAGAATTTCGAACAAATTTGACAATATAGTCAAATTTGTAAACATTTAAAATTTGCATTTTATTTTACTCATAAGACAGCAAACTTCAAAATCAGGTGTGAATCATCGATTTTCTTACAGCTTTTCGAGATGAACCAAACTCGTGGCCCTGATATTTATTGCTTATTTATTATTCATTCACTTGCAATGATGGAACTAAACAGAAAGTTGCTCTTAAGACAAATCAGCTCACTAATCATTTTTCCTTTTTAATTTCTTTGAGAACTTTTAGAGTATATAGGATGTAAAGACACAGTTACAGTAATAATAATAATAATAATAATAATAATAATAATAATAATAATAATAATAATAAGAAGAAGAAGAAGAAGAAGAAGAAGAAGGAGAAGAAGAAGAAGAAGAAGAAGAAGAAGAAGAAGAAGAAAGAAAGAAATGGCATGGAATGTATGTAAAGAGCATGAATTAAAAAACCATGGAACTTATATAAATGGCATGGTACAATACACATGTTTGTTACTTAAGCGCTTAATCCAAATATTTGTGAATTTGGTACGATTCACATGTTTGTTTTTGTTAACACTTTGTTTTCATTTCCTTCAAGAGTAAGTTGCCAGTACAGTACCATACATTGTATAACAAACCAAAAAAGTGTTGCTTTTATTTTTATTTTTTTTTGGTTTCTCTGCACCTTATGATACAACATCTTTTCAATTGTTACTGCATGTTTTAAATATTTTAAGAAAGGGTAGAAATAAACCTCTTCATTGGCGTTATTACATTTATGAATATACAACTTGGCTTGAAGGAGAAGATAATCAAGAATAAATCTACAAGTTCTATTGTTTGCTTTTCCAGCAACCGTAGTATTTTTATTCTAGTATTTAAGATAATAACAGTTGTTCTCTAAAAAAGTTTTATTGAGTCATTTTTCAAGGATTACCCAAAATAGCATGTCGCAAAAGTGTGAATTAAATCTCGTGTTACATTTCATTGTCTGCAGGTAGTGCAGATGACAGAGCATACATAAAGACACAGTAGAAAGTCCAAAGCTGACAGAAAAGCTGACAGAGCTACATCGACTCTTTTATAGGTATTACTGCTATCACTTGTTTGGATGTTTTTTTATTCCATGCTAGACATTAAATTTGCTGATTAAACAGCGATACTTGCACGTCATGTACAAGTTTGGAAATATCTGAGATCAAATCACGTCATTTCAAGAGAGAATAAACAAACAGACACATAAACAAACACACAAAGAAGGTATAAAAACAAGGTAATTCTGACACGGCATGTAATTTATAAGGACATCACAAAATTAGTTAAATAAACCTTAACATTTATAAAACAAAATGCATGAAAGTTTTAGAAATGACATGAAATTTATATAAAATGCATTAAATTTATATCAAAAATGGAATTTATATAAATAGTATGAAATCTATATATTATTAAATTTATAACAAAAAACCCTGGAATTTATGAAAAACATTGAGTTTATAAAAACAGCGTAGACATTTTTAAAAAATTGTTAAAAACTCATCTCTGTAATTTCTTTTTTTAGTGTAATGTATTGTTTCATTTGATATTTGTCAGATTTCTATTTATTCTGATATTGTTTAAGTTTTGTCATAGCCAATGCATGCATGTTGTATATGGTAGCCTTTAGAGGAAATTGTTGAATAAGGGCATTATAAATGTTGCAATATTAATAATAATAATAATAATAATAATAATAATAAGAAGAAGAAGAAGAAGAAGAAGAAGGAGAAGAAGAAGAAGAAGAAGAAGAAGAATAAGAAGAAGAAGAAGAAGAATAAAAATAAAAGAACAAGAAGAAGAAAGAGAGAAATGGCATGGAATGTATGTAAAGAGCATGAATTAAAAAACCATGGAACTTATATAAATGGCATGGTACAATACACATGTTTGTTACTTAAAAGCTTAATCCAAATATTTGTGAATTTGGTACGATTCACATGTTTGTTTTTGTTAACACTTTGTTTTTATTTCCTTCAAGAGTAAGTTGCCAGTACAGTGGCATACATTGTATAACAAACCAAAAAAGTGTTGCTTTTAATTTTTTTTGGTTTCTCTGCACCTTATGATACAACATCTTTTCAATTGTTACTGCATGTTTTAAATATTTTAAGAAAGGGTAGAAATAAACCTCTTCAATGGCATTATTACATTTATGAATATACAACTTGGCTTGAAGGAGAAGATAATCAAGAATAAATCTACAAGTTCTATTGTTTCCTTTTCCAGCAACCCTAGTACTTTTATTCTAGTATTTAAGATAATGACAGGTGTTCTCTAAAAAAGTTTTATTGAGTCATTTTTCGCGGATTGCCCAAAAAAAGTTTAAACTATAGCATGTCGCAAAAGTGTGAATTAAATCTCGTGTTACATTTTATTGTCTGCAGGTAGTGCAGATGACAGAGCATACATATAGACACAGTACAAAGTCAAAAGCTGACAGAAAAGCTGACAGAAAAGCTGACAGAAAAGCTGACAGAAAAGCTGACAGAAAAGCTGACAGAAAAGCTGACAGAAAAGCTGACAGAAAAGCTGACAGAAAAGCTGACAGAAAAGCTGACAGAAAAGCTGACAGAAAAGCTGACAGAAAAGCTGACAGAAAAGCTGACAGAAAAGCTGACAGAAAAGCTGACAGAAAAGCTGACAGAGAAGCTGACAGAGAAGCTGACAGAAAAGCTGACAGAGAAGCTGACAGAGAAGCTGACAGAGAAGCTGACAGAGAAGCTGACAGAGAAGCTGACAGAGAAGCTGACAGAGAAGCTGACAGAGAAGCTGACAGAGAAGCTGACAGAGAAGCTGACAGAGAAACTGACAGAGAAGCTGACAGAGAAGCTGACAGAGAAGCTGACAGAGAAGCTGACAGAGAAGCTGACAGAGAAGCTGACAGAGAAGCTGACAGAGAAGCTGACAGAGAAGCTGACAGAGAAGGTACAAAAACACGGAAGTTCTGACACGGCATGTAATTTATAAGAACATCACAAAATTAGTTAAATAAACCTTAAAATTTATAAAACGAAATGCATGAAAATTTTAGATATGACATGGAATTTATATAAAAAGCATTAAATTTATATTTAAAATGGAATTTATATAAATAGTATGAAATCTATATATTACTAAATTTATAACAAAAAACCCTGGAATTCATGAAAAACATGGAGTTTATAAAAACAGCGTAGACATTTTTAAAAAATTGTTCAAAATTCATCTCTTTAAACGTGGTTATTCACTGTAATTTCTTTTTTTAGTGTAATGTATTGTTTCATTTGATATTTGTCAGATTTCTATTTATTCTGATATTGTTTAAGTTTTGTCATAGCCAATGCATGCATGTTGTATATGTTAGCCTTTAGAGCAAATTGTTGAATAAGGGCGTTATAAATGTTGCAATATTAATAATAATAATAATAATAATAATAATAATAATAATAATAATAATAATAATAATAATAATAATAATAATAATAATAATAATGATAATAATAATAATAATAATAATAATAATAATAATAATAAGGAGAAGAAGAAGAAGAAGAAGAAAAAGAAGAAGAAAAATAAAAGATCAAGAAGAAGAAGAAGAAGAAAGAGAGAAATGGCATGGAATGTATGTAAAGAGCATGAATTAAAAAACCATGGAACTTATACAAATGGCATGGTACAATACACATGTTTGTTACTTAAGCGCTTAATCCAAATATTTGTGAATTTGGTACGATTCACATGTTTGTTTTTGTTAACACTTTGTTTTTATTTCCTTCAAGAGTAAGTTGCCAGTACAGTGGCATACATTGTATAACAAACCAAAAAAGTGTTGCTTTTAATTTTTTTTGGTTTCTCTGCACCTTATGATACAACATCTTTTCAATTGTTACTGCATGTTTTAAATATTTTAAGAAAGGGTAGAAATAAACCTCTTCAATGGCATTATTACATTTATGAATATACAACTTGGCTTGAAGGAGAAGATAATCAAGAATAAATCTACAAGTTCTATTGTTTCCTTTTCCAGCAACCCTAGTACTTTTATTCTAGTATTTAAGATAATGACAGGTGTTCTCTAAAAAAGTTTTATTGAGTCATTTTTCGCGGATTGCCCAAAAAAAGTTTAAACTATAGCATGTCGCAAAAGTGTGAATTAAATCTCGTGTTACATTTTATTGTCTGCAGGTAGTGCAGATGACAGAGCATACATATAGACACAGTACAAAGTCAAAAGCTGACAGAAAAGCTGACAGAAAAGCTGACAGAAAAGCTGACAGAAAAGCTGACAGAAAAGCTGACAGAAAAGCTGACAGAAAAGCTGACAGAAAAGCTGACAGAAAAGCTGACAGAAAAGCTGACAGAGAAGCTGACAGAGAAGCTGACAGAGAAGCTGACAGAGAAGCTGACAGAGAAGCTGACAGAGAAGCTGACAGAGAAGCTGACAGAGAAGCTGACAGAGAAGCTGACAGAGAAGCTGACAGAGAAGCTGACAGAGAAGCTGACAGAGAAGCTGACAGAGAAGCTGACAGAGAAGCTGACAGAGAAGCTGACAGAGAAGCTGACAGAGAAGCTGACAGAGAAGCTGACAGAGAAGCTGACAGAGAAGCTGACAGAGAAGCTGACAGAGAAGCTGACAGAGAAGCTGACAGAGAAGCTGACAGAGAAGCTGACAGAGAAGCTGACAGAGAAGCTGACAGAGAAGCTGACAGAGAAGGTACAAAAACACGGAAGTTCTGACACGGCATGTAATTTATAAGAACATCACAAAATTAGTTAAATAAACCTTAAAATTTATAAAACGAAATGCATGAAAATTTTAGATATGACATGGAATTTATATAAAAAGCATTAAATTTATATTTAAAATGGAATTTATATAAATAGTATGAAATCTATATATTACTAAATTTATAACAAAAAACCCTGGAATTCATGAAAAACATGGAGTTTATAAAAACAGCGTAGACATTTTTAAAAAATTGTTCAAAATTCATCTCTTTAAACGTGGTTATTCACTGTAATTTCTTTTTTTAGTGTAATGTATTGTTTCATTTGATATTTGTCAGATTTCTATTTATTCTGATATTGTTTAAGTTTTGTCATAGCCAATGCATGCATGTTGTATATGTTAGCCTTTAGAGCAAATTGTTGAATAAGGGCGTTATAAATGTTGCAATATTAATAATAATAATAATAATAATAATAATAATAATAATAATAATAATAATAATAATAATAATAATAATAATAATAATAATAATAATGATAATAATAATAATAATAATAATAATAATAAGGAGAAGAAGAAGAAGAAGAAGAAAAAGAAGAAGAAAAATAAAAGATCAAGAAGAAGAAGAAGAAGAAAGAGAGAAATGGCATGGAATGTATGTAAAGAGCATGAATTAAAAAACCATGGAACTTATACAAATGGCATGGTACAATACACATGTTTGTTACTTAAGCGCTTAATCCAAATATTTGTGAATTTGGTACGATTCACATGTTTGTTTTTGTTAACACTTTGTTTTTATTTCCTTCAAGAGTAAGTTGCCAGTACAGTGGCATACATTGTATAACAAACCAAAAAAGTGTTGCTTTTAATTTTTTTTGGTTTCTCTGCACCTTATGATACAACATCTTTTCAATTGTTACTGCATGTTTTAAATATTTTAAGAAAGGGTAGAAATAAACCTCTTCAATGGCATTATTACATTTATGAATATACAACTTGGCTTGAAGGAGAAGATAATCAAGAATAAATCTACAAGTTCTATTGTTTCCTTTTCCAGCAACCCTAGTACTTTTATTCTAGTATTTAAGATAATGACAGGTGTTCTCTAAAAAAGTTTTATTGAGTCATTTTTCGCGGATTGCCCAAAAAAAGTTTAAACTATAGCATGTCGCAAAAGTGTGAATTAAATCTCGTGTTACATTTTATTGTCTGCAGGTAGTGCAGATGACAGAGCATACATATAGACACAGTACAAAGTCAAAAGCTGACAGAAAAGCTGACAGAAAAGCTGACAGAAAAGCTGACAGAAAAGCTGACAGAAAAGCTGACAGAAAAGCTGACAGAAAAGCTGACAGAAAAGCTGACAGAAAAGCTGACAGAAAAGCTGACAGAAAAGCTGACAGAGAAGCTGACAGAGAAGCTGACAGAAAAGCTGACAGAGAAGCTGACAGAGAAGCTGACAGAGAAGCTGACAGAGAAGCTGACAGAGAAGCTGACAGAGAAGCTGACAGAGAAGCTGACAGAGAAGCTGACAGAGAAGCTGACAGAGAAGCTGACAGAGAAACTGACAGAGAAGCTGACAGAGAAGCTGACAGAGAAGCTGACAGAGAAGCTGACAGAGAAGCTGACAGAGAAGCTGACAGAGAAGCTGACAGAGAAGCTGACAGAGAAGCTGACAGAGAAGGTACAAAAACACGGAAGTTCTGACACGGCATGTAATTTATAAGAACATCACAAAATTAGTTAAATAAACCTTAAAATTTATAAAACGAAATGCATGAAAATTTTAGATATGACATGGAATTTATATAAAAAGCATTAAATTTATATTTAAAATGGAATTTATATAAATAGTATGAAATCTATATATTACTAAATTTATAACAAAAAACCCTGGAATTCATGAAAAACATGGAGTTTATAAAAACAGCGTAGACATTTTTAAAAAATTGTTCAAAATTCATCTCTTTAAACGTGGTTATTCACTGTAATTTCTTTTTTTAGTGTAATGTATTGTTTCATTTGATATTTGTCAGATTTCTATTTATTCTGATATTGTTTAAGTTTTGTCATAGCCAATGCATGCATGTTGTATATGTTAGCCTTTAGAGCAAATTGTTGAATAAGGGCGTTATAAATGTTGCAATATTAATAATAATAATAATAATAATAATAATAATAATAATAATAATAATAATAATAATAATAATAATAATAATAATAATAATAATAATAATAATAATAATAATAATAATAATGATAATAATAATAATAATAATAATAATAATAATAATAATAAGGAGAAGAAGAAGAAGAAGAAGAAGAAGAAGAAAAATAAAAGATCAAGAAGAAGAAGAAGAAGAAAGAGAGAAATGGCATGGAATGTATGTAAAGAGCATGAATTAAAAAACCATGGAACTTATACAAATGGCATGGTACAATACACATGTTTGTTACTTAAGCGCTTAATCCAAATATTTGTGAATTTGGTACGATTCACATGTTTGTTTTTGTTAACACTTTGTTTTTATTTCCTTCAAGAGTAAGTTGCCAGTACAGTAGCATACATTGTATAACAAACCAAAAAAGTGTTGCTTTTATTTTTTTTTGGTTTCTCTGCACCTTATGATACAACATCTTTTCAATTGTTACTGCATGTTTTAAATATTTTAAGAAAGGGTAGAAATAAACCTCTTCAATGGCATTATTACATTTATGAATATACAACTTGGCTTGAAGGAGAAGATAATCAAGAATAAATCTACAAGTTCTATTGTTTCCTTTTCTAGCAACCCTAGTACTTTTATTCTAGTATTTAAGATAATGACAGGTGTTCTCTAAAAAAGTTTGATTGAGTCATTTTTCGCGGATTGCCCAAAAAAAGTTTAAACTATAGCATGTCGCAAAAGTGTGAATTAAATCTCGTGTTACATTTTATTGTCTGCAGGTAGTGCAGATGACAGAGCATACATACAGACACAGTACAAAGTGAAAAGCTGACAGAAAAGCTGACAGAAAAGCTGACAGAAAAGCTGACAGAAAAGCTGACAGAAAAGCTGACAGAAAAGCTGACAGAAAAGCTGACAGAAAAGCTGACAGAAAAGCTGACAGAAAAGCTGACAGAAAAGCTGACAGAGAAGCTGACAGAGAAGCTGACAGAAAAGCTGACAGAGAAGCTGACAGAGAAGCTGACAGAGAAGCTGACAGAGAAGCTGACAGAGAAGCTGACAGAGAAGCTGACAGAGAAGCTGACAGAGAAGCTGACAGAGAAGCTGACAGAGAAGCTGACAGAGAAACTGACAGAGAAGCTGACAGAGAAGCTGACAGAGAAGCTGACAGAGAAGCTGACAGAGAAGCTGACAGAGAAGCTGACAGAGAAGCTGACAGAGAAGCTGACAGAGAAGCTGACAGAGAAGCTGACAGAGAAGGTACAAAAACACGGAAGTTCTGACACGGCATGTAATTTATAAGAACATCACAAAATTAGTTAAATAAACCTTAAAATTTATAAAACGAAATGCATGAAAATTTTAGATATGACATGGAATTTATATAAAAAGCATTAAATTTATATTTAAAATGGAATTTATATAAATAGTATGAAATCTATATATTACTAAATTTATAACAAAAAACCCTGGAATTCATGAAAAACATGGAGTTTATAAAAACAGCGTAGACATTTTTAAAAAATTGTTCAAAATTCATCTCTTTAAACGTGGTTATTCACTGTAATTTCTTTTTTTAGTGTAATGTATTGTTTCATTTGATATTTGTCAGATTTCTATTTATTCTGATATTGTTTAAGTTTTGTCATAGCCAATGCATGCATGTTGTATATGTTAGCCTTTAGAGCAAATTGTTGAATAAGGGCGTTATAAATGTTGCAATATTAATAATAATAATAATAATAATAATAATAATAATAATAATAATAATAATAATAATAATAATAATAATAATAATAATAATAATAATAATAATAATAATAATAATGATAATAATAATAATAATAATAATAATAATAATAATAATAAGGAGAAGAAGAAGAAGAAGAAGAAGAAGAAGAAAAATAAAAGATCAAGAAGAAGAAGAAGAAGAAAGAGAGAAATGGCATGGAATGTATGTAAAGAGCATGAATTAAAAAACCATGGAACTTATACAAATGGCATGGTACAATACACATGTTTGTTACTTAAGCGCTTAATCCAAATATTTGTGAATTTGGTACGATTCACATGTTTGTTTTTGTTAACACTTTGTTTTTATTTCCTTCAAGAGTAAGTTGCCAGTACAGTAGCATACATTGTATAACAAACCAAAAAAGTGTTGCTTTTATTTTTTTTTGGTTTCTCTGCACCTTATGATACAACATCTTTTCAATTGTTACTGCATGTTTTAAATATTTTAAGAAAGGGTAGAAATAAACCTCTTCAATGGCATTATTACATTTATGAATATACAACTTGGCTTGAAGGAGAAGATAATCAAGAATAAATCTACAAGTTCTATTGTTTCCTTTTCTAGCAACCCTAGTACTTTTATTCTAGTATTTAAGATAATGACAGGTGTTCTCTAAAAAAGTTTGATTGAGTCATTTTTCGCGGATTGCCCAAAAAAAGTTTAAACTATAGCATGTCGCAAAAGTGTGAATTAAATCTCGTGTTACATTTTATTGTCTGCAGGTAGTGCAGATGACAGAGCATACATACAGACACAGTACAAAGTGAAAAGCTGACAGAAAAGCTGACAGAAAAGCTGACAGAAAAGCTGACAGAAAAGCTGACAGAAAAGCTGACAGAAAAGCTGACAGAAAAGCTGACAGAAAAGCTGACAGAAAAGCTGACAGAAAAGCTGACAGAAAAGCTGACAGAAAAGGTACAAAAACACGGAAGTTCTGACACGGCATGTAATTTATAAGAACATCACAAGATTAGTTAAATAAACCTTAACATTTATAAAACAAAATGCATGAAAATTTTAGATATGACATGGAATTTATATAAAGAGCTTTAAATTTATATTTAATATGGAATTTATATAAATAGTATGAAATCTATATATTACTAAATTTATAACAAAAAACCCTGGAATTTATGAAAAACATGGAGTTTATAAAAACAGCGTAGACATTTTTAAAAAATTGTTAAAAACTCATCTCTGTAATTTCTTTTTTTAATGTAATGTATTGTTTCATTTGATATTTGTCAGATTTCTATTTATTCTGATATTGTTTAAGTTTTGTCATAGCCAATGCATGCATGTTGTATATGTTAGCCTTTAGAGGAAATTGTTGAATAAGGGCATTATAAATGTTGCAATATTAATAATAATAATAATAATAATAATAATAATAATAATAAGAAGAAGAAGAAGAAGAAGAAGAAGAAGAAAAATAAAAGAAGAAGAAGAAGAAGAAGAAGAAGAAAGAGAGAAATGGCATGGAATGTATGTAAAGAGCATGAATTAAAAAACCATGGAACTTATATAAATGGCATGGTACAATACACATGTTTGTTACTTAAGCGCTTAATCCAAATATTTGTGAATTTGGTACGATTCACATGTTTGTTTTTTTTTTACACCTTGTTTTTATTTCCTTCAAGAGTAAGTTGCCAGTACAGTAGCATACATTGTATGAAAAGCCACAAAAGTGTTGTTTTTAATTTTTTTTGGTTTCTCTGCACCTTATGATACAACATCTTTTCAATTGTTACTGCATGTTTTAAATATTTTAAGAAAGGGTAGAAATAAACCTCTTCATTGGCGTTATTACATTTATGAATATACAACTTGGCTTGAAGGAGAAGATAATCAAGAATAAATCTACAAGTTCTATTGTTTGCTTTTCCAGCAACCGTAGTATTTTTATTCTAGTATTTAAGATAATAACAGTTGTTCTCTAAAAAAGTTTTATTGAGTCATTTTTCAAGGATTACCCAAAATAGCATGTCGCAAAAGTGTGAATTAAATCTCGTGTTACATTTCATTGTCTGCAGGTAGTGCAGATGACAGAGCATACATAAAGACACAGTAGAAAGTCCAAAGCTGACAGAAAAGCTGACAGAGCTACATCGACTCTTTTATAGGTATTACTGCTATCACTTGTTTGGATGTTTTATTATTCCATGCTAGACATTAAATTTGCTGATTAAACAGCGATACTTGCACGTCATGTACAAGTTTGGAAATATCTGAGATCAAATCACGTCATTTCAAGAGAGAATAAAAGCATACAAAGACACAAACAGACACATAAACAAACACACAAAGAAGGTATAAAAACAAGGTAATTCTGACACGGCATGTAATTTATAAGGACATCACAAAATTAGTTAAATAAACCTTAACATTTATAAAACAAAATGCATGAAAATTTTAGATATGACATGGAATTTATATAAAAAGCATTAAATTTATATTTAAAATGGAATTTATATAAATAGTATGAAATCTATATATTATTAAATTTATAACAAAAAACCCTGGAATTTATGAAAAACATTGAGTTAATAAAAACAGCGTAGACATTTTTAAAAAATTGTTAAAAACTCATCTCTGTAATTTCTTTTTTTAATGTAATGTATTGTTTCATTTGATATTTGTCAGATTTCTATTTATTCTGATATTGTTTAAGTTTTGTCATAGCCAATGCATGCATGTTGTATATGGTAGCCTTTAGAGGAAATTGTTGAATAAGGGCATTATAAATGTTGCAATATTAATAATAATAATAATAATAATAAGAAGAAGAAGAAGAAGAAGAAGAAGGAGAAGAAGAAGAAGAAGAAGAAGAAGAAAAATAAAAGAAGAAGAAGAAGAAAGAGAGAAATGGCATGGAATGTATGTAAAGAGCATGAATTAAAAAACCATGGAACTTATATAAATGGCATGGTACAATACACATGTTTGTTACTTAAAAGCTTAATCCAAATATTTGTGAATTTGGTACGATTCACATGTTTGTTTTTGTTAACACTTTGTTTTTATTTCCTTCAAGAGTAAGTTGCCAGTACAGTGGCATACATTGTATAACAAACCAAAAAAGTGTTGCTCTTAATTTTTTTTTGGTTTCTCTGCACCTTATGATACAACATCTTTTCAATTGTTACTGCATGTTTTAAATATTTTAAGAAAGGGTAGAAATAAACCTCTTCATTGGCATTATTACATTTATGAATATACAACTTGGCTTGAAGGAGAAGATAATCAAGAATAAATCTTCAAGTTCTATTGTTTCCTTTTCCAGCAACCCTAGAAACTTTTATTCTAGTATTTAAGATAATGACAGGTGTTCTCTAAAAAAGTTTTATTGAGTCATTTTTCGCGGATTGCCCTAAAAAACTTTAAACTATAGCATGTCGCAAAAGTGTGAATTAAATCTCGTGTACATTTTATTGTCTGCAGGTAGTGCAGATGACAGAGCATACATACAGACACAGTACAAAGTCAAAAGCTGACAGAAAAGCTGACAGAAAAGCTGACAGAAAAGCTGACAGAAAAGCTGACAGAAAAGCTGACAGAAAAGCTGACAGAAAAGCTGACAGAAAAGCTGACAGAAAAGCTGACAGAAAAGCTGACAGAAAAGCTGACAGAAAAGCTGACAGAAAAGCTGACAGAAAAGCTGACAGAAAAGCTGACAGAAAAGCTGACAGAAAAGCTGACAGAGAAGCTGTTAGAGAAGCTGACAGAGAAGCTGACAGAGAAGCTGACAGAGAAGCTGACAGAGAAGCTGACAGAGAAGCTGACAGAGAAGCTGACAGAGAAGCTGACAGAGAAGCTGACAGAGAAGCTGACAGAGAAGCTGACAGAGAAGCTGACAGAGAAGCTGACAGAGAAGCTGACAGAGAAGCTGACAGAGAAGCTGACAGAGAAGCTGACAGAGAAGGTACAAAAACACGGAAGTTCTGACACGGCATGTAATTTATAAGAACATCACAAAATTAGTTAAATAAACCTTAACATTTATAAAACGAAATGCATGAAAATTTTAGATATGACATAAAATTTATATAAAAAGCATTAAATTTATATTTAAAATGGAATTTATATAAATAGTATGAAATCTATATATTATTAAATTTATAACAAAAAACCCTGGAATTCATGAAAAACATGGAGTTTATAAAAACAGCGTAGACATTTTTAAAAAATTGTTAAATATTCATCTCTTTAAACGTGGTTATTCACTGTAATTTCTTTTTTTAGTGTAATGTATTGTTTCATTTGATATTTGTCAGATTTCTATTTATTCTGATATTGTTTAAGTTTTGTCATAGCCAATGCATGCATGTTGTATATGTTAGCCTTTAGAGCAAATTGTTGAATAAGGGCGTTATAAATGTTGCAATATTAATAATAATAATAATAATAATAATAATAATAATAATAATAATAATAATAATAATAATAATAATAATAATAATAATAATCATAATTATAATAATAATAATAATAATAATAATAATAATAATAAGAAGAAGAAGAAGAATAAGAAGAAGAAGAAGAAGAAGAAGAAGAACAAGTAGAAGAAAGAGAGAAATGGCATGGAATGTATGTAAAGAGCATGAATTAAAAAACCATGGAACTTATATAAATGGCATGGTACAATACACATGTTTGTTACTTAAGCGCTTAATCCAAATATTTGTGAATTTGGTACGATTCACATGTTTGTTTTTGTTAACACTTTGTTTTTATTTCCTTCAAGAGTAAGTTGCCAGTACAGTGGCATACATTGTATGACAAGCCACAAAAGTGTTGTTTTTATTTTATTTTTTTTGGTTTCTCTGCACCTTATGATGCAACATCTTTTCAATTGTTACTGCATGTTTAAATATTTTAAGAAAGCGTAGAAATAAACCTCTTCATTGGCGTTATAACATTTATGAATATACAACTTGGCTTGAAGGAGAAGATAATCAAGAATAAATCTACAAGTTCTATTGTTTCCTTTTAAAGCAACCGTAGTATTTTTATTCTAGTATTTAAGATAATAACAGTTGTTCTCTAAAAAAGTTTTATTCAGTCATTTTTCGCGAATTATCCAAAAAAGGTTTATACAATAGGATGTCGCAAAAGTGTCAATTAAATGTCGTGTTACATTTCATTGTCTGCAGGTAGCGCAGATGACAGAGCATACATACAGACACAGTACAAAGTCCAAAGCTGAAAGAAAAGCTGACAGAAAAGCTGACAGAAAAGCTGACAGAAAAGCTGACAGAAAAGCTGACAGAAAAGCTGACAGAAAAGCTGACAACTGACAAAGACAGTAGTGATGAACAATGTATTTCCCCTTGCTGAGGGCTTTTCCTCTCTAATCTTATGTTTATTTTTTCCTACTTTTTCACGCTTTTCTTAAATGGAGCTACACCGACTCTTTTTTAAGTATTACTGCTATCACTTTTTTGGATGTTTTATTATTCCATGCTAGACATTAAATTTGCTGATTAAACAGCGATACTTGCACGTCATGTACTAGTTTGGAAAGATCTGAGATCAAATCGCGTCATTTCAAGAGAGAATAAAAGCATACAAACACACAAATAGACACCTAAACAAACACACAAAGAAGGTACAAAAACACGGAAGTTCTGACACGGCATGTAATCTATAAGAACATCACAAAATTAGTAAAATAAACCTTAACATTTATAAAACAAAATGCATGAAAATTTTAGATATGACATGGAATTTATATAAAAAGCATTAAATTTATATTAACAATGGAATTTATATAAATAGTATGAAATCTATATATTATTAAATTTATAACAAAAAACCCTGGAATTTATGAAAAACATGGAGTTTATAAAAACAGCGTAGACATTTTTAAAAAATTGTTAAAAACTCATCTCTTTAAACTTGGTTATTCACTGTAATTTCTTTTTTTTAGTGTAATGTATTGTTTCATTTGATATTAGTCAGATTTCTATTTATTCTGATATTGGTTAAGTTCGGTCATAGCCAATGCATGCATGTTGTATATGGGAGCCTTTAGAGCAAATTGTTGAATAAGGGCGTTATAAATGTTGCAATAGTAACAATAATAATAATAATAATAATAATAATAATAATAATAATAATAATAATAATAATAATAATAATAATAATAATAATAATAAGAAGAAGAAGAAGAAGAAGAAGAAGAAGGAGAAGAAGAAGAAGAAGAAGAAGAAGAAGAAAGATAGAAATGGCATGGGATGTATGTAAAGAGCATGAATTAAAAACCATGGAACTTATATAAATGGCATGGTACAATACACATGTTTGTTACTTAAGCGCTTAATCCAAATATTTGTGAATTTGGTACGATTCACATGTTTGTTTTTGTTAACACTTTGTTTTTATTTCCTTCAAAAGTAAGTTGCCAGTACAGTGGCATACATTGTATGACAAGCCACAAAAGTGTTGTTTTTAATTTTTTTTGGTTTCTCTGCATCTTATGATACAACATCTTTTCAATTGTTACTGCATGTTTAAATATTTTAAGATAGGGTAGAAATAAACTTCTTCATTGGCGTTATTACATTTATGAATATACAACTTGGCCTGAAGGAGAAGATAATCAAGAATAAATCTACAAGTTCTATTGTTTCCTTTTCAAGCAACCGTAGTATTTTTATTCTAGTATTTAAGATAATAACAGTCGTTCTCTAAAAAAGTTTTATTCAGTCATTTTTCGCGGATTACCCAAAAAAGGTTTAAACTATAGCATGTCGCAAAAGTGTGAATTAAATCTCGTGTTACATTTCATTGTCTGCAGGTAGTGCAGATGACAGAGCATACATACAGACACAGTACAAAGTCCAAAGCTGACAGAAAAGCTGACAGAAAAGCTGACAGAAAAGCTGACAGAAAAGCTGACAGTAAAGCTGACAGAAAAGCTGACAGAAAAGCTGACAGAAAAGCTGACAGAAAAGCTGACAACTGACAAAGACAGTAGTGATGAACAATGTATTTCACCTTGCTGAGGGCTTTTCCTCTCTAATCTTATGTTTATTTTTTCCTACTTTTTCACGCTTTTCTTAAATGGAGCTACACCGACTCTTTTTTAAGTATTACTGCTATCACTTTTTTGGATGTTTTATTATTCCATGCTAGACATTAAATTTGCTGATTAAACAGCGATACTTGCACGTCATGTACTAGTTTGGAAAGATCTGAGATCAAATCGCGTCATTTCAAGAGAGAATAAAAGCATACAAACACACAAATAGACACCTAAACAACCACACAAAGAAGGTACAAAAACACGGGGGTTCTGACACGGCATGTAATCTATAAGAACATCACAAAATTAGTAAAATAAACCTTAACATTTATAAAACAAAATGCATGAAAATTTTAGATATGACATGGAATTTATATAAAAAGCATTAAATTTATATTAACAATGGAATTTATATAAATAGTATGAAATCTATATATTATTAAATTTATAACAAAAAACCCTGGAATTTATGAAAAACATGGAGTGTATAAAAACCCCGTAGACATTTTTAAAAAATTGTTAAAAACTCATCTCTTTAAACTTGGTTATTCACTGTAATTTCTTTTTTTTAGTGTAATGTATTGTTTCATTTGATATTAGTCAGATTTCTATTTATTCTGATATTGGTTAAGTTCTGTCATAGCCAATGCATGCATGTTGTATATGGAAGCCTTTAGAGCAAATTGTTGAATAAGGGCGTTATAAATGTTGCAATAATAATAATAATAATAATAATAATAATAATAATAATAATAATAATAATAATAATAATAATAATAATAATAATAATAATAATAATAATAATAGTAATAATAATAATAAGAAGAAGAAGAAGCAGAAGAAGAAGAAAGAGAGAAATGGCATGGGATGTATGTAAAGAGCATGAATTAAAAAACCATGGAACTTATATAAATGGCATGGTACAACACACATGTTTGTTACTTAAGCGCTTAATCCAAATATTTGTGAATTTGGTACGACTCACATGTTTGTTTTTGTTAACACTTTGTTTTTATTTCCTTCAAAAGTAAGTTGCCAGTACAGTGGCATACATTGTATGACAAGCCACAAAAGTGTTGTTTTTAATTTTTTTGGTTTCTCTGCATCTTATGATACAACATCTTTTCAATTGTTACTGCATGTTTAAATATTTTAAGATAGGGTAGAAATAAACTTCTTCATTGGCGTTATTACATTTATGAATATACAACTTGGCCTGAAGGAGAAGATAATCAAGAATAAATCTACAAGTTCTATTGTTTCCTTTTCAAGCAACCGTAGTATTTTTATTCTAGTATTTAAGATAATAACAGTCGTTCTCTAAAAAAGTTTTATTCAGTCATTTTTCGCGGATTACACAAAAAAGGTTTAAACTATAGCATGTCGCAAAAGTGTGAATTAAATCTCGTGTTACATTTCATTGTCTGCAGGTAGTGCAGATGACAGAGCATACATACAGACACAGTACAAAGTCCAAAGCTGAAAGAAAAACTGACAGAAAAACTGACAGAAAAGCTGACAGAAAAGCTGACAGAAAAGCTGACAGAAAAGCTGACAGAAAAGCTGACAGAAAAGCTGACAGAAAAGCTGACAGAAAAGCTGACAACTGACAAAGACAGTAGTGATGAACAATGTATTTCACCTTGCTGAGGGCTTTTCCTCTCTAATCTTATGTTTATTTTTTCCTACTTTTTCACGCTTTTCTTAAATGGAGCTACACCGACTCTTTTTTAAGTATTACTGCTATCACTTTTTTGAATGTTTTATTATTCCATGCTAGACATTAAATTTGCTGATTAAACAGCGATACTTGCACGTCATGTACTAGTTTGGAAAGATCTGAGATCAAATCGCGTCATTTCAAGAGAGAATAAAAGCATACAAACACACAAATAGACACCTAAACAAACACACAAAGAAGGTACAAAAACACGGAAGTTCTGACACGGCATGTAATCTATAAGAACATCACAAAATTAGTAAAATAAACCTTAACATTTATAAAGCAAAATGCATGAAAATTTTAGATATGACATGGAATTTATATAAAAAGCATTAAATTTATATTAACAATGGAATTTATATAAATAGTATGAAATCTATATATTATTAAATTTATAACAAAAAACCCTGGAATTTATGAAAAACATGGAGTTTATAAAAACAGCGTAGACATTTTTAAAAAATTGTTAAAAACTCATCTCTTTAAACTTGGTTATTCACTGTAATTTCTTTTTTTTAGTGTAATGTATTGTTTCATTTGATATTAGTCAGATTTCTATTTATTCTGATATTGGTTAAGTTCTGTCATAGCCAATGCATGCATGTTGTATATGGAAGCCTTTAGAGCAAATTGTTGAATAAGGGCGTTATAAATGTTGCAATAATAATAATAATAATAATAATAATAATAATAATAATAATAAGAAGAAGAAGAAGAAGAAGAAGAAGAAGAAGCAGAAGAAGAAGAAAGAGAGAAATGGCATGGGATGTATGTAAAGGGCATGAATTAAAAAACCATGGAACTTATATAAATGGCATGGTACAATACACATGTTTGTTACTTAAGCGCTTAATCCAAATATTTGTGAATTTGGTACGATTCACATGTTTGTTTTTGTTAACACTTTGTTTTTATTTCCTTCAAAAGTAAGTTGCCAGTACAGTGGCATACATTGTATGACAAGCCACAAAAGTGTTGTTTTTAATTTTTTTGGTTTCTCTGCATCTTATGATACAACATCTTTTCAATTGTTACTGCATGTTTAAATATTTTAAGATAGGGTAGAAATAAACTTCTTCATTGGCGTTATTACATTTATGAATATACAACTTGGCCTGAAGGAGAAGATAATCAAGAATAAATCTACAAGTTCTATTGTTTTCTTTTCAAGCAACCGTAGTATTTTTATTCTAGTATTTAAGATAATAACAGTCGTTCTCTAAAAAAGTTTTATTCAGTCATTTTTCGCGGATTACACAAAAAAGGTTTAAACTATAGCATGTCGCAAAAGTGTGAATTAAATCTCGTGTTACATTTCATTGTCTGCAGGTAGTGCAGATGACAGAGCATACATACAGACACAGTACAAAGTCCAAAGCTGAAAGAAAAAATGACAGAAAAACTGACAGAAAAATTAAAAAGAAAAACTGACAGAAAAGCTGACAGAAAAGCTGACAGAAAAGCTGACAGAAAAGCTGACAGAAAAGCTGACAGAAAAGCTGACAGAAAAGCTGACAGAAAAGCTGACAGAAAAGCTGACAGAAAAGCTGACAGAAAAGCTGACAACTGACAAAGACAGTAGTGATGAACAATGTATTTCACCTTGCTGAGGGCTTTTCCTCTCTAATCTTATGTTTATTTTTTCCTACTTTTTCACGCTTTTCTTAAATGGAGCTACACCGACTCTTTTTTAAGTATTACTGCTATCACTTTTTTGGATGTTTTATTATTCCATGCTAGACATTAAATTTGATGATTAAACAGCGATACTTGCACGTCATGTACTAGTTTGGAAAGATCTGAGATCAAATCGCGTCATTTTAAGAGAGAATAAAAGCATACAAACACACAAATAGACACCTAAACAAACACACAAAGAAGGTACAAAAACACGGAAGTTCTGACACGGCATGTAATCTATAAGAACATCACAAAATTAGTAAAATAAACCTTAACATTTATAAAACAAAATGCATGAAAATTTTAGATATGACATGGAATTTATATAAAAAGCATTAAATTTATATTAACAATGGAATTTATATAAATAGTATGAAATCTATATATTATTAAATTTATAACAAAAAATCCTGGAATTTATGAAAAACATGGAGTGTATAAAAACAGCGAAGACATTTTTAAAAAATTGTTAAAAACTCATCTCTTTAAACTTGGTTATTCACTGTAATTTCTTTTTTTTTTAGTGCAATGTATTGTTTCATTTGATATTAGTCAGATTTCTATTTATTCTGATATTGGTTAAGTTCTGTCATAGCCAATGCATGCATGTTGTATATGGGAGCCTTTAGAGCAAATTGTTGAATAAGGGCGTTATAAATGTTGCAATAATAATAATAATAATAATAATAATAATAATAATAATAATAATAAGAAGAAGAAGAAGAAGAAGAAGAAGAAGAAGCAGAAGAAGAAGAAAGAGAGAAATGGCATGGGATGTATGTAAAGAGCATGAATTAAAAAACCATGGAACTTATATAAATGGCATGGTACAACACACATGTTTGTTACTTAAGCGCTTAATCCAAATATTTGTGAATTTGGTACGATTCACATGTTTGTTTTTGTTAACACTTTGTTTTTATTTCCTTCAAAAGTAAGTTGCCAGTACAGTGGCATACATTGTATGACAAGCCACAAAAGTGTTGTTTTTAATTTTTTTTGGTTTCTCTGCATCTTATGATACAACATCTTTTCAATTGTTACTGCATGTTTAAATATTTTAAGATAGGGTAGAAATAAACTTCTTCATTGGCGTTATTACATTTATGAATATACAACTTGGCCTGAAGGAGAAGATAATCAAGAATAAATCTACAAGTTCTATTGTTTCCTTTTCAAGCAACCGTAGTATTTTTATTCTAGTATTTAAGATAATAACAGTCGTTCTCTAAAAAAGTTTTATTCAGTCATTTTTCGCGGATTACCCAAAAAAGGTTTAAACTATAGCATGTCGCAAAAGTGTGAATTAAATCTCGTGTTACATTTCATTGTCTGCAGGTAGTGCAGATGACAGAGCATACATACAGACACAGTACAAAGTCCAAAGCTGACAGAAAAACTGACAGAAAAACTGAGAGAAAAACTGAGAGAAAAACTGACAGAAAAGCTGACAGAAAAGCTGACAGAAAAGCTGACAGAAAAGCTGACAGAAAAGATGACAGAAAAGCTGACAGAAAAGCTGACAGAAAAGCTGACAGAAAAGCTGACAGAAAAGCTGACAGAAAAGCTGACAACTGACAAAGACAGTAGTGATGAACAATGTATTTCCCCTTTCTGAGGGCTTTTCCTCTCTAATCTTATGTTTATTTTTTCCTACTTTTTCACGCTTTTCTTAAATGGAGCTACACCGACTCTTTTTTAAGTATTACTGCTATCACTTTTTTGGATGTTTTATTATTCCATGCTAGACATTAAATTTGCTGATTAAACAGCGATACTTGCACGTCATGTACTAGTTTGGAAAGATCTGAGATCAAATCGCGTCATTTCAAGAGAGAATAAAAGCATACAAACACACAAATAGACACCTAAACAAACACACAAAGAAGGTACAAAAACACGGAAGTTCTGACACGGCATGTAATCTATAAGAACATCACAAAATTAGTAAATTAAACCTTAACATTTATAAAACAAAATGCATGAAAATTTTAGATATGACATGGAATTTATATAAAAAGCATTAAATTTATATTAACAATGGAATTTATATAAATAGTATGAAATCTATATATTATTAAATTTATAACAAAAAACCCTGGAATTTATGAAAAACATGGAGTTTATAAAAACAGCGTAGACATTTTCAAAAAATTGTTAAAAACTCATCTCTTTAAACTTGGTTATTCACTGTAATTTCTTTTTTTTAGTGTAATGTATTGTTTCATTTGATATTAGTCAGATTTCTATTTATTCTGATATTGGTTAAGTTCTGTCATAGCCAATGCATGCATGTTGTATATGGGAGCCTTTAGAGCAAATTAATGAATAAGGGCGTTATAAATGTTGCAATAATAATAATAATAATAATAATAATAATAATAATAATAAGAAGAAGAAGAAGAAGAAGAAGAAGAAGAAGCAGAAGAAGAAGAAAGAGAGAAATGGCATGGGATGTATGTAAAGGGCATGAATTAAAAAACCATGGAACTTATATAAATGGCATGGTACAACACACATGTTTGTTACTTAAGCGCTTAATCCAAATATTTGTGAATTTGGTACGATTCACATGTTTGTTTTTGTTAACACTTTGTTTTTATTTCCTTCAAAAGTAAGTTGCCAGTACAGTGGCATACATTGTATGACAAGCCACAAAAGTGTTGTTTTTAATTTTTTTTGGTTTCTCTGCATCTTATGATACAACATCTTTTCAATTGTTACTGCATGTTTAAATATTTTAAGATAGGGTAGAAATAAACTTCTTCATTGGCGTTATTACATTTATGAATATACAACTTGGCCTGAAGGAGAAGATAATCAAGAATAAATCTACAAGTTCTATTGTTTCCTTTTCAAGCAACCGTAGTATTTTTATTCTAGTATTTAAGATAATAACAGTCGTTCTCTAAAAAAGTTTTATTCAGTCATTTTTCGCGGATTACCCAAAAAAGGTTTAAACTATAGCATGTCGCAAAAGTGTGAATTAAATCTCGTGTTACATTTCATTGTCTGCAGGTAGTGCAGATGACAGAGCATACATACAGACACAGTACAAAGTCCAAAGCTGACAGAAAAACTGAGAGAAAAACTGAGAGAAAAACTGAGAGAAAAACTGAGAGAAAAACTGAGAGAAAAACTGACAGAAAAGCTGACAGAAAAGCTGACAGAAAAGCTGACAGAAAAGCTGACAGAAAAGCTGACAGAAAAGCTGACAGAAAAGCTGACAGAAAAGCTGACAGAAAAGCTGACAGAAAAGCTGACAGAAAAGCTGACAGAAAAGCTGACAACTGACAAAGACAGTAGTGATGAACAATGTATTTCACCTTGCTGAGGGCTTTTCCTCTCTAATCTTATGTTTATTTTTTCCTACTTTTTCACGCTTTTCTTAAATGGAGCTACACCGACTCTTTTTTAAGTATTACTGCTATCACTTTTTTGGATGTTTTATTATTCCATGCTAGACATTAAATTTGCTGATTAAACAGCGATACTTGCACGTCATGTACTAGTTTGGAAAGATCTGAGATCAAATCGCGTCATTTCAAGAGAGAATAAAAGCATACAAACACACAAATAGACACCTAAACAAACACACAAAGAAGGTACAAAAACACGGAAGTTCTGACACGGCATGTAATCTATAAGAACACCACAAAATTAGTAAAATAAACCTTAACATTTATAAAACAAAATGCATGAAAATTTTAGATATGACATGGAATTTATATAAAAAGCATTAAATTTATATTAACAATGGAATTTATATAAATAGTATGAAATCTATATATTATTAAATTTATAACAAAAAACCCTGGAATTTATGAAAAACATGGAGTTTATAAAAACAGCGTAGACATTTTTAAAAAATTGTTAAAAACTCATCTCTTTAAACTTGGTTATTCACTGTAATTTCTTTTTTTTAGTGTAATGTATTGTTTCATTTGATATTAGTCAGATTTCTATTTATTCTGATATTGGTTAAGTTCTGTCATAGCCAATGCATGCATGTTGTATATGGGAGCCTTTAGAGCAAATTATTGAATAAGGGCGTTATAAATGTTGCAATAATAATAATAATAATAATAATAATAATAATAAGAAGAAGAAGAAGAAGCAGAAGAAGAAGAAAGAGAGAAATGGCATGGGATGTATGTAAAGAGCATGAATTAAAAAACCATGGAACTTATATAAATGGCATGGTACAACACACATGTTTGTTACTTAAGCGCTTAATCCAAATATTTGTGAATTTGGTACGATTCACATGTTTTTGTTTTTGTTAACACTTTGTTTTTATTTCCTTCAAAAGTAAGTTGCCAGTACAGTGGCATACATTGTATGACAAGCCACAAAAGTGTTGTTTTTAATTTTTTTTGGTTTCTCTGCATCTTATGATACAACATCTTTTCAATTGTTACTGCATGTTTAAATATTTTAAGATAGGGTAGAAATAAACTTCTTCATTGGCGTTATTACATTTATGAATATACAACTTGGCCTGAAGGAGAAGATAATCAAGAATAAATCTACAAGTTCTATTGTTTCCTTTTCAAGCAACCGTAGTATTTTTATTCTAGTATTTAAGATAATAACAGTCGTTCTCTAAAAAAGTTTTATTCAGTCATTTTTCGCGGATTACACAAAAAAGGTTTAAACTATAGCATGTCGCAAAAGTGTGAATTAAATCTCGTGTTACATTTCATTGTCTGCAGGTAGTGCAGATGACAGAGCATACATACAGACACAGTACAAAGTCCAAAGCTGACAGAAAAACTGACAGAAAAACTGACAGTAAAACTGACAGAAAAACTGACAGAAAAGCTGACAGAAAAGCTGACAGAAAAGCTGACAGAAAAGCTGACAGAAAAACTGACAGAAAAGCTGACAGAAAAGCTGACAGAAAAGCTGACAGAAAAGCTGACAGAAAAGCTGACAGAAAAGCTGACAGAAAAGCTGACAGAAAAGCTGACAACTGACAAAGACAGTAGTGATGAACAATGTATTTCACCTTGCTGAGGGCTTTTCCTCTCTAATCTTATGTTTATTTTTTCCTACTTTTTCACGCTTTTCTTAAATGGAGCTACACCGACTCTTTTTTAAGTATTACTGCTATCACTTTTTTGGATGTTTTATTATTCCATGCTAGACATTAAATTTGCTGATTAAACAGCGATACTTGCACGTCATGTACTAGTTTGGAAAGATCTGAGATCAAATCGCGTCATTTCAAGAGAGAATAAAAGCATACAAACACACAAATAGACACCTAAACAAACACACAAAGAAGGTACAAAAACACGGAAGTTCTGACACGGCATGTAATCTATAAGAACATCACAAAATTAGTAAAATAAACCTTAACATTTATAAAGCAAAATGCATGAAAATTTTAGATATGACATGGAATTTATATAAAAAGCATTAAATTTATATTAACAATGGAATTTATATAAATAGTATGAAATCTATATATTATTAAATTTATAACAAAAAACCCTGGAATTTATGAAAAACATGGAGTTTATAAAAACAGCGTAGACATTTTTAAAAAATTGTTAAAAACTCATCTCTTTAAACTTGGTTATTCACTGTAATTTCTTTTTTTTAGTGTAATGTATTGTTTCATTTGATATTAGTCAGATTTCTATTTATTCTGATATTGGTTAAGTTCTGTCATATCCAATGCATGCATGTTGTATATGGGAGCCTTTAGAGCAAATTGTTGAATAAGGGCGTTATAAATGTTGCAATAATAATAATAATAATAATAATAATAATAATAATAATAATAATAATAATAATAATAATAATAATAATAATAATAATAATAATAAGAAGAAGAAGAAGAAGAAGAAGAAGAAGAAGAAGAAGCAGAAGAAGAAGAAAGAGAGAAATGGCATGGGATGTATGTAAAGAGCATGAATTAAAAAACCATGGAACTTATATAAATGGCATGGTACAACACACATGTTTGTTACTTAAGCGCTTAATCCAAATATTTGTGAATTTGGTACGATTCACATGTTTGTTTTTGTTAACACTTTGTTTTTATTTCCTTCAAAAGTAAGTTGCCAGTACAGTGGCATACATTGTATGACAAGCCACAAAAGTGTTGTTTTTAATTTTTTTTGGTTTCTCTGCATCTTATGATACAACATCTTTTCAATTGTTACTGCATGTTTAAATATTTTAAGATAGGGTAGAAATAAACTTCTTCATTGGCGTTATTACATTTATGAATATACAACTTGGCCTGAAGGAGAAGATAATCAAGAATAAATCTACAAGTTCTATTGTTTCCTTTTCAAGCAACCGTAGTATTTTTATTCTAGTATTTAAGATAATAACAGTCGTTCTCTAAAAAAGTTTTATTCAGTCATTTTTCGCGGATTACACAAAAAAGGTTTAAACTATAGCATGTCGCAAAAGTGTGAATTAAATCTCGTGTTACATTTCATTGTCTGCAGGTAGTGCAGATGACAGAGCATACATACAGACACAGTACAAAGTCCAAAGCTGACAGAAAAACTGACAGAAAAACTGACAGAAAAACTGACAGAAAAACTGACAGAAAAACTGACAGAAAAGCTGACAGAAAAGCTGACAGAAAAGCTGACAGAAAAGCTGACAGAAAAGCTGACAGAAAAGCTGACAGAAAAGCTGACAACTGACAAAGACAGTAGTGATGAACAATGTATTTCACCTTGCTGAGGGCTTTTCCTCTCTAATCTTATGTTTATTTTTTCCTACTTTTTCACGCTTTTCTTAAATGGAGCTACACCGACTCTTTTTTAAGTATTACTGCTATCACTTTTTTGGATGCTTTATTATTCCATGCTAGACATTAAATTTGCTGATTAAACAGCGATACTTGCACGTCATGTACTAGTTTGGAAAGATCTGAGATCAAATCGCGTCATTTCAAGAGAGAATAAAAGCATACAAACACACAAATAGACACCTAAACAAACACACAAAGAAGGTACAAAAACACGGAAGTTCTGACACGGCATGTAATCTATAAGAACATCACAAAATTAGTAAAATAAACCTTCACATTTATAAAACAAAATGCATGAAAAT
This sequence comes from Protula sp. h YS-2021, assembly GCA_949752745.1. NCBI lineage: Eukaryota > Metazoa > Annelida > Polychaeta > Sabellida > Serpulidae > Protula > Protula sp. h YS-2021. The sequence goes on from OX457030.1 coordinate 65,358,761, forward strand.
TTTAGATATGACATGGAATTTATATAAAAAGCATTAAATTTATATTAACAATGGAATTTATATAAATAGTATGAAATCTATATATTATTAAATTTATAACAAAAAACCCTGTAATTTATGAAAAACATGGAGTTTATAAAAACAGCGTAGACATTTTTAAAAAATTGTTAAAAACTCATCTCTTTAAACTTGGTTATTCACTGTAATTTCTTTTTTTTAGTGTAATGTATTGTTTCATTTGATATTAGTCAGATTTCTATTTATTCTGATATTGGTTAAGTTCTGTCATAGCCAATGCAGGCATGTTGTATATGGGAGCCTTTAGAGCAAATCGTTGAATAAGGGCGTTATAAATGTTGCAATAATAATAATAATAATAATAATAATAATAAGAAGAAGAAGAAGAAGAAGAAGAAGAAGCAGAAGAAGAAGAAAGAGAGAAGTGGCATGGGATGTATGTAAAGAGCATGAATTAAAAAACCATGGAACTTATATAAATGGCATGGTACAACACACATGTTTGTTACTTAAGCGCTTAATCCAAATATTTGTGAATTTGGTACGATTCACATGTTTGTTTTTGTTAACACTTTGTTTTTATTTCCTTCAAAAGTAAGTTGCCAGTACAGTGGCATACATTGTATGACAAGCCACAAAAGTGTTGTTTTTAATTTTTTTTGGTTTCTCTGCATCTTATGATACAACATCTTTTCAATTGTTACTGCATGTTTAAATATTTTAAGGGTAGAAATAAACTTCTTCATTGGCGTTATTACATTTATGAATATACAACTTGGCCTGAAGGAGAAGATAATCAAGAATAAATCTACAAGTTCTATTGTTTCCTTTTCAAGCAACCGTAGTATTTTTATTCTAGTATTTAAGATAATAACAGTCGTTCTCTAAAAAAGTTTTATTCAGTCATTTTTCGCGGATTACACAAAAAAGGTTTAAACTATAGCATGTCGCAAAAGTGTGAATTAAATCTCGTGTTACATTTCATTGTCTGCAGGTAGTGCAGATGACAGAGCATACATACAGACACAGTACAAAGTCCAAAGCTGACAGAAAAACTGACAGAAAAACTGACAGAAAAACTGACAGAAAAGCTGACAGAAAAGCTGACAGAAAAGCTGACAGAAAAGCTGACAGAAAAGCTGACAGAAAAGCTGACAGAAAAGCTGACAGAAAAGCTGACAGAAAAGCTGACAGAAAAGCTGACAGAAAAGCTGACAGAAAAGCTGACAGAAAAGCTGACAACTGACAAAGACAGTAGTGATGAACAATGTATTTCACCTTGCTGAGGGCTTTTCCTCTCTAATCTTATGTTTATTTTTTCCTACTTTTTCACGCTTTTCTTAAATGGAGCTACACCGACTCTTTTTTAAGTATTACTGCTATCACTTTTTTGGATGTTTTATTATTCCATGCTAGACATTAAATTTGCTGATTAAACAGCGATACTTGCACGTCATGTACTAGTTTGGAAAGATCTGAGATCAAATCGCGTCATTTCAAGAGAGAATAAAAGCATACAAACACACAAATAGACACCTAAACAAACACACAAAGAAGGTACAAAAACACGGAAGTTCTGACACGGCATGTAATCTATAAGAACATCACAAAATTAGTAAAATAAACCTTAACATTTATAAAACAAATTGCATGAAAATTTTAGATATGACATGGAATTTATATAAAAAGCATTAAATTTATATTAACAATGGAATTTATATAAATAGTATGAAATCTATATATTATTAAATTTATAACAAAAAACCCTGGAATTTATGAAAAACATGGAGTTTATAAAAACAGCGTAGACATTTTTAAAAAATTGTTAAAAACTCATCTCTTTAAACTTGGTTATTCACTGTAATTTCTTTTTTTTTAGTGCAATGTATTGTTTCATTTGATATTAGTCAGATTTCTATTTATTCTGATATTGGTTAAGTTCTGTCATAGCCAATGCATGCATGTTGTATATGGGAGCCTTTAGAGCAAATTGTTGAATAAGGGCGTTATAAATGTTGCAATAATAATAATAATAATAATAATAATAATAAGAAGAAGAAGAAGAAGAAGCAGAAGAAGAAGAAAGAGAGAAATGGCATGGGATGTATGTAAAGAGCATGAATTAAAAAACCATGGAACTTATATAAATGGCATGGTACAACACACATGTTTGTTACTTAAGCGCTTAATCCAAATATTTGTGAATTTGGTACGATTCACATGTTTGTTTTTGTTAACACTTTGTTTTTATTTCCTTCAAAAGTAAGTTGCCAGTACAGTGGCATACATTGTATGACAAGCCACAAAAGTGTTGTTTTTAATTTTTTTTGGTTTCTCTGCATCTTATGATACAACATCTTTTCAATTGTTACTGCATGTTTAAATATTTTAAGATAGGGTAGAAATAAACTTCTTCATTGGCGTTATTACATTTATGAATATACAACTTGGCCTGAAGGAGAAGATAATCAAGAATAAATCTACAAGTTCTATTGTTTCCTTTTCAAGCAACCGTAGTATTTTTATTCTAGTATTTAAGATAATAACAGTCGTTCTCTAAAAAGGTTTTATTCAGTCATTTTTCGCGGATTACACAAAAAAGGTTTAAACTATAGCATGTCGCAAAAGTGTGAATTAAATCTCGTGTTACATTTCATTGTCTGCAGGTAGTGCAGATGACAGAGCATACATACAGACACAGTACAAAGTCCAAAGCTGAGAGAAAAACTGACAGAAAAACTGACAGAAAAACTGACAGAAAAGCTGACAGAAAAGCTGACAGAAAAGCTGACAGAAAAGCTGACAGAAAAGCTGACAGAAAAGCTGACAGAAAAGCTGACAGAAAAGCTGACAGAAAAGCTGACAGAAAAGCTGACAGAAAAGCTGACAGAAAAGCTGACAGAAAAGCTGACAGAAAAGCTGACAGAAAAGCTGACAGAAAAGCTGACAGAAAAGCTGACAGAAAAGCTGACAGAAAAGCTGACAGAAAAGCTGACAACTGACAAAGACAGTAGTGATGAACAATGTATTTCACCTTGCTGAGGGCTTTTCCTCTCTAATCTTATGTTTATTTTTTCCTACTTTTTCACGCTTTTCTTAAATGGAGCTACACCGACTCTTTTTTAAGTATTACGGCTATCACTTTTTTGGATGTTTTATTATTCCATGCTAGACATTAAATTTGCTGATTAAACAGCGATACTTGCACGTCATGTACTAGTTTGGAAAGATCTGAGATCAAATCGCGTCATTTCAAGAGAGAATAAAAGCATACAAACACACAAATAGACACCTAAACAAACACACAAAGAAGGTACAAAAACACGGAAGTTCTGACACGGCATGTAATCTATAAGAACATCACAAAATTAGTAAAATAAACCTTAACATTTATAAAACAAAATGCATGAAAATTTTAGATATGACATGGAATTTATATAAAAAGCATTAAATTTATATTAACAATGGAATTTATATAAATAGTATGAAATCTATATATTATTAAATTTATAACAAAAAACCCTGGAATTTATGAAAAACATGGAGTTTATAAAAACAGCGTAGACATTTTTAAAAAATTGTTAAAAATTCATCTCTTTAAACTTGGTTATTCACTGTAATTTCTTTTTTTTTTAGTGCAATGTATTGTTTCATTTGATATTAGTCAGATTTCTATTTATTCTGATATTGGTTAAGTTCTGTCATAGCCAATGCATGCATGTTGTATATGGGAGCCTTTAGAGCAAATTGTTGAATAAGGGCGTTATAAATGTTGCAATAATATAATAATAATAATAATAATAATAATAATAATAAGAAGAAGAAGAAGAAGAAGAAGCAGAAGAAGAAGAAAGAGAGAAATGGCATGGGATGTATGTAATAAGCATGAATTAAAAAACCATGGAACTTATATAAATGGCATGGTACAATACACATGTTTGTTACTTAAGCGCTTAATCCAAATATTTGTGAATTTGGTACGATTCACATGTTTGTTTTTGTTAACACTTTGTTTTTATTTCCTTCAAAAGTAAGTTGCCAGTACAGTGGCATACATTGTATGACAAGCCACAAAAGTGTTGTTTTTAATTTTTTTGGTTTCTCTGCATCTTATGATACAACATCTTTTCAATTGTTACTGCATGTTTAAATATTTTAAGATAGGGTAGAAATAAACTTCTTCATTGGCGTTATTACATTTATGAATATACAACTTGGCCTGAAGGAGAAGATAATCAAGAATAAATCTACAAGTTCTATTGTTTCCTTTTCAAGCAACCGTAGTATTTTTATTCTAGTATTTAAGATAATAACAGTCGTTCTCTAAAAAAGTTTTATTCAGTCATTTTTCGCGGATTACACAAAAAAGGTTTAAACTATAGCATGTCGCAAAAGTGTGAATTAAATCTCGTGTTACATTTCATTGTCTGCAGGTAGTGCAGATGACAGAGCATACATACAGACACAGTACAAAGTCCAAAGCTGAAAGAAAAACTGACAGAAAAACTGACAGAAAAACTAAAAAGAAAAACTGACAGAAAAGCTGACAGAAAAGCTGACAGAAAAGCTGACAGAAAAGCTGACAGAAAAGCTGACAGAAAAGCTGACAGAAAAGCTGACAGAAAAGCTGACAGAAAAGCTGACAACTGACAAAGACAGTAGTGATGAACAATGTATTTCCCCTTGCTGAGGGCTTTTCCTCTCTAATCTTATGTTTATTTTTTCCTACTTTTTCACGCTTTTCTTAAATGGAGCTACACCGACTCTTTTTTAAGTATTACTGCTATCACTTTTTTGAATGTTTTATTATTCCATGCTAGACATTAAATTTGCTGATTAAACAGCGATACTTGCACGTCATGTACTAGTTTGGAAAGATCTGAGATCAAATCGCGTCATTTCAAGAGAGAATAAAAGCATACAAACACACAAATAGACACCTAAACAAACACACAAAGAAGGTACAAAAACACGGAAGTTCTGACACGGCATGTAATCTATAAGAACATCACAAAATTAGTAAAATAAACCTTAACATTTATAAAACAAAATGCATGAAAATTTTAGATATGACATGGAATTTATATAAAAAGCATTAAATTTATATTAACAATGGAATTTATATAAATAGTATGAAATCTATATATTATTAAATTTATAACAAAAAACCCTGGAATTTATAAAAAACATGGAGTTTATAAAAACAGCGTAGACATTTTTTAAAAATTGTTAAAAACTCATCTCTTTAAACTTGGTTATTCACTGTAATTTCTTTTTTTTTAGTGCAATGTATTGTTTCATTTGATATTAGTCAGATTTCTATTTATTCTGATATTGGTTAAGTTCTGTCATAGCCAATACATGCATGTTGTATATGGGAGCCTTTAGAGCAAATTGTTGAATAAGGGCGTTATAAATGTTGCAATAATAATAATAATAATAATAATAATAATAATAATAATAATAATAAGAAGAAGAAGAAGAAGAACAAGAAGAAGAAGAAGAAGAAGAAGAAGAAGCAGAAGAAGAAGAAAGAGAGAAATGGCATGGGATGTATGTAATGAGCATGAATTAAAAAACCATGGAACTTATATAAATGGCATGGTACAATACACATGTTTGTTACTTAAGCGCTTAATCCAAATATTTGTGAATTTGGTACGATTCACATGTTTGTTTTTGTTAACACTTTGTTTTTATTTCCTTCAAGAGTAAGTTGCCAGTACAGTGGCATACATTGTATGACAAGCCACAAAAGTGTTGTTTTTAATTTTTTTGGTTTCTCTGCATCTTATGATAGAACATCTTTTCAATTGTTACTGCATGTTTAAATATTTTAAGATAGGGTAGAAATAAACTTCTTCATTGGCGTTATTACATTTATGAATATACAACTTGGCCTGAAGGAGAAGATAATCAAGAATAAATCTACAAGTTCTATTGTTTCCTTTTCAAGCAACCGTAGTATTTTTATTCTAGTATTTAAGATAATAACAGTCGTTCTCTAAAAAAGTTTTATTCAGTCATTTTTCGCGGATTACACAAAAAAGGTTTAAACTATAGCATGTCGCAAAAGTGTGAATTAAATCTCGTGTTACATTTCATTGTCTGCAGGTAGTGCAGATGACAGAGCATACATACAGACACAGTACAAAGTCCAAAGCTGAAAGAAAAACTGACAGAAAAACTGACAGAAAAACTAAAAAGAAAAACTGACAGAAAAGCTGACAGAAAAGCTGACAGAAAAGCTGACAGAAAAGCTGACAGAAAAGCTGACAGAAAAGCTGACAGAAAAGCTGACAGAAAAGCTGACAGAAAAGCTGACAGAAAAGCTGACAGAAAAGCTGACAACTGACAAAGACAGTAGTGATGAACAATGTATTTCCCCTTGCTGAGGGCTTTTCCTCTCTAATCTTATGTTTATTTTTTCCTACTTTTTCACGCTTTTCTTAAATGGAGCTACACCGACTCTTTTTTAAGTATTACTGCTATCACTTTTTTGAATGTTTTATTATTCCATGCTAGACATTAAATTTGCTGATTAAACAGCGATACTTGCACGTCATGTACTAGTTTGGAAAGATCTGAGATCAAATCGCGTCATTTCAAGAGAGAATAAAAGCATACAAACACACAAATAGACACCTAAACAAACACACAAAGAAGGTACAAAAACACGGAAGTTCTGACACGGCATGTAATCTATAAGAACATCACAAAATTAGTAAAATAAACCTTAACATTTATAAAACAAAATGCATGAAAATTTTAGATATGACATGGAATTTATATAAAAAGCATTAAATTTATATTAACAATGGAATTTATATAAATAGTATGAAATCTATATATTATTAAATTTATAACAAAAAACCCTGGAATTTATGAAAAACATGGAGTTTATAAAAACAGCGTAGACATTTTTAAAAAATTGTTAAAAACTCATCTCTTTAAACTTGGTTATTCACTGTAATTTCTTTTTTTTTTTAGTGCAATGTATTGTTTCATTTGATATTAGTCAGATTTCTATTTATTCTGATATTGGTTAAGTTCTGTCATAGCCAATACATGCATGTTGTATATGGGAGCCTTTAGAGCAAATTGTTGAATAAGGGCGTTATAAATGTTGCAACAATAATAATAATAATAATAATAATAATAATAATAATAATAATAATAATAATAATAATAATAATAATAATAATAATAATAATAATAATAATAATAATAATAATAATAATAATAATAATAATAATAATAATAATAATAATAATAAGAAGAAGAAGAAGAAGAAGAAGAAGAAGAAGAAGAAGAAGAAGAAGAAGCAGAAGAAGAAGAAAGAGAGAAATGGCATGGGATGTATGTAATGAGCATGAATTAAAAAACCATGGAACTTATATAAATGGCATGGTACAATACACATGTTTGTTACTTAAGCGCTTAATCCAAATATTTGTGAATTTGGTACGATTCACATGTTTGTTTTTGTTAACACTTTGTTTTTATTTCCTTCAAAAGTAAGTTGCCAGTACAGTGGCATACATTGTATGACAAGCCACAAAAGTGTTGTTTTTAATTTTTTTGGTTTCTCTGCATCTTATGATAGAACATCTTTTCAATTGTTACTGCATGTTTAAATATTTTAAGATAGGGTAGAAATAAACTTCTTCATTGGCGTTATTACATTTATGAATATACAACTTGGCCTGAAGGAGAAGATAATCAAGAATAAATCTACAAGTTCTATTGTTTCCTTTTCAAGCAACCGTAGTATTTTTATTCTAGTATTTAAGATAATAACAGTCGTTCTCTAAAAAAGTTTTATTCAGTCATTTTTCGCGGATTACACAAAAAAGGTTTAAACTATAGCATGTCGCAAAAGTGTGAATTAAATCTCGTGTTACATTTCATTGTCTGCAGGTAGTGCAGATGACAGAGCATACATACAGACACAGTACAAAGTCCAAAGCTGACAGAAAAGCTGACAGAAAAGCTGACAGAAAAGCTGACAGAAAAGCTGACAGAAAAGCTGACAGAAAAGCTGACAGAAAAGCTGACAGAAAAGCTGACAGAAAAGCTGACAGAAAAGCTGACAGAAAAGCTGACAGAAAAGCTGACAGAAAAGCTGACAGAAAAGCTGACAGAAAAGCTGACAGAAAAGCTGACAGAAAAGCTGACAGAAAAGCTGACAGAAAAGCTGACAGAAAAGCTGACAGAAAAGCTGACAGAAAAGCTGACAGAAAAGCTGACAGAAAGGCTGACAGAAAGGCTGACAGAAAGGCTGACAGAAAGGCTGACAGAAAGGCTGACAGAAAGGCTGACAGAAAAGCTGACAGAAAAGCTGACAGAAAAGCTGACAGGAAAGCTGACAGAAAAGCTGACAGAAAGGCTGACAACTGACAAAGACAGTAGTGATGAACAATGTATTTCCCATTGCTGAGGGCTTTTCCTCTCTAATCTTATGTTTATTTTTTCCTACTTTTTCACGCTTTTCTTAAATGGAGCTACACCGACTCTTTTTTAAGTATTACTGCTATCACTTTTTTGGATGTTTTATTATTCCATGCTAGACATTAAATTTGCTGATTAAACAGCGATACTTGCACGTCATGTACTAGTTTGGAAAGATCTGAGATCAAATCGCGTCATTTCAAGAGAGAATAAAAGCATACAAACACACAAACAGACGCCTAAACAAACACACAAAGAAGGTACAAAAACACGGAAGTTCTGACACGGCATGTAATCTATAAGAACATCACAAAATTAGCAAAATAAACCATATCATTTAGAAAACAAAATGCATGAAAATTTTAGATATGACATGGAATTTATATAAAAAGCATTAAATTTATATTAACAATGGAATTTATATAAATAGTATGAAATCTATATATTATTAAATTTATAACAAAAAACCCTGGAATTTATGAAAAACATGGAGTGTATAAAAACAGCGTAAACATTTTTAAAAAATTGTTAAAAACTCATCTCTTTAAACTTGGTTATTCACTGTAATTTCTTTTTTTTTAGTGCAATGTATTGTTTCATTTGATATTAGTCAGATTTCTATTTATTCTGATATTGGTTAAGTTCTGTCATAGCCAATACATGCATGTTGTATATGGGAGCCTTTAGAGCAAATTGTTGAATAAGGGCGTTATAAATGTTGCAATAATAATAATAATAATAATAATAATAATAATAATAATAATAATAAGAAGAAGAAGAAGAAGAAGAAGAAGAAGCAGAAGAAGAAGAAAGAGAGAAATGGCATGGGATGTATGTAATGAGCATGAATTAAAAAACCATGGAACTTATATAAATGGCATGGTACAATACACATGTTTGTTACTTAAGCGCTTAATCCAAATATTTGTGAATTTGGTACGATTCACATGTTTGTTTTTGTTAACACTTTGTTTTTATTTCCTTCAAAAGTAAGTTGCCAGTACAGTGGCATACATTGTATGACAAGCCACAAAAGTGTTGTTTTTAATTTTTTTGGTTTCTCTGCATCTTATGATAGAACATCTTTTCAATTGTTACTGCATGTTTAAATATTTTAAGATAGGGTAGAAATAAACTTCTTCATTGGCGTTATTACATTTATGAATATACAACTTGGCCTGAAGGAGAAGATAATCAAGAATAAATCTACAAGTTCTATTGTTTCCTTTTCAAGCAACCGTAGTATTTTTATTCTAGTATTTAAGATAATAACAGTCGTTCTCTAAAAAAGTTTTATTCAGTCATTTTTCGCGGATTACACAAAAAAGGTTTAAACTATAGCATGTCGCAAAAGTGTGAATTAAATCTCGTGTTACATTTCATTGTCTGCAGGTAGTGCAGATGACAGAGCATACATACAGACACAGTACAAAGTCCAAAGCTGACAGAAAAGCTGACAGAAAAGCTGACAGAAAAGCTGACAGAAAAGCTGACAGAAAAGCTGACAGAAAAGCTGACAGAAAAGCTGACAGAAAAGCTGACAGAAAAGCTGACAGAAAAGCTGACAGAAAAGCTGACAGAAAAGCTGACAGAAAAGCTGACAGAAAAGCTGACAGAAAAGCTGACAGAAAAGCTGACAGAAAAGCTGACAGAAAAGCTGACAGAAAAGCTGACAGAAAAGCTGACAGAAAAGCTGACAGAAAAGCTGACAACTGACAAAGACAGTAGTGATGAACAATGTATTTCCCATTGCTGAGGGCTTTTCCTCTCTAATCTTATGTTTATTTTTTCCTACTTTTTCACGCTTTTCTTAAATGGAGCTACACCGACTCTTTTTTAAGTATTACTGCTATCACTTTTTTGGATGTTTTATTATTCCATGCTAGACATTAAATTTGCTGATTAAACAGCGATACTTGCACGTCATGTACTAGTTTGGAAAGATCTGAGATCAAATCGCGTCATTTCAAGAGAGAATAAAAGCATACAAACACACAAACAAACACCTAAACAAACACACAAAGAAGGTAGAAAAACACGGAAGTTCTGACACGGCATGTAATCTATAAGAACATCACAAAATTAGCAAAATAAACCATATCATTTAGAAAACAAAATGCATGAAAATTTTAGATATGACATGGAATTTATATAAAAAGCATTAAATTTATATTAACAATGGAATTTATATAAATAGTATGAAATCTATATATTATTAAATTTATAACAAAAAACCCTGGAATTTATGAAAAACATGGAGTGTATAAAAACAGCGTAGACATTTTTAAAAAATTGTTAAAAACTCATCTCTTTAAACTTGGTTATTCACTGTAATTTCTTTTTTTTTAGTGCAATGTATTGTTTCATTTGATATTAGTCAGATTTCTATTTATTCTGATATTGGTTAAGTTCTGTCATAGCCAATACATGCATGTTGTATATGGGAGCCTTTAGAGCAAATTGTTGAATAAGGGCGTTATAAATGTTGCAATAATAATAATAATAATAATAATAATAATAATAATAATAATAATAATAATAATAATAATAATAAGAAGAAGAAGAAGAAGAAGAAGAAGAAGAAGAAGAAGAAGAAGCAGAAGAAGAAGAAAGAGAGAAATGGCATGGGATGTATGTAATGAGCATGAATTAAAAAACCATGGAACTTATATAAATGGCATGGTACAATACACATGTTTGTTACTTAAGCGCTTAATCCAAATATTTGTGAATTTGGTACGATTCACATGTTTGTTTTTGTTAACACTTTGTTTTTATTTCCTTCAAAAGTAAGTTGCCAGTACAGTGGCATACATTGTATGACAAGCCACAAAAGTGTTGTTTCTAATTTTTTTGGTTTCTCTGCATCTTATGATAGAAGATCTTTTCAATTGTTACTGCATGTTTAAATATTTTAAGATAGGGTAGAAATAAACTTCTTCATTGGCGTTATTACATTTATGAATATACAACTTGGCCTGAAGGAGAAGATAATCAAGAATAAATCTACAAGTTCTATTGTTTCCTTTTCAAGCAACCGTAGTATTTTTATTCTAGTATTTAAGATAATAACAGTCGTTCTCTAAAAAAGTTTTATTCAGTCATTTTTCGCGGATTACACAAAAAAGGTTTAAACTATAGCATGTCGCAAAAGTGTGAATTAAATCTCGTGTTACATTTCATTGTCTGCAGGTAGTGCAGATGACAGAGCATACATACAGACACAGTACAAAGTCCAAAGCTGACAGAAAAGCTGACAGAAAAGCTGACAGAAAAGCTGACAGAAAAGCTGACAGAAAAGCTGACAGAAAAGCTGACAGAAAAGCTGACAGAAAAGCTGACAGAAAAGCTGACAGAAAAGCTGACAGAAAAGCTGACAGAAAAGCTGACAGAAAAGCTGACAGAAAAGCTGACAGAAAAGCTGACAGAAAAGCTGACAGAAAAGCTGACAGAAAAGCTGACAGAAAAGCTGACAGAAAACTGACAGAAAAGCTGACAGAAAAGCTGACAGAAAAGCTGACAGAAAAGCTGACAGAAAAGCTGACAGAAAAGCTGACAGAAAAGCTGACAGAAAAGCTGACAGAAAAGCTGACAGAAAAGCTGACAGAAAAGCTGACAGAAAAGCTGACAGTAAAGCTGACAGTAAAGCTGACAGAAAAGCTGACAGAAAAGCTGACAGAAAAGCTGGCAACTGACAAAGACAGTAGTGATGAACAATGTATTTCCCATTGCTGAGGGCTTTTCCTCTCTAATCTTATGTTTATTTTTTCCTACTTTTTCACGCTTTTCTTAAATGGAGCTACACCGACTCTTTTTTAAGTATTACTGCTATCACTTTTTTGGATGTTTTATTATTCCATGCTAGACATTAAATTTGCTGATTAAACAGCGATACTTGCACGTCATGTACTAGTTTGGAAAGATCTGAGATCAAATCGCGTCATTTCAAGAGAGAATAAAAGCATACAAACACACAAACAGACACCTAAACAAACACACAAAGAAGGTACAAAAACACGGAAGTTCTGACACGGCATGTAATCTATAAGAACATCACAAAATTAGCAAAATAAACCATATCATTTAGAAAACAAAATGCATGAAAATTTTAGATATGACATGGAATTTATATAAAAAGCATTAAATTTATATTAACAATGGAATTTATATAAATAGTATGAAATCTATATATTATTAAATTTATAACAAAAAACCCTGGAATTTATGAAAAACATGGAGTTTATAAAAACAGCGTAGACATTTTTAAAAAATTGTTAAAAACTTATCTCTTTAAACTTGGTTATTCACTGTAATTTCTTTTTTTTAGTGTAATGTATTGTTTCATTTGATATAAGTCAGATTTCTATTTATTCTGATATTGGTTAAGTTCTGTCATAGCCAATGCATGCATGTTGTATATGGGAGCCTTTAGAGCAAATTGTTGAATAAGGGCGTTATAAATGTTGCAATAATAATAATAATAATAATAATAATAATAATAATAATAATAATAAGAAGAAGAAGAAGAAGAAGAAGAAGAAGCAGAAGAAGAAGAAAGAGAGAAATGGCATGGGATGTATGTAATGAGCATGAATTAAAAAACCATGGAACTTATATAAATGGCATGGTACAATACACATGTTTGTTACTTAAGCGCTTAATCCAAATATTTGTGAATTTGGTACGATTCACATGTTTGTTTTTGTTAACACTTTGTTTTTATTTCCTTCAAAAGTAAGTTGCCAGTACAGTGGCATACATTGTATGACAAGCCACAAAAGTGTTGTTTTTAATTTTTTTGGTTTCTCTGCATCTTATGATAGAACATCTTTTCAATTGTTACTGCATGTTTAAATATTTTAAGATAGGGTAGAAATAAACTTCTTCATTGGCGTTATTACATTTATGAATATACAACTTGGCCTGAAGGAGAAGATAATCAAGAATAAATCTACAAGTTCTATTGTTTCCTTTTCAAGCAACCGTAGTATTTTTATTCTAGTATTTAAGATAATAACAGTCGTTCTCTAAAAAAGTTTTATTCAGTCATTTTTCGCGGATTACACAAAAAAGGTTTAAACTATAGCATGTCGCAAAAGTGTGAATTAAATCTCGTGTTACATTTCATTGTCTGCAGGTAGTGCAGATGACAGAGCATACATACAGACACAGTACAAAGTCCAAAGCTGACAGAAAAGCTGACAGAAAAGCTGACAGAAAAGCTGACAGAAAAGCTGACAGAAAAGCTGACAGAAAAGCTGACAGAAAAGCTGACAGAAAAGCTGACAGAAAAGCTGACAGAAAAGCTGACAGAAAAGCTGACAGAAAAGCTGACAGAAAAGCTGACAGAAAAGCTGACAGAAAAGCTGACAGAAAAGCTGACAGAAAAGCTGACAGAAAAGCTGACAGAAAAGCTGACAGAAAAGCTGACAGAAAAGCTGACAGAAAAGCTGACAACTGACAAAGACAGTAGTGATGAACAATGTATTTCCCATTGCTGAGGGCTTTTCCTCTCTAATCTTATGTTTATTTTTTCCTACTTTTTCACGCTTTTCTTAAATGGAGCTACACCGACTCTTTTTTAAGTATTACTGCTATCACTTTTTTGGATGTTTTATTATTCCATGCTAGACATTAAATTTGCTGATTAAACAGCGATACTTGCACGTCATGTACTAGTTTGGAAAGATCTGAGATCAAATCGCGTCATTTCAAGAGAGAATAAAAGCATACAAACACACAAACAAACACCTAAACAAACACACAAAGAAGGTAGAAAAACACGGAAGTTCTGACACGGCATGTAATCTATAAGAACATCACAAAATTAGCAAAATAAACCATATCATTTAGAAAACAAAATGCATGAAAATTTTAGATATGACATGGAATTTATATAAAAAGCATTAAATTTATATTAACAATGGAATTTATATAAATAGTATGAAATCTATATATTATTAAATTTATAACAAAAAACCCTGGAATTTATGAAAAACATGGAGTGTATAAAAACAGCGTAGACATTTTTAAAAAATTGTTAAAAACTCATCTCTTTAAACTTGGTTATTCACTGTAATTTCTTTTTTTTTAGTGCAATGTATTGTTTCATTTGATATTAGTCAGATTTCTATTTATTCTGATATTGGTTAAGTTCTGTCATAGCCAATACATGCATGTTGTATATGGGAGCCTTTAGAGCAAATTGTTGAATAAGGGCGTTATAAATGTTGCAATAATAATAATAATAATAATAATAATAATAATAATAATAATAATAATAATAATAATAATAAGAAGAAGAAGAAGAAGAAGAAGAAGAAGAAGAAGAAGAAGAAGCAGAAGAAGAAGAAAGAGAGAAATGGCATGGGATGTATGTAATGAGCATGAATTAAAAAACCATGGAACTTATATAAATGGCATGGTACAATACACATGTTTGTTACTTAAGCGCTTAATCCAAATATTTGTGAATTTGGTACGATTCACATGTTTGTTTTTGTTAACACTTTGTTTTTATTTCCTTCAAAAGTAAGTTGCCAGTACAGTGGCATACATTGTATGACAAGCCACAAAAGTGTTGTTTCTAATTTTTTTGGTTTCTCTGCATCTTATGATAGAAGATCTTTTCAATTGTTACTGCATGTTTAAATATTTTAAGATAGGGTAGAAATAAACTTCTTCATTGGCGTTATTACATTTATGAATATACAACTTGGCCTGAAGGAGAAGATAATCAAGAATAAATCTACAAGTTCTATTGTTTCCTTTTCAAGCAACCGTAGTATTTTTATTCTAGTATTTAAGATAATAACAGTCGTTCTCTAAAAAAGTTTTATTCAGTCATTTTTCGCGGATTACACAAAAAAGGTTTAAACTATAGCATGTCGCAAAAGTGTGAATTAAATCTCGTGTTACATTTCATTGTCTGCAGGTAGTGCAGATGACAGAGCATACATACAGACACAGTACAAAGTCCAAAGCTGACAGAAAAGCTGACAGAAAAGCTGACAGAAAAGCTGACAGAAAAGCTGACAGAAAAGCTGACAGAAAAGCTGACAGAAAAGCTGACAGAAAAGCTGACAGAAAAGCTGACAGAAAAGCTGACAGAAAAGCTGACAGAAAAGCTGACAGAAAAGCTGACAGAAAAGCTGACAGAAAAGCTGACAGAAAAGCTGACAGAAAAGCTGACAGAAAAGCTGACAGAAAAGCTGACAGAAAAGCTGACAGAAAACTGACAGAAAAGCTGACAGAAAAGCTGACAGAAAAGCTGACAGAAAAGCTGACAGAAAAGCTGACAGAAAAGCTGACAGAAAAGCTGACAGAAAAGCTGACAGAAAAGCTGACAGAAAAGCTGACAGAAAAGCTGACAGAAAAGCTGACAGTAAAGCTGACAGTAAAGCTGACAGAAAAGCTGACAGAAAAGCTGACAGAAAAGCTGGCAACTGACAAAGACAGTAGTGATGAACAATGTATTTCCCATTGCTGAGGGCTTTTCCTCTCTAATCTTATGTTTATTTTTTCCTACTTTTTCACGCTTTTCTTAAATGGAGCTACACCGACTCTTTTTTAAGTATTACTGCTATCACTTTTTTGGATGTTTTATTATTCCATGCTAGACATTAAATTTGCTGATTAAACAGCGATACTTGCACGTCATGTACTAGTTTGGAAAGATCTGAGATCAAATCGCGTCATTTCAAGAGAGAATAAAAGCATACAAACACACAAACAGACACCTAAACAAACACACAAAGAAGGTACAAAAACACGGAAGTTCTGACACGGCATGTAATCTATAAGAACATCACAAAATTAGCAAAATAAACCATATCATTTAGAAAACAAAATGCATGAAAATTTTAGATATGACATGGAATTTATATAAAAAGCATTAAATTTATATTAACAATGGAATTTATATAAATAGTATGAAATCTATATATTATTAAATTTATAACAAAAAACCCTGGAATTTATGAAAAACATGGAGTTTATAAAAACAGCGTAGACATTTTTAAAAAATTGTTAAAAACTTATCTCTTTAAACTTGGTTATTCACTGTAATTTCTTTTTTTTAGTGTAATGTATTGTTTCATTTGATATAAGTCAGATTTCTATTTATTCTGATATTGGTTAAGTTCTGTCATAGCCAATGCATGCATGTTGTATATGGGAGCCTTTAGAGCAAATTGTTGAATAAGGGCGTTATAAATGTTGCAATAATAATAATAATAATAATAATAATAATAATAATAATAATAATAATAATAATAATAATAATAAGAAGAAGAAGAAGAAGAAGAAGAAGAAGAAGAAGAAGAAGAAGAAGAAGAAGAAGGAGAAGAAGCAGAAGAAGAAGAAAGAGAGAAATGGCATGGGATGTATGTAAAGAGCATGAATTAAAAAACCATGGAACTTATATAAATGGCATGGTACAATACACATGTTTGTTACTTAAGCGCTTAATCCAAATATTTGTGAATTTGGTACGATTCACATGTTTGTTTTTGTTAACACTTTGTTTTTATTTCCTTCAAGAGTAAGTTACCAGTACAGTGGCATACATTGTATGACAAGCCACAAAAGTTTTGTTTTTAATTTTTTTTGGTTTCTCTGCATCTTATGATACAACATCTTTTCAATTGTTACTGCATGTTTAAATATTTTAAGAAAGGGTAGAAATAAACCTCTTCATTGGCGTTATTACATTTATGAACATACAACTTGGCTTGAAGGAGAAGATAATCAAGAATAAATCTACAAGTTCTATTGTTTCCTTTTCAAGCAACCGTAGTATTTTTATTCTAGTATTTAAGATAATAACAGTCGTTCTCTAAAAAAGTTTTATTCAGTCATTTTTCGCGGATTACCCAAAAAAGGTTTAAACTATAGCATGTCGCAAAAGTGTGAATTAAATCTCGTGTTACATTTCATGGTCTGCAGGTAGTGCAGATGACAGAGCATACATACAGACACAGTACAAAGTCCAAAGCTGACAGAAAAGCTGACAGAAAAGCTCACAGAAAAGCTGACAGAAAAGCTGACAACTGACAAAGACAGTAGTGATGAACAATGTATTTCCCCTTGCTGAGGGCTTTTCCTCTCTAATCTTATGTTTATTTTTTCCTACTTTTTCACGCTTTTCTTAAATGGAGCTACACCGACTCCTTTTTAAGTATTACTGCTATCACTTTTTTGGATGTTTTATTATTCCATGCTAGACATTAAATTTGCTGATTAAACAGCGATACTTGCACGTCATGTACTAGTTTGGAAAGATCTGAGATCAAATCGCGTCATTTCAAGAGAGAATAAAAGCATACAAACACACAAATAGACACCTAAACAAACACACAAAGAAGGTACAAAAACACGGAAGTTCTGACACGGCATGTAATCTATAAGAACATCACAAAATTAGTAAATTAAACCATATCATTTAGAAAACAAAATGCATGAAAATTTTAGATATGACATGGAATTTATATAAAAAGCATTAAATTTATATTAACAATGGAATTTATATAAATAGTATGAAATCTATATATTATTAAATTTATAACAAAAAACCCTGGAATTTATGAAAAACATGGAGTTTATAAAAACAGCGTAGACATTTTTAAAAAATTGTTAAAAACTCATCTCTTTAAACTTGGTTATTCACTGTAATTTCTTTTTTTTTAGTGTAATGTATTGTTTCATTTGATATTAGTCAGATTTCTATTTATTCTGATATTGGTTAAGTTCTGTCATAGCCAATGCATGCATGTTGTATATGGGAGCCTTTAGAGCAAATTGTTGAATAAGGGCGTTATAAATGTTGCAACAATAATAATAATAATAATAATAATAATAATAAGAAGAAGAAGAAGAAGAAGAAGAAGAAGAAGAAGAAGAAAGAGAGAAATGGCATGGGATGTATGTAAAGAGCATGAATTAAAAAAACCATGGAACTTATATAAATGGCATGGTACAATACACATGTTTGTTACTTAAGCGCTTAATCCAAATATTTGTGACTTTGGAACGATTCACATGTTTGTTTTTGTTAACACTTTGTTTTTATTTCCTTCAAGAGTAAGTTGCCAGTACAGTGGCATACATTGTATGACAAGCCACAAAAGTGTTGTTTTTAATTTTTGTTTGGTTTCTCTGCATCTTATGATACAACATCTTTTCAATTGTTACTGCATGTTTAAATATTTTAGAAAGGGTAGAAATAAACCTCTTCATTGGCGTTATTACATTTATGAATATACAACTTGGCTTGAAGAAGAAGATAATCAAGAATAAATCTACAAGTTCTATTGTTTCCTTTTCAAGCAACCGTAGTATTTTTATTCTAGTATTTAAGATAATAACAGTCGTTCTCTAAAAAAGTTTTATTCAGTCATTTTTCGCGGATAACCCAAAAAAGGTTTAAACTATAGCATGTCACGCTTTTCGTAAATATAGCTACACCGACTCTTTTTTAAATATTACTGCTATCACTTTTTTGGATGTTTTATTATTCCATGATAGACATTAAATTTGCTGATTAAACAGCGATACTTGCAGGTCATGTACTAGTTTGGAGAGATCTGAGATGAAATTGCGTCATTTCAAGAGAGAATAAAAGCATACAAACACACAAATAGACACCTAAACAAACACACAAAGAAGGTACTAAAACAAGGAAGTTCTGACAGGGCATGTATTTTATGAGAACATCACAAAATTAGTAAAATAAACCTTAACATTTATAAAACAATATGCATAAAAATTTTAGATATGATATGGACTTTATATAAAAAGCATTAAATTTATATTAAAAATGAATTTATATAAATAGTATGAAATCTATATATTATTAAATTTATGACAAAAAACCCTGGAATTTATGAAAAACATGGAGTTTATAAAAACAGCGTAGACATTTTTAAAAAATTGTTAAAAACTCATCTCTTTAAACGTGGTTATTCACTGTAATTTCTTTTTTTTAGTGTAATGTATTGTTTCATTTGATATTAGTCAGATTTCTATTTATTCTGATATTGGTTAAGTTCTGTCATAGCCAATGCATGCATGTTCTATATGGGAGCCTTTAGAGCAAATTGTTGAATAAGGGCGTTATAAATGTTGCAATAATAATAATAATAATAATAATAATAATAATAAGAAGAAGAAGAAGAAGAAGAAGAAGAAGAAGAAGAAGAATAAGAAGAAGATGAAGAAAGAGAGAAATGGCATGGGGTGTATGTAAAGAGCATGAATTAAAAAACCATGGGACTTATATAAATGGCATGGTACAATGCACATGTTTGTTACTTAAGCGCTTAATCCAAATATTTGTGAATTTGGAACGATTCACATGTTTGTTTTTGTTAACACTTTGTTTTTATTTCCTTCAAGAGTAAGTTGCCAGTACAGTAGCATACATTGTATAACAAGCCACAAAAGAAGAAGGAGAAGAAGAAGAAGAAGAAGAAGAAGAAGAAGAAAGAGAGAAATGGCATGGAATGTATGTAAAGAGCATGAATTAAAAAACCATGGAACTTATATAAATGGCATGGTACAATGCACATGTTTGTTACTTAAGCGCTTAATCCAAATATTTGTGAATTTGGTACGATTCACATGTTTTTTTTTTAACACCTTGTTTTTATTTCCTTCAAGAGTAAGTTGCCAGTACAGTAGCATACATTGTATGACGAGTCAAAAAGGTGTTGTTTTTAATTTTTGTTTGGTTTCTCTGCACCTTATGATACAACATCTTTTCAATTGTTACTGCATGTTTTAAATAATTTAAGAAAGGGTAGAAATAAACCTCTTCATTGGCGTTATTACATTTATGAATATACAACTTGGCTCGAAGAAGATGGTAATCAAGAATAAATCTACAAGTTCTATTGTTTCCTTTTCCAGCAACCGTAGTATTTTTATTCTAGTATTTAAGATAATAACAGTTGTTCTTTAAAAAAGTTTCATTCAGTCATTTTTCGCGGATTACCCAAAAACGGTTTAAACTATAGCATGTCGTAAAAAGTGTGAATTAAATCTCGTGTTACATTTCATTGTCTGCAGGTAGTGCAGATGACAGAGCATACATACAGACACAGTACAAAGTGCAAAGCTGACAGAAAAGCTGGCAGAAAGCTGACAAAGAAGCTGACAGAAAAGCTGACAAAGACAGTAGTGATGAACAATATATTTCCCCTTGCTGAGGGCTTTTCCTCTGTAATACTTATGTTTATTTTTTCCTACTTTTTTACGCTTTTCTTAATGGAGCTACACCGACTCCTTTTTAAGCATTACTGCTATCACTTTTTTTGGATGTTTTATTATTCCATGCTAGACATTAAATTTGCTGATTAAACAGCGATACTTGCACGCCATGTACAAGTTTGGAAAGATCTGAGATCAAATCACGTCATTTCAAGAGAGAATAAAAGCATACAAACACACAAATAGACACCTAAAGAAACACACAAAGAAGGTACAAAAACACGGAAGTTCTGACACGGCATGAAATTTATAGGAACATCACAAAATTAGTTAAATAAACCTTAACATTTATAAAACAAAATGCAAGAAGATTTTGGATATGACATGGAATTTATATAAAAAGCATTAAATTTATATTAAAAATGGAATTTATATAAATAGTATGAAATCTATATATTATTAAATTTATAACAAAAAACCCTGGAACTAGTGAAAAACATGGAGTTTATAAAAACAGCGTAGACATTTTTAAAAAATTGTTAAAAACTCATCTCTTTAAACGTGGTTATTCACTGTTATTTCTTTCTTTAGTGTAATGTATTGTTTCATTTGATATTAGTCAGATTTCTATTAATTCTGATATTGTTTAAGTTTTGTCATAGCCAATG
Organism: Protula sp. h YS-2021; assembly: GCA_949752745.1. Classification (NCBI taxonomy): domain Eukaryota; kingdom Metazoa; phylum Annelida; class Polychaeta; order Sabellida; family Serpulidae; genus Protula; species Protula sp. h YS-2021. The sequence goes on from OX457030.1 coordinate 65,380,105, forward strand.
CATGCATGTTGTATATGATAGCCTTTAGAGCAAATTGTTGAATAAGGGCGTTATAAATGTTGCAATAATAATAATAATAATAATAAAAATAATAATAATAATAATAATAATAATAATAATAATAATTATAATAATAATAATAATAATAATAATAATAATAATAATAATAATAATAATAATAATAAGAAGAAGAAGAAGAAGAAGAAGAAGAAGAAGAAGAAAGCGAGAAATGGCATGGAGTGTATGTAAAGAGCATGAATTAAAAAACCATGGAACTTAAATAAATGGCATGGTACAATACACATGTTTGTTACTTAAGCGCTTAATCCAAATATTTGTGAATTTGGTACGATTCACATGTTTGTTTTTTAACACCTTGTTTTTATTTCCTTCAAGAGTAAGTTGCCAGTACAGTAGCATACATTGTATAACAAACCACAAAAGTGTTGCTTTTAATTTTTTTTGGTTTCTCTGCACCTTATGATACAACATCTTTTCAATTGTTACTGCATGTTTTAAATATTTTAAGAAAGGGTAGAAATAAACCTCTTCATTGGCGTTATTACATTTATGAATATACAACTTGGCTTGAAGGAGAAGATAATCAAGAATAAATCTACAAGTTCTATTGTTTCCTTTTCAAGCAACCCTAGTATTTTTATTCTAGTATTTAAGATAATAACAGTCGTTCTCTAAAAAAGTTTTATTCAGTCATTTTTCTTGGATTACCCAAAAAAGGTTTAAACTATAGCATGTCGCAAAAGTGTGAATTAAATCTCGTGTTACATTTTATTGTCTGCAGGTAGTGCAGATGACAGAGCATACATACAGACACAGTACAAAGCTGACAGAAAAGCTGACAGAAAAGCTGACAGAGACAGTAGTGACAAAGACAGTAGTGATGAACAATATATTTCCCCTTGCTGAGGGCTTTTCCTCTGTAATAATTATGTTTATTTTTTCCTACTTTTTCACGCTTTCCTTAAATGGAGCTACACCGACTCTGTTTTAAGTATTACTGCTATCACTTTTTTGGATGTTTTATTATTCCATGCTAGACATTAAATTTGCTGATTAAACAGCAATACTTGAACGTCATGTACAAGTTTGGAAAGATCTGAGATCAAATCACGTCATTCCAAGAGAGAATAAAAGCATACAAACACACAAACAAACACCTAAACTAACACACAAAGAAGGTACAAAAACACGGAAGTTCTGACACGGCATGTAATTTATAAGAACATCACAAAATTAGTTAAATAAACCTTAACATTTATAAAACAAAATGCAAGAAAATTTTGGATGTGACATGGAATTTATATAAAAAGCATTAAATTTATATTAAAATGGAATTTATATAAATAGTATGAAATCTATATATTATTAAATTTATAACAAAAAACCCTGGAATTTATGAAAAACATGGAGTTTATAAAAACAGCGTAGACTTTTTTAAAAAATTGTTAAAAACTCATCTCTTCAAACGTGGTTATTCACTGTTATTTCTTTCTTTAGTGTAATGTATTGGTTCATTTGATATTAGTCAGATTTCTATTTATTCTGATATTGTTTAAGCTTTGTCATAGCCAATGCATGCATGTTGTATATGGTAGCCTTTAGAGCAAATTGTTGAATAAGGGCGTTATAAATGTTGCAATAATAATAATAATAATAATAATAATAATAATGATAATAATGATAATAATAATAAAAATAATAATAATAATAATAAGAAGAAGAAGAAGAAGAAGAAGAAGAAGAAGATGAAGAAAGAGAGAAATGGCATGGGATGTATGTAAAGAGCATGAATTAAAAAACCATGGAACTTATATAAATGGCATGGTACAATGCACATGTTTGTTACTTAAGCGCTTAATCCAAATATTTGTGAATTTGGTACGATTCACATGTTTGTTTTTTTACACCTTGTTTTTATTTCCTTCAAGAGTAAGTTGCCAGTACAGTAGCATACATTGTATGACAAGCCACAAAAGTGTTGTTTTTAATTTTTTTGGTTTCTCTGCACCTTATGATACAACATCTTTTCAATTGTTACTGCATGTTTTAAATATTTTAAGAAAGGGTGGAAATAAACCTCTTCATTGGCGTTATTACATTTATGAATATACAATTTGGCTTGAAGGAGAAGATAATCAAGAATAAATCTACAAGTTCTATTGTTTCCTTTTCCAGCAACCCTGGTATTTTTATTCTATTATTTAAGATAATGACAGTTGTTCTCTAAAAAAAGTTTTATTCAGTCATTTTTCGCGGATTGCCCAAAAAAGGTTTAAACTATAGCATGTCGCAAAAGTGTGAATTATATCTTGTGTTGCACTTCATTGTCTGCAGGTAGTGAAGCCGACAGAGCATTCATACAGCCACAGTAGAAAGTCCAAAGTTGACAGAAAAGCTGACAGAAAAGCTGACAGAAAAGCTGACAGAAAAGCTGACAGAGAAGCTGACAGAAAAGGTACAAAAACACGGAAGTTCTGACACGGCATGTAATTTATAAGAACATCACAAAATTAGTTAAATAACCCTTAACATTTATAAAACAAAATGCATGAAAATTTTAGATATGACATGGAATTTATATAAAAAGCATTAAATTTATATCTAAAATGGAATTTATATAAATAGTATGAAATCTATATATAATTAAATTTATAACAAAAAAAAACCCTGGAATTTATGAAAAACATGGAGTTTATAAAAACAGCGTAGACATTTTTAAAAAATTGTTAAAAACTCATCTCTTTAAACGTGGTTATTCACTGTAATTTCTTTTTTTAGTGTACTGTATTGTTTCATTTGATATTTGTCAGATTTCTATTTATTCTGATATTATTTAAGTTTTGTCATAGCCAATGCATGCATGTTGTATATGGTAGCGTTTAGAGCAAATTGTTGAAAAAGGGCGTTATAAATGTTGCAATAATAATAATAATAATAATAATAATAATAATAATAATAATAATAATAATAATAATAATAATAATAATAATAATAATAATAATAATAATAATAATAATAATAATAATAATAATAATAATAATAATAATAATAATAATAATAATAATAATAATAATAATAATAATAATAATAATAATAATAATAATAATAATAATAATCATAATAATAATAATAATAATAATAATAATGATAATAATAATAATAATAATAATAAGAAGAAGAAGAAGAAGAAGAAGAAGAAGAAAGAGAGAAATGGCATGGAATGTATGTAAAGAGCATGAATTAAAAAACCATGGAACTTATATAAATGGCATGGTACAATGCACATGTTTGTTACTTAAGCGCTTAATCCAAATATTTGTGAATTTGGTACGATTCACATGTTTTTTTTTTAACACCTTGTTTTTATTTCCTTCAAGAGTAAGTTGCCAGTACAGTAGCATACATTGTATGACGAGTCAAAAAGGTGTTGTTTTTAATTTTTGTTTGGTTTCTCTGCACCTTATGATACAACATCTTTTCAATTGTTACTGCATGTTTTAAATATTTTAAGAAAGGGTGGAAATAAACCTCTTCATTGGCGTTATTACATTTATGAATATACAACTTGGCTTGAAGGAGAAGATAATCAAGAATAAATCTACAAGTTCTATTGTTTCCTTTTCCAGCAACCCTAGTATTTTTATTGTATTATTTAAGATAATGACAGTTGTTCTCTAAAAAAGTTTTATTCAGTCATTTTTCGCGGATTGCCCAAAAAAGGTTTAAACTATAGCATGTCGCAAAAGTGTGAATTATATCTCGTGTTGCATTTCATTGTCTGCAGGTAGTGAAGCCGACAGAGCATTCATACAGCCACAGTAGAAAGTCCAAAGTTGACAGAAAACCTGACAGAAAAGATGACAGAAAAGTTGAGAGAAAAGCCTTTTCCCCTGTAATACTTGCGTTTAGTTTTTTCACGATTTTCTTAGCTGGAGCTACACCGACTCTTTTTAAGTATTACTGCTATCACATTTTTGGATGTTTTATTATTCCATGCTAGACATTAAATTTGCTGATTAAACAGCGATACTTGCACGTCATGTACTAGTTTGGAAAGATCTGAGATCAAATCACATCATTTCAAGAGAGAATAAAAGCATACAAACACACAAACAGACACGAAAACAAACACACAAAGAAGGTACAAAAACACGGAAGCTCGGACACAGCATGTAATTTATAAGAACATCACAAAATTAGTAAAATAAACCTTAACATTTATAAAACAAAATGCATGAAAGTTTTAGAAATGACATGAAATTTATATAAAAAGCATTAAATTTATATCAAAACTGGAATTTGTATAAATAGTATGAAATCTATATGTTACTAAATTTATAACAAAAAACCATGTAATTTATGAAAAACATGGAGTTTATAAAAACAGCGTAGATATTTTTAAAAAATTGTTAAATGTAGACATAAACCTCTTCATTGGCGTTATTACATTTATGAATATACAACTTGGCTTGAAGGAGAAGATAGTCAAGAATAAATCTACAAGTTCTATTGTTTCCTTTTCTAGCAACCCTAGTATTTTTATTCTAGTATTTAAGATAATGACAGTTATTCTCTAAAAAAGTTTTATTGAGTCATTTTTCGCGGATTACCCAAAATAGGTTTAAACTATAGCATGTCGCAAAAGTGTGAAACAAATCTCGTGTTACATTTCATTGTCTGCAGGTAGTGCAGATGACAGAGCATACATACAGACACAGTACAAAGTCCAAAGCTGACAGAAAAGCTGACAGAAAAGCTGACAGAAAAGCTGAGAGAAAAGCCTTTTCCCCTGTAATACTTATGTTTAGTTTTTTCACGATTTTCTTAAATGGAGCTACACCGACTCTTTTTTAAGTTTTACTGTTATCACATTTTTGTATGTTTTATTATTCCATGCTAGACATTAAATTTGCTGATTAAACAGCGATACTTGCACGTCATGTACTAGTTTGGAAGGATCTGAGATCAAATCACATCATTTCAAGGGAGAATAAAAACATACAAACGCACAAACAAACACCTAAACAAACACACAAAGAAGGTACAAAGATACGGAAGTTCTGACACAGCATGTAATTTATAAGAACATCACAAAATTAGTAAAATAAACCTTAACATTTAGTAAACAAAATGCATGAAAGTTTTAGAAATGACATGAAATTTATATAAAATGCATTAAATTTATATCAAAACTGGAATTTATATAAATAGTATGAAATCTATATGTTACTAAATTTATAACAAAAAACCATGTAATTTATGAAAAACATGGAGTTTATAAAAACAGCGTAGATATTTTTAAAAAATTGTTAAATGTAGACATAAACCTCTTCATTGGCGTTATTACATTTATGAATATACAACTTGGCTTGAAGGAGAAGATAGTCAAGAATAAATCTACAAGTTCTATTGTTTCCTTTTCTAGCAACCCTAGTATTTTTATTCTAGTATTTAAGATAATGACAGTTATTCTCTAAAAAAGTTTTATTGAGTCATTTTTCGCGGATTACCCAAAATAGGTTTAAACTATAGCATGTCGCAAAAGTGTGAAACAAATCTCGTGTTACATTTCATTGTCTGCAGGTAGTGCAGATGACAGAGCATACATACAGACACAGTACAAAGTCCAAAGCTGACAGAAAAGCTGACAGAAAAGCTGACAGAAAAGCTGAGAGAAAAGCCTTTTCCCCTGTAATACTTACGTTTAGTTTTTTCACGATTTTCTTAAATGGAGCTACACCGACTCTTTTTTAAGTTTTACTGTTATCACATTTTTGTATGTTTTATTATTCCATGCTAGACATTAAATTTGCTGATTAAACAGCGATACTTGCACGTCATGTACTAGTTTGGAAGGATCTGAGATCAAATCACATCATTTCAAGGGAGAATAAAAACATACAAACGCACAAACAAACACCTAAACAAACACACAAAGAAGGTACAAAGATACGGAAGTTCTGACACAGCATGTAATTTATAAGAACATCACAAAATTAGTAAAATAAACCTTAACATTTAGTAAACAAAATGCATGAAAGTTTTAGAAATGACATGAAATTTATATAAAATGCATTAAATTTATATCAAAAATGGAATTTATATAAATAGTATGAAATCTATATATTATTAAATTTATAACAAAAAACCATGGAATTTATGAACAAGTTTGTCAAAGGACAAAGTCCAAGCTTACGAACAGCAATTCGAGCGTGCGTGATCAAGAGAATTTTCCCGAAAAATTGGGCTTAAGAAAATGAGACGGCAAAGAGCTCAATAATTAATTTTGCACCGGACCAGAACATAGACCGATAAATGCATACAAAGATTTCTTTCCCAGAAAAATGGGAAACAGATTTTTTGTATCTCTCGTAGACTGGATATTCTGCCACAGATACCTTCAAACAACGCTCGCATTTCGGACCAGTGCGCATATTTATGTAACTTGCCTTGATGCGCGGTTCTTATTAAGACAAGAGCGCATGTTTATTTAATCTTGCGTAGATGCGCGTCTCTCATTTTGGAACAGTGCACATGTTTATTTAACTTTGTGCGGTTCGCAATACGGACGAGCGCCCATGTTTATTTACCTTGTGTTGATGTGCGGTTCTTATTTCAGATAAATGCGCATGTTTATTTACCTTGTGTTGATGTGCAGTTCTTACTTCGGATCAGTGCGCATGTTTATTTACCTTGTGTTGATGTGCGGTTCTTATTCCATACCTATGCGCATGTTTATTTACTTGCGTTGATGAGCGGTACTAATTTCGGACAGTCCAACTTTCCTTAGGTTGCCTTGATGCGCGGTTCGCATTTTGGACCAGTTTGCATGTTTATTTAACTTGCGTTGATGCGCGGTGCTTGTTTTGGACGTGTGCATATGTTCATTTAACTTGTGTTGGTGCGCGGTTTGCATTTTGGACCGGTGTGCATGTTTATTCAACTTGCGCTGATGAGCAGTAGAATTTCGGACCATTACGCATGTTTATTTAACTTGTGTTAATGCGCGGTTCGAAATTTGGACCAGTGCGCATGTTTATTTAACTTGTGTTAATGCGCGGTTCGCATTTCGGACCAGCGCGCATGTTTTTTTAACTTGTGTTGATGCGTGGTTCGCATTTTGGACCATTGCGCATATTTATTTAACTTGTGTTGATGATCGGTACTTATTTTGGACCGGTGAAAATGTTTATTTAACTTACGCTTATGTGCGGTTCGCAATTCGGACCAGTGTGAATGTTTATTTAATTTGCGTTGATATCCGGTTTGCATTTCGGACCAGTATACATGTTTCTTTATTTTCCGTTGATGCGGAGTTCGCATTTTTGGACCAGTGAGCAGGTTCATTTCTTTAGGTTGCGTTGATGTGCAGTTCGCATTCTAGGACCAGTGAGCAGGTTCATTAAACTTGCTTTGATGCGCGAATTGCATTTCGGACGACAACGCATGTTTATTTAAGTCGCGTCGATGAATGACCCTTATGTCTATTCAACTTGCGTCGATTCATGGTTCTTTCTTCGGACCACTGCGCATGTTAATTTAACTTGCGTTGATGCGCGGTTCTCATTTCAGACCACTGCGCATGTCTATTCAACTTGCGTCGATGCGTGGTTGTTTTATTCGGACAAGTGCGCATGTTTGTTTAACTTGCGTTGATGTGCGGTGCTTATTTTGGACCGGATCGCATGTTTATTTAACTTCCGTCGATGCGCGGTTCGCGTTTCAGGCCATTGCCCATGTTTATTTAACTTGTGTTGATGCGTGGTTCTCATTTCAGACCAGTGCGCATGTTTAGTTAATTTGAATCAATGTGCGGTTGACATTTCGGACCAGTGCGCATATTTCTTTAGGCTGCGTTGATGCGCGGTTCGCATTTCGGACCACTGCGCATGCCTATTCAACTTACGCCGAAGCGTAGTTCTTTTTTTTTTTTCGGACTAGTGCGCGTGTTTATTTAACTTGCGTTGATGCGCGGTGTTTATTTTGGACCAGTTCGCATCTTTTTTTATCTTCTGTCGATGCGCGGTTCACATTTCGGACCAATGCGCATGTTTATTTAACTTGCATCGATGCGCAGTACTTAATTCGAACTACTGCGAATGTTTATTTAACTTGCGTCGATGTGCGGTTGTTAAATCTGACTACTTCGCAAGTTCATTTAACTTGCGTTTATGCGCTGTAGGAGGAGATTCATTCAATTTATTTTTCAAAAATTCCGAAAAAAATTCAAAAGTTTTAAAATTCACTCAAAAAAGCACAAGCCGTATGCATGACCCCCTAGAGACGGCTCATACAAAAAATAAATGAAATCTGATAAAAACTGTAGGAGGAAATGCATTTTTATTTTCTTTCTTCAAAAATTCTCTGATCGACCGAAGAAAAAACAGGCCATATTCGCGACACTCTAAGCATGCCTCAGCCCAAAAATAAATGATGTTTGATCAAAACTGCAGGAGAAAAAGCATTTTGAGGTATTTTCATCAAAAATTCCCCCCGAAATAAAAAATTCCCAAGTCGAGTCAACTAGCACAAGCCGTATGCGAGACCTACCCAAGGATTCCTCAATGCATTTTGAAGTTTTTCTTCAAAAATTCCCAAAAAATACAGAAATTGTCGGATCGATTAAAAGGCACAAGCCGTATGCACTCACACCAAAAATAAATAACATCGAATCAAAATTGTAGGGGCATTTTGAATTATTTACGAAATTTTTGCTTACAAAATTCTCCAAAAATACAAACTAAAAAAGCACAAGCCTTATGCACGACCCTTCAGGGGTGCCTCATACCAAAAATAAATGACATCGGGTCAAAAATGTAAGAGGAGATACATTTTAAAATTTCTTTAAAAAATCCCCAAAAATTCAAAAATCACCCGATCGACTAAAAAAGCACAAGCCGTATGCACGACCGCTTAGGAATGCCTCAAACCAAAAATAAATGACATCGAATCAAAACTGTAGGAGTCGATGCATTTTTTTTCAAAATTTTTGCTTAAAAAATCGACAAAAATACAAAAATTGTCCAATCAACTAAAAAAGCACAAGCCGTATGCACGAACTTTGAGGGGTGCCTCATACAAAAAATAAGTGACATCGGGTCAAAAATGTAGGAGGAGATACATTTTAAATTTTTTCGTTAAAAATTTCCCTAAAAATTCAAAAATCACCCGATCGACTAGAAAAGCACAAGAGGTATGCACGACCCCTTAGCGTTGCCTCACACGAACAATAAATGACATCGGATCAAAATTGTAGGAGGAGATGCATTTTGAAATAAAGTTTACAGCGAACTAACTAACTAACTAACGGACGCCATCCGCAGACCGATAGGAATACCCCAGCTTACGTGTAACGCAAGCTGGGCTAAAAACATGAAGTTTATAAAAACAGCGTAGACATTTTTAAAAAATTGTTAAAAATTCATCTATTTAAACGTGGTTATTCACTGTAATTTCATTTTTTAGTGTACTGTATTGTTTCATTTCATATTAGTCAGATTTCTATTTATTCCGATATTGTTTAAGTTTTGTCATAGCCATTGCATGCATGTTGTATATTGTAGCCCTTAGAGCATATTTTGGAATAAGGGCGTTATAAATGTTGCAATAATAATAATAATATTATTAATAATAAGAAGAAAAACAAAGAGAGAAATGGCATGGAATGTATGTAAAAAGCATGAATTAAAAAACCCTGGAACTTATATAAATGGCATGGTACAATACACATGTTTGTTACTTAAGAGCTTAATCCAAATATTTGTGAATTTGGTACGATTGACATGATTTTTTTTTTACACTTTGCTTTTATTTCCTTCAAGAGTAAGTTGCTAGTACAGTAGTATACATTGTATAACAAGCCCTAAAAGTGTTGTTTTTTTTTTTTGGTTTCTCTGCACCTTATGTTACAACATCTTTTCAATTGTTACTGCATGTTTTAAATATTTCACGATAGGGTAGAAATAAACCTCTTCATTGTCGTTTTTGCATTTATGCATATACAACTTGGCTTGAAGGAGAAGATAATCAAGAATAAATCTACAAGTTCTATTGGTTCCTTTTCTAGCAACCGTAGTATTTTTATTCTAGTATTTAAGATAATGACAGTTGTTCTCTAAAAAGTTTTATTCAGTCATTTTTCGCGGATTGCCCAGAAATGGTTTAAACTATAGCATGTCGCAAAAGTGTGAATTAAATCTCGTGTTACATTTCATTGTCTGCAGGTAGTGCAGATGACAGAGCATACATACAGACACAGTACAAAGTCCAAAGCTGACAAAAAGCTGACAGAAAAGCTGACAGAAAAGCTGACAAAGACAGTAGTGATGAACAATGTATTTCCCCTGGCTGGGGGCTTTTCCTCTGTAATACTTATGTTATTTTTTTCTAGTTTTCACGCTTTTCTTAAATGGAGCTACACCGACTCTTTTTTACAACTTGATTACAACTCGATTGCTATTCACGCTACCCAGTTATTCGCCAGCTACCGGATATAACCGCCGAAACTGTATGCCAAGCTTTTTCAAGTGTGATTGCCGAATACGGTCTACCATCAACGGTAGTTGCTGATTCTGGGACGCAGTTTACGAGCGAATCGTTCCGACGCCGATGCAAAGAGGCAGGCATCAAAATACTGTACAGCTCACCATACCACCACCAAACAAACAGTGTGGCAGAACGCAGTATTGGTACCATAAAACATCTATGGAAGAAATCTAGCAACAACAGAACGACAGCACTATGGATGTACCGTGTCACGCCAATCGACAACGACATGCCTTCACCATATGAACTCTTGTTTGGTCGAAAACCCAAGACACTCCAGCCCTGCAGTAATACTTTGCTTCTGTCACGTCATCCTGAAAGTGACAAACACATCGTTGCCAACGATAAACGACAGATGCTCCAGAAGAGGCATTATAATGCTGGTACCGACGTAAGGGTGTTAAAACCAGGTGAATTTGTCGACGTCTATAACACCTTACACAAAGTGTGGGAGCCAGCTTCCGTAGTCAACCAACCAAACCCGGATGCAGAACCAAGGACTTATATCGTCACAAAGGGCGAGAAGCAGTGCCAACGGACCCGAGGACACATTCGCCCAAGAAAAGCCCCAATGCCCCATTATCGCCAGTGAGGACTAGCAGAATTCAGACGGCTGAACCGTACCCGCCTGTACCCGCACCGTACCCGCCTATACCCGCACCGTATCCCACTGCGACGCCTCAGACACAACCACTCGAACAAGCCAACCAGCCCGCGCCCCTCATACTAATCCCTCCAACTAGGAACACTGATGTCACAAACAATAATGCATCAAATCCTTATGTGACACGTTCTGGTCGAGTACGGCGGCGCCGTAAAAATATAGTGCATAGACTGTTGTATATAGACTATTTAATTGTCTACTTGTAAAGAGAGGGATGTCATAAGTTTGTGTAGATGTTTGCTAACACATTTTGGTGTGTATAATCACTTGTGTACATTAGGACACTATTTTGATATATGTTCATTTTACACACCATAATCTGTTTATACTTACTATGTATATATTGTTATGAGCTTAAATGTTGCATCACAATAAAATTCCTGACAATAATAATCATAATAAGAAAGAGAAAAATGGCATGGAATGTATGTAAAGAGCATGAATTAAAAAAACATGGAACTTATGTAAATGGCATGGTACAATACACATGTTTGTTACTTAAGCGCTTAATCGAAATATTTGTGAATTTGGTACGATTCACATGTTTGTTTTTGTTAACACTTTGTTTTAATTTCCTTCAAGAGTAAGTTGCCAGTACAGTACCATACATTGTATAACAAGCCATAAAAGTGTTGTTTTTAATTTTTGTTTGGTTTCTCTGCACCTTATGATACAACATCTTTTCAATTGTTACTGCATGTTTTAAATATTTTAAGAAAGGGTGGAAATAAACCTCTTCATTGGCGTTATTACATTTATGAATATACAACTTGGCTTGAAGGAGAAGATAATCAAGAATAAATCTACAAGTTCTATTGTTTCCTTTTCCAGCAACCGTAGTATTTTTTATTCTAGTATTTAAGATAATAACAGTTGTTCTCTAAAAAAGTTTTATTCAGTCATTTTTCGCGGATTGCCCAAAAAATGTTTAAACTATAGCATGTCGCAAAAGTGTGAATTAAATCTCGTGTTACATTTCATTCTCTGCATGTAGTAAAGATGACAGAGCATACATACAGACACAGTACAAAGTCCAAAGCTGACACAAAGCTGACAGAAAAGCTGACAGAAAAGCTGACAGAAAAGCTGACAGAAAGCTGACAGGAAAGCTCACAGGAAAGCTAACAGAAAAGCTGATTCAAAGACAGTAGTGATGAACAATGTATTTCCCCTTGCTGAGGGCTTTTCCTCTGTAATACTTATGTTTATTTTTTCCTACTTTGTCACGCTTTTCTTAAATGGAGCTACACCGACTCTTTTTTAAGTATTACTGCTATCACTTTTTTGGATGTTTTATTATTCCATGCTAGACATTAAATTTGCTGATTATTTAATGTCTAAAGCTGACAGAAAGCTGACAGAAAAACTGACAGAAAAGCTGACAGAAAAGCTGACAGTAAAGCTGACAAAAAGCTGACAGTTGTAGTGTTTTGGTGTATTTCCATATTCTATATTTAGAGTATATTCAAGGGATACCCTCAGTCTCGGTCTGTTCGAGAAGCCCGCATCATGTCATCTAATTTTGAACGAATAAAGTTTGTGTAAATAGACAGCAATCAATTTTCTTTCAAGAATATTATGTTGGCGACGAGGATGATAAAGAAATAGAGAGAGGGATGACGAAATTTTGATTCGAGAAAATGAGGGATTAGCGAGAAACTGAGGTGTTTATTGTAACACAGATATTTTTGTTTTTTTGATGGGTGGATCCGTATGCATTAATTCATAAGGCGAATGCTCCTTAGTTTTGTGGATATCTTGCGGTAAAAGTGACCGAATGACTTTAAATAGGTATAAATTACGTTTGGGCGAAGTGGATTGTGATTTTTAAGGGAGATATTCGGTGATATGAGATGAACTGTTTCGACAATGTGGGATGGATATTAGTCACATGATTATAGGAACCAGGATTCCCAGTGACGTCACGATTTACGAAGTAAACAAAAACTTGTCGAAACACTGAGATAAACAAAGAGCTGTCATTCTGTGACTGCAATGTAAAAACACAGTGAAACTAAAGCGCTATGGCTGCTAACGATTTGACGGTGCTTCCAAACTTTAACCCATATGGGGATAATTTGTCAACAAACTGGAGAAAGTGGAAACGTGCATTTAATTTGTATTTAACTGCCAAAAACATTACGGATGATAAAAACAAAGTAGCCACAATGTTGCATACAGCAGGTATGGAATTTCAAGAACTGTATAACACTTTAGCAGGTGGTGATGAAACGAAGAATTTTACAGACAGTATTGCAATGTTAGACGGTCATTTTATTCCAAAATCGAACCTCATTTTTAAGCGATACCAGTGCCGCCAAATGGCTCAGAAATCCGACGAGACTGGATCAATTTGTGTGTCGCCTAAGAAAGCAAGCAGAATTGTGTGAACATGACGATATTGACAATACGGTGCGCGATCAGTTGATTGACAAATGTTTCAATTCTGCGTTAAGAAGAAAGTTTCTTGAGAAAACAGGTACAGCTATTTTAACAAATTACTTGGATATCGCTCGAGCGTTCGAAGCAGTCAAATCGCAGATGAAGGCTTTATCGTCGGAGCCGAGTGGTCAGGTTAACAAAGTAACCACGCGTAGTAACCCACCCCAGCGCTCAAAACAAGGTACAAAGCAGTGCTTAAGGTGCAATCGAGAGGGACATTTTGCAAAAGATAAAATATGTACAGCCCGGGATGCTACATGCTCGTCATGTGGGCGAGTGGGACATTTTGCTGCATGCTGTAGGACAAAGTCAAGAAGGAGGGAAAACGTCAAATCAACGTCGTGGAGGTCAGACGTGAGATCAACGTCATCGAGGTCAAACCTCAAATCAACGTCGACGAACAGACCAACGTCAGGTATCTCAGCAGGAGGACGGCGACTGGAAGTCACGTGTTCAAAACGTGACCAATGACAGTGACACAGGTGGAAACAAACATGACGATAATTATGCTTTTTGTATTGGTGCGCAAGGAAATAAATTCTGGTACACTGATTTGGAGGTGGGAAATGTGTGCATGCGCAGGGTTTTAATCGAGTCAGGGACATCTTGAAATATTGTGGATCAAAACGTATGGGAGTCATTAAAAAGGCAAAACGTTTTATGCACGTCCAAAGCAGAAACCCGAACGTTATTTGCATATGGTCAAGAAAAACTGATGGAAACATGTGGTACATTTAGAAGTGTTATATATTGTAAAGAAACCGATCGAAGGTGCGTAGATGAGTTTGTGGTAGCAAAGGGAACCGGATGTTCCTTAATTGGTAAAAGTACCGCGGAGAGATTAAACGTACTCAGAGTTGGTCCTCCAGGGAAGGAAAATGTGTGTTCTATTGTACGACGTGAGGATAGCGGTACTGACATTCTGAAATCGTACCGCGAAGTGTTTACAGGTGTGGGGAAAATTAAAGATTACGAGTTAAAGCTTCATATAGACAGGGAGGTAAAACCAGTAGCGCAAAATATGCGTCCTATCCCGTATAGTTTTAGGGAAAAGGTTGCCAAAATTTGGATGAGCTACTGGAGTTGGATATTATTGAGGAGGTTCCCCCAAATAAGCCATCGACATGGGTCTCACCATTAGTATGTATTCCAAAAAAAGGGAAATGACGTGAGTATGTGTATCGACATGCGCCTCGCAAATCAGGCAATCGAACGCGAACGCCATCCAATTCCCACAGTGGATGATATTTTACAAGATTTGAATGGGGCAAATGTCTTTTCGAAGTTAGACATCAAAATGGCCTTCCACCAGGTTGTAATCAGGAAAGAATGCCGTGACGTAACAACATTTGTGTGTCATAGGGGTTTAATGTGGTACAAGAGATTGAATTTTGGGATCACTAGTGCATCTGAGCATTATCAACGCATTATTCGAGACGTGTTACGTGCGTGCAAAGGGGTCGCAAATATCGCTGACGACATTATAGTGTACGGCAGTGATCTTGAAAGTCATGATACGAACTTGTTTGTAGTGTTAGAGTGTCTGAAACAAAGCAGATTTACGTTAAATCCCAAAAAATGTGAATTTCGAGTACCCAAATTTACGTTTTTTGGTCACAGCTTAAGAAGTGATGGCATAGCAGCAAGTGAAGAGAAGATTGCGAGAAAATAGGTACAGCTATTTTAACAAATTACTTGGATATTGCTCGATCGTTCGAATCGCAGATGAAGCCTTTATCGTCAGAGCCGAGTGGTCAGGTTAACAAAGTAACCGATCCCAGCGCTCAAAATGAAGTACAAAGCGGTGCTTCAGGTGCAATCGAGAGGGACATTTTGCAAAAGATAAAATATGTATAGCCCGGGATGCTACATGCTCGTAATGTGGGCGAGTGGGACATTTTGCTGCATGCTGTAGGTCAACGTCAGATCAACGTCAAAAAGGAGGGAAAACGTCAAATCAACGTCGTGGAGGTCAGACGTGAGATCAACGTCATCGAGGTCAAACCTCAAATCAACGTCGACGAACAAACCAACCTAGACGTCAGGTATCTCAGCAGGAGGACGGCGACTGGAAGTCACGTGTTCAAAACGTGACCAATGACAGTGACACAGGTGGAAACAAACATGACGATAATTATGCTTTTTGTATTGGTGCGCAAGGAAATGAATTCTGTTACACTGATTTGGAGGTGGGAAATGTGTGCATGCGCAGGGTTTTAATCGACTCAGGGACAACTTGTAATATTGTGGATCAAAACGTATAAGAGTCATTAAAAAGGCAAAACGTTTCATGCACGTCCAAAGCAGAAACCCGAACGTTATTTGCATATGGTCAAGAAAAACTGATGGAAACATGTGGTACATTTAGAAGTGTTATATATTGTAAAGAAACCGATCGAAGGTGCGTAGATGAGTTTGTGGTAGTAAAGGGAACTGGATGTTCCTTAATTGGTAAAAGTACCGCGGAGAGATTAAACGTACTCAGAGTTGGTCCTCCAGGGAAAGAATATGTGTGTTCTATTGCACGTGAGGGTAGCGGTACTGACATTCTGAAATCGCACCGCGAAGTGTTTACAGGTGTGGGGAAAATTAAAGATGACGAGTTAAAGCTTCATATAGACAGGGAGGTAAAACCAGTAGCGCAAAATATGCGTCCTATCCCGTATAGTTTTAGGGGAAAGGTTGACAAAATTTGGATGAGCTACTGGAATTGGATATTATTGAGGAGGTTCCCCCAAATAAGCCATCGACATGGGTCTCACCATTAGTATGTATTCCAAAAAAAGGGAAATGACGTGAGGACGTGTATCGACATGCGCCTCGCAAATCAGGCAATCGAACGCGAACGCCATCCAATTCCCACAATGGATAATATTTTACAAGATTTGAATGGGGCAAATGTCTTTTTGAAGTTAGACATCAAAATGGCCTTCCACCAGGTTGCAATCAAGGAAGAATGCCGTGACGTAACAACATTTGTGTGTCATAGGGGTTTAATGAGGTACAAGAGATTGAATTTTGGGATCACTAGTGCATCTGAGCATTATCAACGCATTATTCGAGACGTGTTACGTGCGTGCAAAGGGGTCGCAAATATCGCTGACGCCACTATAGTGTACGGCAGTGATCTTGAAAGTCATGATACGAACTTGTTTTCAGTGTTAGAGTGTCTGAAACAAAGCGGATTTACGTTAAATCCCGAAAAGTGTGCATTTCGAGTACCCAAATTGACGTTTTTTGGTCACAGCTTAAGCAATAATGGCATAGCAGCAAGTGAAGAGAAGATTGCGGCAATACAAAATACACAAGCTCCCAAAACCGTATCCGAAGTATGATCGTTTCTTGGTTAAGTACAATATTCAGCGCGATTTATTCCAAATTTTTCAGAGTTATCCGAACCAATACGTAGATTAACGAAACAAAACGTGGTGTTCAAATGGAGAATTGAACAACAAAAGGCAGTCGATAGCCTGAAAAAGGCTATATCTGGGGCTGAAACTTTGGTTTACTTTAAATATGACTGCTAAATTCGTATCGTTGCGGACGCTGGACCGACAGCTATTGGCGCGGTAGTAGGCCAGTTACAGAAATATTTGGAGAGTTGTCAGTTACGCTTCGCGTGCGCTGACAGATGTGGAGCGCAGATACTGTCAAACTGAGAAAGAGGCTCTTGGGTTAGTGTGGGCATGTGAACGATTTTCGTATTTGGTACTCAGTTCGAATTAGAAACTGACCACAAACCCCTGGAACGTATATACAGTATGAAATCAAAACCCTCTGCCCGAATTGAAAGATGGGTTCTTAGGCTACAAGGTTATGATTATAAGGTTGTCTATCGGTCGGGCAAAACGAACATAGTCGACGCATTGTCACGACTGAACATTTCGGGGAATAAAGATAACACAGGTGACCAATACGATTTTTTAAGTGTATTAGCAGAAGAGAGTGTCCCAATAGCACTTTCACCTAGAGAGGTAGAAAGGATATCAGAACTGGATGATGAGTTGTCTATAGTGCGGGAATGTGTTAGCACGGGAAAATGGGATAATTGCAATTTACCACCCAAAGTAAAATTTGTTTACTTAGCAGTAAAAGAAGAACTGTGTTTGTTGGGCAAATTACTACTGCGAAATAGTCGAATTGTAGTACCTCAAGAGTTGAGAAAAAGAGTTTTAGATTTGGCCCATGAAGGTCATCCAGGAGTTGTTAAGATGAAGAATTTATTTCGCACGAAGTTATGGTGGCCCAAAATGGATTCGGATGTTGAGAAGATGTGTAAAACTTGTCATGCTAGCCAGGTGGTCGGGCCATACAGTGTCCCCGAACCTATGAGAAGAGCTGAACCACCATCTGGACCATGGCAAGATTTAGCTTGTGATCTGTTAGGTCCCATGCCAAGTGGAGAACAATTACTTGTCATTGTGAATTATTATAGTCGTTACTTTGAGGTTGTTGCGATGAGAAGTGTTACAACGGAAAATATCATCAAGGTTTTGGAACCTGTTTTTGCACGATTTGGCTTACCGTTCAGTTTGAAAACGGATAATGCTGGGTATTTTGTATCCGAGGGATTTAGAAATTATTTGGGGAATCATGGGATTATGCATGTGACATCCCCACCGCTGTGGCCTCAGGCCAACGGAGAGGTAGAAAGACAAAACAGAACGCGTCTCAAAGCAATGAAAAGTGCTGAGGTGGAGGGAAAGAAATGGCAAAACGAATTAAATAAATTCCTTTTGGCATACACGTCAACACCTCATTCCAGTAGCGGGGCAACTCCGGCATATATGATGTTTGGGAGAGAAATAAAAACTAAATTTCTAGAAATGAGGGCAGATAAATCTATTCTAGACGAAGGTATCCGTGAAAGTGACTGGGGAAACAAGCTTTCGCAAAGTTTTGCACAGACAACAAACGGGGAGCAAAATTCAATGATCTGACTGTCGGTGATCACGTTCTGATTCGAAATCAAAGAAACGGGAAATTACAGCCAACTTTTTAAAGCCAGCCAGTCACGGTTAAAAATAAATCAGGCTCAGAAATCACGGTACAAACCAAGGAAGGGAAAGAATACAAACGGAATTCCTCATTTGTAAAACCATATCTGGTAACAACCGAAAATGAAAATGATAAAACCTTGGTAACATCAGGCACGCATAAAACAGAGCATCGACCAGTTCGCGACTGGAGAGAGCCAGACAGATACGGCATTCCGATAACAGACGTAAAAACATGGCGTTAAGTAAATTTTGTGCATTTACTTATATACTTACTTATATGTAGAAATGTGTATTTGGACTTTTGTAGTGAATTGATACTGATAGCAATTGATTAGAACGCAGAATGCATAAGGTGATTAACGAATTTTGATATTTATATTTTGTTTACGGTTCTCAAAATATTGATGAATAAATTTTGTTTTAAAAGGGGGAGGGATGTAGTGTTTTGGTGTATTTCCATATTCTTTATTTAGAGTACATTTAAGGGATACCCTCAGTCTCGCTCTGGGCGAGAAGCCCGCATCACGTCATGTAATTCTGAACGAATAAAGTTTGTGTAAATAGACAGCAATCAATTTTCTTTCAAGAATATTATAACAGAAAAGGTGAAAGAAAAGCTGACGCAAAGGCAGTAGTGATGAACAATGTATTTCCCCTTGCTGAGGGCTTTTCCTCTGTAATACTTATGTTTATTTTTTCCTACTTTTTCACGCTTTTCTTAAATGGAGCTACACCGACTCTTTTTTAAGTATTACTGCTATCACTTTTTTGGATGTTTTATTATTCCATGCTTGACATTAAATTTGCTGATTAAACAGCGATACTTGCACGTCATGTACTAGTTTGGAAAGATCTGAGATCAAATCACGTTTGGCAGCTTTTCTGTCAGCTTTTCTGTCAGCTTTTCTGTCAGCTTTTCTGTCAGCTTTTCTGTCAGCTTTTCTGTCAGCTTTGGACTTTGTACTGTGTCTGTATGCATGCTCTGTCATCTGCCCTACCTGCAGACAATGAAATGTAACACGAGATTTAATTCACAATTTTGCGACATGCTATAGTTTAAACCTTTTTTGGGTAATCCACGAAAAATGACGGAATAAAACTTTTTTAGAGAACAACTGTTATTATCTTAGATACTAAAATAAAAATACTACGGATGCTGGAAAAGGAAACAATAGAACTTGTAGATTTATTCTTGATTACCTTCTCCTTTAAGCCAAGTTGTATATTCATAAATGTAATAACGCCAATGAAGAGGTTTATTTCTACCCTTTCTTAAAATATTTAAAACATGCAGTAACAATTGAAAAGATGTTGTATCATAAGGTGCAGAGAAACCCAAAAAAAAATAAAAACAACACTTTTGTGGCTTGTCATACAATGTATGCTACTGTACTGGCAACTTACTCTTGAAAGAAATAAAAACAAGGTGTTAACAAAAACAAACATGTGAATCGTACCAAATTCACAAATATTTGGATTAAGCGCTTAAGTAACAAACATGTGTATTGTACCATGCCATTTATATAAGTTCCATGGTTTTTTAATTCATGCTCTTTACATACATTCCATGCCATTTCTCTCTTTCTTCTTCTTCTTCTTCTTCTTCTTCTTCTTCTTCTTCTTCTTCTCCTTCTTCTTCTTCTTCTTCTTCTTCTTCTTCTTCTTCTTCTTCTTCTTCGTATTATTATTATTATTATTATTACTGTTATTATTATTATTATTATTGCAACATTTATAACGCCCTTATTAAACAATTTGTTCTAAAGGCTACCATATACAACATGCATGCATTGGCTATGACAAAACTTAAACAATATCAGAATAAATAGAAATCTGACTAATATCAAATGAAACAATACATTACACTAAAAAAAGAAATTACAGTGAATAACCACGTTTAAAGAGATGAGTTTTTAACAATTTTTTAAAAACGGTCTACGCTGTTTTTATAAACTCCATGTTTTTCATAAATTCCAGGTTTTTTTGTTACAAATTTAATAATATATAGATTTCATACTATTTAAATAAATTCCATTTTTAATATAAATTTAATGCTTTTAATAAAAATTCAATGTCATATCTAAAATTTTCATGCATTTTGTTTTATAAATGTTAATTTTTATTTTACTAATTTTGTGATGTTCTTATAAATTACATGCCGTGTCAGAACTTCCGTGTTTTTGTACCTTCTTTGTGTGTTTGTTTAGGTGTCTATTTGTGTGTTTGTATGCTATTATTCTCTCTTGAAATGACGTGATTTGATCTCAGATCTTTCCAAACTAGTACATGACGTGCAAGTATCGCTGTTTAATCAGCAAATTTAATGTCTAGCATGGAATAATAAAACATACAAAAAAGTTGTAGCAGTAATACTTAAAAAAGAGTCGGTGAAAAAGTAGGAAAAAATAAACATAAGTATTACAGATGAAAAGCCCTCAGCAAGGGGAAATACATTGTTCATCACTACTGTCTTTGAGTCAGCTTTTCTGTCAGCTTTTCTGTCAGCTTTTCTGTCAGCTTTTCTGTCAGCTTTTCTGTCAGCTTTTCTGTCAGCTTTTCTGTCAGCTTTTCTGTCAGCTTTTCTGTCAGCTTTTCTGTCAGCTTTTCTGTCAGCTTTTCTGTCAGCTTTTCTGTCAGCTTTGGACTTTGTACTGTGTCTGTATGTATGCTCTGTCATCTGCCCTACCTGCAGACAATGAAATGTAACACGAGATTTAATTCACAATTTTGCGACATGCTATAGTTTAAACCTTTTTTGGGTAATCCACGAAAAATGACGGAATAAAACTTTTTTAGAGAACAACTGTTATTATCTTAGATACTAAAATAAAAATACTACGGATGCTGGAAAAGGAAACAATAGAACTTGTAGATTTATTCTTGATTACCTTCTCCTTTAAGCCAAGTTGTATATTCATAAATGTAATAACGCCAATGAAGAGGTTTATTTCTACCCTTTCTTAAAATATTTAAAACATGCAGTAACAATTGAAAAGATGTTGTATCATAAGGTGCAGAGAAACCCAAAAAAAAATAAAAACAACACTTTTGTGGCTTGTCATACAATGTATGCTACTGTACTGGCAACTTACTCTTGAAAGAAATAAAAACAAGGTGTTAACAAAAACAAACATGTGAATCGTACCAAATTCACAAATATTTGGATTAAGCGCTTAAGTAACAAACATGTGTATTGTACCATGCCATTTATATAAGTTCCATGGTTTTTTAATTCATGCTCTTTACATACATTCCATGCCATTTCTCTCTTTCTTCTTCTTCTTCTTCTTCTTCTTCTCCTTCTTCTTCTTCTTCTTCTTCTTCTTCTTCTTCTTCTTCTTCGTATTATTATTATTATTATTATTACTGTTATTATTATTATTATTATTGCAACATTTATAACGCCCTTATTAAACAATTTGTTCTAAAGGCTACCATATACAACATGCATGCATTGGCTATGACAAAACTTAAACAATATCAGAATAAATAGAAATCTGACTAATATCAAATGAAACAATACATTACACTAAAAAAAGAAATTACAGTGAATAACCACGTTTAAAGAGATGAGTTTTTAACAATTTTTTAAAAACGGTCTACGCTGTTTTTATAAACTCCATGTTTTTCATAAATTCCAGGTTTTTTTGTTACAAATTTAATAATATATAGATTTCATACTATTTAAATAAATTCCATTTTTAATATAAATTTAATGCTTTTAATAAAAATTCAATGTCATATCTAAAATTTTCATGCATTTTGTTTTATAAATGTTAATTTTTATTTTACTAATTTTGTGATGTTCTTATAAATTACATGCCGTGTCAGAACTTCCGTGTTTTTGTACCTTCTTTGTGTGTTTGTTTAGGTGTCTATTTGTGTGTTTGTATGCTATTATTCTCTCTTGAAATGACGTGATTTGATCTCAGATCTTTCCAAACTAGTACATGACGTGCAAGTATCGCTGTTTAATCAGCAAATTTAATGTCTAGCATGGAATAATAAAACATACAAAAAAGTTGTAGCAGTAATACTTAAAAAAGAGTCGGTGAAAAAGTAGGAAAAAATAAACATAAGTATTACAGATGAAAAGCCCTCAGCAAGGGGAAATACATTGTTCATCACTACTGTCTTTGAGTCAGCTTTTCTGTCAGCTTTTCTGTCAGCTTTTCTGTCAGCTTTTCTGTCAGCTTTTCTGTCAGCTTTTCTGTCAGCTTTTCTGTCAGCTTTTCTGTCAGCTTTTCTGTCAGCTTTTCTGTCAGCTTTTCTGTCAGCTTTTCTGTCAGCTTTGGACTTTGTACTGTGTCTGTATGTATGCTCTGTCATCTGCCCTACCTGCAGACAATGAAATGTAACACGAGATTTAATTCACAATTTTGCGACATGCTATAGTTTAAACCTTTTTTGGGTAATCCACGAAAAATGACGGAATAAAACTTTTTTAGAGAACAACTGTTATTATCTTAGATACTAAAATAAAAATACTACGGATGCTGGAAAAGGAAACAATAGAACTTGTAGATTTATTCTTGATTACCTTCTCCTTCAAGCCAAGTTGTATATTCATAAATGTAATAACGCCAATGAAGAGGTTTATTTCTACCCTTTCTTAAAATATTTAAAACATGCAGTAACAATTGAAAAGATGTTGTATCATAAGGTGCAGAGAAACCCAAAAAAAAATAAAAACAACACTTTTGTGGCTTGTCATACAATGTATGCTACTGTACTGGCAACTTACTCTTGAAAGAAATAAAAACAAGGTGTTAACAAAAACAAACATGTGAATCGTACCAAATTCACAAATATTTGGATTAAGCGCTTAAGTAACAAACATGTGTATTGTACCATGCCATTTATATAAGTTCCATGGTTTTTTAATTCATGCTCTTTACATACATTCCATGCCATTTCTCTCTTTCTTCTTCTTCTTCTTCTTCTTCTTCTTCTTCTTCTTCTTCTTCTTCTTCTTCTCCTTCTTCTTCTTCTTCTTCTTCTTCTTCTTGGTATTATTATTATTATTATTATTATTACTGTTATTATTATTATTATTATTGCAACATTTATAACGCCCTTATTAAACAATTTGTTCTAAAGGCTACCATATAAAACATGCATGCATTGGCTATGATAAAACTTAAACAATATCAGAATAAATAGAAATCTGACTAATATCAAATGAAACAATACATTACACTAAAAAAAGAAATTACAGTGAATAACCACGTTTAAAGAGATGAGTTTTTAACAATTTTTTAAAAACGGTCTACGCTGTTTTTATAAACTCCATGTTTTTCATAAATTCCAGGTTTTTTTGTTATAAATTTAATAATATATAGATTTCATACTATTTAAATAAATTCCATTTTTAATATAAATTTAATGCTTTTAATAAAAATTCAATGTCATATCTAAAATTTTCATGCATTTTGTTTTATAAATGTTAATTTTTATTTTACTAATTTTGTGATGTTCTTATAAATTACATGCCGTGTCAGAACTTCCGTGTTTTTGTACCTTCTTTGTGTGTTTGTTTAGGTGTCTATTTGTGTGTTTGTATGCTATTATTCTCTCTTGAAATGACGTGATTTGATCTCAGATCTTTCCAAACTAGTACATGACGTGCAAGTATCGCTGTTTAATCAGCAAATTTAATGTCTAGCATGGAATAATAAAACATACAAAAAAGTTGTAGCAGTAATACTTAAAAAAGAGTCGGTGAAAAAGTAGGAAAAAATAAACATAAGTATTACAGAGGAAAAGCCCTCAGCAAGGGGAAATACATTGTTCATCACTACTGTCTTTGAGTCAGCTTTTCTGTCAGCTTTTCTGTCAGCTTTTCTGTCAGCTTTTCTGTCAGCTTTTCTGTCAGCTTTTCTGTCAGCTTTCCTGTCAGCTTTTCTGTCAGCTTTTCTGTCAGCTTTTCTGTCAGCTTTTCTGTCAGCTTTTCTGTCAGCTTTTCTGTCAGCTTTTCTGTCAGCTTTTCTGTCAGCTTTTCTGTCAGCTTTTCTGTCAGCTTTTCTGTCAGCTTTTCTGTCAGCTTTTCTGTCAGCTTTTCTGTCAGCTTTTCTGTCAGCTTTTCTGTCAGCTTTTCTGTCAGCTTTTCTGTCAGCTTTTCTGTCAGCTTTTCTGTCAGCTTTTCTGTCAGCTTTGGACTTTGTACTGTGTCTGTATGTATGCTCTGTCATCTGCCCTACCTGCAGACAATGAAATGTAACACGAGATTTAATTCACAATTTTGCGACATGCTATAGTTTAAACCTTTTTTGGGTAATCCACGAAAAATGACGGAATAAAACTTTTTTAGAGAACAACTGTTATTATCTTAGATACTAAAATAAAAATACTACGGATGCTGGAAAAGGAAACAATAGAACTTGTAGATTTATTCTTGATTACCTTCTCCTTTAAGCCAAGTTGCTTATTCATAAATGTAATAACGCCAATGAAGAGGTTTATTTCTACCCTTTCTTAAAATATTTAAAACATGCAGTAACAATTGAAAAGATGTTGTATCATAAGGTGCAGAGAAACCAAAAAAAAAAATTAAAAACAACACTTTTGTTGCTTGTCATACAATGTATGCTACTGTACTGGCAACTTACTCTTGAAAGAAATAAAAACAAGGTGTTAACAAAAACAAACATGTGAATTGTACCAAATTCACAAATATTTGGATTAAGCGCTTAAGTAACAAACATGTGTATTGTACCATGCCATTTATATAAGTTCTATGGTTTTTTAATTCATGCTCTTTACAAACATTCCATGCCATTTCTCTCTTTCTTCTTCTTCTTCTTCTTCTTCTTCTTCTTCTTCTTCTTCTTCTTCTTCTCCTTCTTCTTCTTATTCTTCTTCTTCTTCTTCTTCGTATTATTATTATTATTATTATTATTATTATTATTATTATTATTATTATTCCCACTTGGCATTGAAAATGCCAAATGGGGATGGATTGCCTCGAATTCTTCACCTATTTTTCGTTTTTTTTTTCTCGCTTTTTTTTATTTTTTTTCTTCTTCCGCCGAATCGGTTTCCAGACATCTCCGAGACCGCTGAAGCTAGACCAACCAAACTTGGCACATGTATGGAGGGTCATCTGAAGTGGTGCACCTGATAAAAGTTTTTCACCTTGACCTTACTGGTCAAGGTCAAATAGCGAAAAAGGTCAAAAGGTTTTCAGGCAATTACTGCAAGGCCGTTGAAGCTAGAACATCCAAACTTGGCACATATATAAAAAGCAATGAGGTCTGAAGGAACCGATAAAAATTTTTGACCTTGACCTTAACCATGACCTTGAAATCGCGAAAGACGTCATTTATGAAAAACAATGAGTTATCTCGAAAACGGTAAGAGACAGAGCAGCTTTGACCTCATTTCCGACCTCCACCCCCTATACGACGATGCGTAAGGTTTCACTTCCGGTGTCCTTGACCTCCAGGTCGAGTCATTTATGAAAAACAATGAGTTATCTCGCAAACGGTAAGAGACAGAGCAGCTTTGACCTCATTTCCGACCTCCACCCCCTATACGACGATGCGTAAGGTTTCACTTCCGGTGTCCTTGACCTCCAGGTCACTTTCGAGCCCCAAACCGGAAGTTGGCCCTTATCTCGAAAACGGTAAGAGATAGAGCAATTTTGACCTCATTTCCGACCTCCACCCCCTATACGACGATGCGTAAGGTAAAACTTCCGGTGTCCTTGACCTCCAGGTCACTTTCGAGCCCCAAACCGAAAGTTGGCCCTTATCTCGAAAACGGTAAGAGATAGAGCAATTTTGACCTCATTTCCGACCTCCACCCCCTATACGACGATGCGAAAGGTTTCACTTCCGGTGTCCTTGACCTCCAGGTCACATTCGAGCCCCAAACCGAAAGTTGGCCCTTATCTCGAAAACGGTAAGAGATAGAGCAATTTTGACCTCATTTCCGACCTCCACCCCCTATACGACGATGCGTAAGGTATAACTTCCGGTTTCCTTGACCTCCAGGTCACTTTCGAGCCCCAAACCGAAAGTTGGCCCTTATCTCGAAAACGGTAAGAGATAGAGCAATTTTGACCTCATTTCCGACCTCCACCCCCAATACGACGATGCATAAGGTATAACTTCCGGTGTCCTTGACCTCCAGGTCACTTTCGAGCCCCAAACCGGAAGTTGGCCCTTATCTCGAAAACGGTAAGAGATAGAGCAATTTTGACCTCATTTCCGACCTCCACCCCCTATACGACGATGCGTAAGGTATAACTTCCGGTGTCCTTGACCTCCAGGTCACTCTCGAGCCCCAAACCGGAAGTTGGCCCTTATCTCGAAAACGGTAAGAGATAGAGCAATTTTGACCTCATTTCCGACCTCCACCCCCTATACGACGATGCGTAAGGTATAACTTCCGGTGTCCTTGACCTCCAGGTCACTTTCGAGCCCCAAACCGGAAGTTGGCCCTTATCTCGAAAACGGTAAGAGATAGAGCAATTTTGACCTCATTTCCGACCTCCACCCCCTATACGACGATGCGTAAGGTATATCTTCCGGTGTCCTTGACCTCCAGGTCACTTTCGAGCCCCAAACCGGAAGTTGGCCCTTATCTCGAAAACGGTAAGAGATAGAGCAATTTTGACCTCATTTCCGACCTCCACCCCCTATACGACGATAGGTAAGGTATAACTTCCGGTGTCCTTGACCTCCAGGTCACTTTCGAGCCCCAAACCGGAAGTTGGCCCTTATCTCGAAAACGGTAAGAGATAGAGCAATTTTGACCTCATTTCCGACCTCCACCCTCTATACGACGATGCGTGAGGTATAACTTCCGGTGTCCTTGACCTCCAGGTCACTTTCGAGCCCCAAACCGGAAGTTGGCCCTTATCTCGAAAACGGTAAGAGATAGAGCAATTTTGACCTCATTTCCGACCTCCACCCCCTATACGACGATGCGTAAGGTATAACTTCCGGTGTCCTTGACCTCCAGGTCACTCTCGAGCCCCAAACCGGAAGTTGGCCCTTATCTCGAAAACGGTAAGAGATAGAGCAATTTTGACCTCATTTCCGACCTTCACCTCCTATACGACGATGCGTAAGGTATAACTTCCGGTGTCCTTGACCTCCAGGTCACTTTCGAGCCCCAAACCGGAAGTTGGCCCTTATCTCGAAAACGGTAAGAGATAGAGCAATTTTGACCTCATTTCCGACCTCCACCCCCTATACGACGATGCGTAGGGTTTCACTTCCGGTGTCCTTGACCTCCAGGTCACTTTCGAGCCCCAAACCGGAAGTTGGCCCTTATCTCGAAAACGGTAAGAGATAGAGCAATTTTGACCTCATTTTCGACCTCCACCCCCTATACGACGATGCGTAAGGTATAACTTCCGGTGTCCTTGACCTCCAGGTCACTTTCGAGCCCCAAACCGGAAGTTGGCCCTTATCTCGAAAACGGTAAGAGATAGAGCAATTTTGACCTCATTTCCGACCTCCACCCCCTATACGACGATGCGTAAGGTATAACTTCCGGTGTCCTTGACCTCCAGGTCACTTTCGAGCCCCAAACCGGAAGTTGGCCCTTATCTCTAAAACGGTAAGAGATAGAGCAATTTTGACCTCATTTCCGACCTCCACCTCCTATACGACGATGCGTAAGGTATAACTTCCGGTGTCCTTGACCTCCAGGTCACTTTCGAGCCCCAAACCGGAAGTTGGCCCTTATCTCGAAAACGGTAAGAGATAGAGCAATTTTGACCTCATTTCCGACCTCCACCCCCTATACGACGATACGTAAGGTATAACTTCCGGTGTCCTTGACCTCCAGGTCACTTTCGAGCCCCAAACCGGAAGTTGGCCCTTATCTCGAAAACGGTAAGAGATAGAGCAATTTTGACCTCATTTCCGACCTCCACCCCCTATACGACGATGCGTAAGGTATAACTTCCGGTGTCCTTGACCTCCAGGTCACATTCAAGCCCCAAACCGGAAGTTGGCCCTTATCTCGAAAACGGTAAGAGATAGAGCAATTTTGACCTCATTTCCGACCTTCTCCCCCTATACGACGATGCGTAAGGTATAACTTCCGGTGTCGTTGACCTCCAGGTCACTTTCGAGTCCCATACCGGAAGTTGGCCCTTATCTCGAAAACGGTAAGAGATAGAGCAATTTTGACCTCATTTCCGACCTCCACCCCCTATACGACGATGCGTAAGGTATAACTTCCGGTGTCCTTGACCTCCAGGTCACTTTCGAGCCCCAAACCGAAAGTTGGCCCTTATCTCGAAAACGGTAAGAGATAGAGCAATTTTGACCTCATTTCCGACCTCCACCCCCAATACGACGATGCATAAGGTATAACTTCCGGTGTCCTTGACCTCCAGGTCACTTTCGAGCCCCAAACCGGAAGTTGGCCCTTATCTCGAAAACGGTAAGAGATAGAGCAATTTTGACCTCATTTCCGACCTCCACCCCCTATACGACGATGCGTAAGGTATAACTTCCGGTGTCCTTGACCTCCAGGTCACTCTCGAGCCCCAAACCGGAAGTTGGCCCTTATCTCGAAAACGGTAAGAGATAGAGCAATTTTGACCTCATTTCCGACCTCCACCCCCTATACGACGATGCGTAAGGTATAACTTCCAGTGTCCTTGACCTCCAGGTCACTTTCGAGCCCCAAACCGAAAGTTGGCCCTTATCTCGAAAACGGTAAGAGATAGAGCAATTTTGACCTCATTTCCGACCTCCACCCCCTATACGACGATGCGTAAGGTATAACTTCCGGTGTCCTTGACCTCCAGGTCACATTCGAGCCCCAAACCGGAAGTTGGCCCTTATCTCGAAAACGGTAAGAGATAGAGCAATTTTGACCTCATTTCCGACCTCCACCCCCTATACGACGATGCGTAAGGTATAACTTCCGGTGTCCTTGATCTCCAGGTCACTTTCGAGCCCAAAACCGAAAGTTGGCCCTAATCTCGAAAACGGTAAGAGATAGAGCAATTTTGACCTCATTTCCGACCTCCACCCCCTATACGACGATGCGTAAGGTATAACTTCAGGTGTCCTTGACCTCCAGGTCACTCTCGAGCCCCAAACCGGAAGTTGGCCCTTATCTCGAAAACGGTAAGAGATAGAGCAATTTTGACCTCATTTCCGACCTCCACCCCCTATAGGACGATACGTAAGGTATAACTTCCGGTGTCCTTGACCTCCAGGTCACTTTCGAGCCCAAAACCGGAAGTTGGCCCTTATCTCGAAAACGGTAAGAGATAGAGCAATTTTGACCTCATTTCCGACCTCCACCCCCTATAGGACTATACGTAAGGTATAACTTCCGGTGTCCTTGACCTCCAGGTCACTTTCGAGCCCAAAACCGGAAGTTGGCCCTAATCTCGAAAACGGTAAGAGATAGAGCAATTTTGACCTCATTTCCGACCTCCACCCCCTATACGACGATGCGTAAGGTATAACTTCAGGTGTCCTTGACCTCCAGGTCACTCTCGAGCCCCAAACCGGAAGTTGGCCCTTATCTCGAAAACGGTAAGAGATAGAGCAATTTTGACCTCATTTCCGACCTCCACCCCCTATACGACGATGCGTAAGGTATAACTTCCGGTGTCCTTGACCTCCAGGTCACTTTCGAGCCCCAAACCGGAAGTTGGCCCTTATCTCGGAAACGGTAAGAGATAGAGCAATTTTGACCTCATTTCCGACCTCCACCCCCTATACGACTATAGGTAAGGTATAACTTCCGGTGTCCTTGACCTCCAGGTCACTTTCGAGCCCCAAACCGGAAGTTGGCCCTTATCTCGAAAACGGTAAGAGATAGAGCAATTTTGACCTCATTTCCGACCTCCACCCCCTATACGACGATGCGTAAGGTATAACTTCCGGTGTCCTTGACCTCCAGGTCACTTTCGAGCCCCAAACCGGAAGTTGGCCCTTATCTCGGAAACGGTAAGAGATAGAGCAATTTTGACCTCATTTCCGACCTCCACCCCCTATACGACTATAGGTAAGGTATAACTTCCGGTGTCCTTGACCTCCAGGTCACTTTCGAGCCCCAAACCGGAAGTTGGCCCTTATCTCGAAAACGGTAAGAGATAGAGCAATTTTGACCTCATTTCCGACCTCCACCCCCTATACGACGATGCGTAAGGTATAACTTCCGGTGTCCTTGACCTCCAGGTCACTTTCGAGCCCAAAACCGGAAGTTGGCCCTAATCTCGAAAACGGTAAGAGATAGAGCAATTTTGACCTCATTTCCGACCTCCACCCCCTATAGGACTATACGTAAGGTATAACTTCCGGTGTCCTTGACCTCCAGGTCACTTTCGAGCCCAAAACCGGAAGTTGGCCCTAATCTCGAAAACGGTAAGAGATAGAGCAATTTTGACCTCATTTCCGACCTCCACCCCCTATACGACGATGCGTAAGGTATAACTTCCGGTGTCCTTGACCTCCAGGTCACTTTCGACACCCAAACCGGAAGTTGGCCCTTATCTCGAAAACGGTAAGAGATAGAGCAATTTTGACCTCATTTCCGACCTCCACCCCCTATACGACTATAGGTAAGGTATAACTTCCGGTGTCCTTGACCTCCAGGTCACTTTCGAGCCCCAAACCGGAAGTTGGCCCTTATCTCGAAAACGGTAAGAGATAGAGCAATTTTGACCTCATTTCCGACCTCCACCCCCTATACGACGATACGTAAGGTATAACTTCCGGTGTCCTTGACCTCCAGGTCACTTTCGAGCCCAAAACCGGAAGTTGGCCCTAATCTCGAAAACGGTAAGAGATAGAGCAATTTTGACCTCATTTCCGACCTCCACCCCCTATAGGACTATACGTAAGGTATAACTTCCGGTGTCCTTGACCTCCAGGTCACTTTCGAGCCCAAAACCGGAAGTTGGCCCTAATCTCGAAAACGGTAAGAGATAGAGCAATTTTGACCTCATTTCCGACCTCCACCCCCTATACGACGATGCGTAAGGTATAACTTCCGGTGTCCTTGACCTCCAGGTCACTTTCGACACCCAAACCGGAAGTTGGCCCTTATCTCGAAAACGGTAAGAGATAGAGCAATTTTGACCTCATTTCCGACCTCCACCCCCTATACGACTATAGGTAAGGTATAACTTCCGGTGTCCTTGACCTCCAGGTCACTTTCGAGCCCCAAACCGGAAGTTGGCCCTTATCTCGAAAACGGTAAGAGATAGAGCAATTTTGACCTCATTTCCGACCTCCACCCCCTATACGACGATGCGTAAGGTATAACTTCAGGTGTCCTTGACCTCCAGGTCACTCTCGAGCCCCAAACCGGAAGTTGGCCCTTATCTCGAAAACGGTAAGAGATAGAGCAATTTTGACCTCATTTCCGACCTCCACCCCCTATACGACTATAGGTAAGGTATAACTTCCGGTGTCCTTGACCTCCAGGTCACTTTCGAGCCCCAAACCGGAAGTTGGCCCTTATTTCGAAAACGGTAAGAGATAGAGCAATTTTGACCTCATTTCAGACCTCCACCCCCTATAGGACGATACGTAAGGTATAACTTCCGGTGTCCTTGACCTCCAGGTCACTTTCGAGCCCCAAACCGGAAGTTGGCCTCCGGTGTCCTTGACCTCCAGGTCACTCTCGAGCCCCAAACCGAAAGTTGGCCCTTATCTCGAAAACGGTAAGAGATAGAGCAATTTTGACCTCATTTCC
Organism: Protula sp. h YS-2021; assembly: GCA_949752745.1. NCBI lineage: Eukaryota > Metazoa > Annelida > Polychaeta > Sabellida > Serpulidae > Protula > Protula sp. h YS-2021. Next base: position 65,412,463 of record OX457030.1, read on the forward strand.
GACCTCCACCCCCTATACGACGATGCGTAAGGTATAACTTCAGGTGTCCTTGACCTCCAGGTCACTCTCGAGCCCCAAACCGGAAGTTGGCCCTTATCTCGAAAACGGTAAGAGATAGAGCAATTTTGACCTCATTTCCGACCTCCACCCCCTATACGACGATGCGTAAGGTATAACTTCCGGTGTCCTTGACCTCCAGGTCACTTTCGAGCCCCAAACCGGAAGTTGGCCCTTATCTCGAAAACGGTAAGAGATAGAGTAATTTTGACCTCATTTCCGACCTCCACCCCCTATACGACTATAGTTAAGGTATAACTTCCGGTGTCCTTGACCTCCAGGTCACTTTCGAGCCCCAAACCGGAAGTTGGCCCTTGTCTCGAAAACGGTAAGAGATAGAGCAATTTTGACCTCATTTCCGACCTCCACCCCCTATACGACGATGCGTAAGGTATAACTTCAGGTGTCCTTGACCTCCAGGTCACTCTCGAGCCCCAAACCGGAAGTTGGCCCTTATCTCGAAAACGGTAAGAGATAGAGCAATTTTGACCTCATTTCCGACCTCCACCCCCTATACGACGATGCGTAAGGTATAACTTCAGGTGTCCTTGACCTCCAGGTCACTCTCGAGCCCCAAACCGGAAGTTGGCCCTTATCTCGAAAACGGTAAGAGATAGAGCAATTTTGACCTCATTTCCGACCTCCACCCCCTATACGACTATAGGTAAGGTATAACTTCCGGTGTCCTTGACCTCCAGGTCACTTTCGAGCCCCAAACCGGAAGTTGGCCCTTATCTCGAAAACGGTAAGAGATAGAGCAATTTTGACCTCATTTCAGACCTCCACCCCCTATAGGACGATACGTAAGGTATAACTTCCGGTGTCCTTGACCTCCAGGTCACTTTCGAGCCCCAAACCGGAAGTTGGCCTCCGGTGTCCTTGACCTCCAGGTCACTCTCGAGCCCCAAACCGAAAGTTGGCCCTTATCTCGAAAACGGTAAGAGATAGAGCAATTTTGACCTCATTTCCGACCTCCACCCCCTATACGACGATGCGTAAGGTATAACTTCAGGTGTCCTTGACCTCCAGGTCACTCTCGAGCCCCAAACCGGAAGTTGGCCCTTATCTCGAAAACGGTAAGAGATAGAGCAATTTTGACCTCATTTCCGACCTCCACCCCCTATACGACGATGCGTAAGGTATAACTTCCGGTGTCCTTGACCTCCAGGTCACTTTCGAGCCCCAAACCGGAAGTTGGCCCTTATCTCGAAAACGGTAAGAGATAGAGTAATTTTGACCTCATTTCCGACCTCCACCCCCTATACGACTATAGTTAAGGTATAACTTCCGGTGTCCTTGACCTCCAGGTCACTTTCGAGCCCCAAACCGGAAGTTGGCCCTTGTCTCGAAAACGGTAAGAGATAGAGCAATTTTGACCTCATTTCCGACCTCCACCCCCTATACGACGATGCGTAAGGTATAACTTCAGGTGTCCTTGACCTCCAGGTCACTCTCGAGCCCCAAACCGGAAGTTGGCCCTTATCTCGAAAACGGTAAGAGATAGAGCAATTTTGACCTCATTTCCGACCTCCACCCCCTATACGACGATGCGTGAGGTATAACTTCCGGTGTCCTTGACCTCCAGGTCACTTTCGAGCCCCAAACCGGAAGTTGGCCCTTATCTCGAAAACGGTAAGAGATAGAGCAATTTTGACCTCATTTCCGACCTCCACCCCCTATACGACTATAGGTAAGGTATAACTTCCGGTGTCCTTGACCTCCAGGTCACTTTCGAGCCCCAAACCGGAAGTTGGCCCTTATCTCGAAAACGGTAAGAGATAGAGCAATTTTGACCTCATTTCCGACCTCCACCCCCTATAGGACGATACGTAAGGTATAACTTCCGGTGTCCTTGACCTCCAGGTCACTTTCGAGCCCCAAACCGGAAGTTGGCTTCCGGTGTCCTTGACCTCCAGGTCACTTTCGAGCCCCAAACCGGAAGTTGACCTCATTTCCGACCTCCACCCCCTATACGACGATGCGTAGGGTATAACTTCCGGTGTCCTTGACCTCCAGGTCACTTTCGAGCCCCAAACCGAAAGTTGGCCCTTATCTCGAAAACGGTAAGAGATAGAGCAATTTTGACCTCATTTCCGACCTCCACCCCCTATACGACGATGCGTAAGGTATAACTTCAGGTGTCCTTGACCTCCAGGTCACTCTCGAGCCCCAAACCGGAAGTTGGCCCTTATCTCGAAAACGGTAAGAGATAGAGCAATTTTGACCTCATTTCCGACCTCCACCCCCTATACGACGATGCGTAAGGTATAACTTCCGGTGTCCTTGACCTCCAGGTCACTTTCGAGCCCCAAACCGGAAGTTGGCCCTTATCTCGAAAACGGTAAGAGATAGAGTAATTTTGACCTCATTTCCGACCTCCACCCCCTATACGACTATAGGTAAGGTATAACTTCCGGTGTCCTTGACCTCCAGGTCACTTTCGAGCCCCAAACCGGAAGTTGGCCCTTGTCTCGAAAACGGTAAGAGATAGAGCAATTTTGACCTCATTTCCGACCTCCACCCCCTATACGACGATGCGTAAGGTATAACTTCAGGTGTCCTTGACCTCCAGGTCACTCTCGAGCCCCAAACCGGAAGTTGGCCCTTATCTCGAAAACGGTAAGATATAGAGCAATTTTGACCTCATTTCCGACCTCCACCCCCTATACGACGATGCGTGAGGTATAACTTCCGGTGTCCTTGACCTCCAGGTCACTTTCGAGCCCCAAACCGGAAGTTGGCCCTTATCTCGAAAACGGTAAGAGATAGAGCAATTTTGACCTCATTTCCGACCTCCACCCCCTATACGACTATAGGTAAGGTATAACTTCCGGTGTCCTTGACCTCCAGGTCACTTTCGAGCCCCAAACCGGAAGTTGGCCCTTATCTCGAAAACGGTAAGAGATAGAGCAATTTTGACCTCATTTCCGACCTCCACCCCCTATAGGACGATACGTAAGGCATAACTTCCGGTGTCCTTGACCTCCAGGTCACTTTCGAGCCCCAAACCGGAAGTTGGCTTCCGGTGTCCTTGACCTCCAGGTCACTCTCGAGCCCCAAACCGGAAGTTGGCCCTTATCTCGAAAACGGTAAGAGATAGAGCAATTTTGACCTCATTTCCGACCTCCACCCCTATACGACGATGCGTAAGGTATAACTTCCGGTGTCCTTAACCTCCAGGTCATTTTCGAGCCCCAAACCGGAAGTTGGCCCTTATCTCGAAAACGGTAAGATATAGAGCAATTTTGACCTCATTTCCGACCTCCACCCCCTATACGACGATGCGTGAGGTATAACTTCCGGTGTCCTTGACCTCCAGGTCACTTTCGAGCCCCAAACCGGAAGTTGGCCCTTATCTCGAAAACGGTAAGAGATAGAGCAATTTTGACCTCATTTCCGACCTCCACCCCCTATACGACTATAGGTAAGGTATAACTTCCGGTGTCCTTGACCTCCAGGTCACTTTCGAGCCCCAAACCGGAAGTTGGCCCTTATCTCGAAAACGGTAAGAGATAGAGCAATTTTGACCTCATTTCCGACCTCCACCCCCTATAGGACGATACGTAAGGCATAACTTCCGGTGTCCTTGACCTCCAGGTCACTTTCGAGCCCCAAACCGGAAGTTGGCTTCCGGTGTCCTTGACCTCCAGGTCACTCTCGAGCCCCAAACCGGAAGTTGGCCCTTATCTCGAAAACGGTAAGAGATAGAGCAATTTTGACCTCATTTCCGACCTCCACCCCTATACGACGATGCGTAAGGTATAACTTCCGGTGTCCTTAACCTCCAGGTCATTTTCGAGCCCCAAACCGGAAGTTGGCCCTTATCTCGAAAACGGTAAGAGATAGAGCAATTTTGACCTCATTTCCGACCTCCACTCCCTATAGGACGATACGTAAGGTATAACTTCCGGTGTCCTTGACCTCCAGGTCACTTTCGAGCCCAAAACCGGAAGTTGGCCCTTATCTCGAAAACGGTAAGAGATAGAGCAATTTTGACCTCATTTCCAACCTCCACCCCCTATAGGACGATACGTAAGGTATAACTTCCGGTGTCCTTGACCTCCAGGTCACTTTCGAGCCCCAAACCGGAAGTTGGCTTCCGGTGTCCTTGACCTCCAGGTCACTTTCGAGCCCCAAACCGGAAGTTGGCCCTTATCTCGAAAACGGTAAGAGATAGAGCAATTTTGACCTCATTTCCGACCTCCACCCCCTATACGACGATGCGTAAGGTATAACTTCAGGTGTCCTTGACCTCCAGGTCACTCTCGAGCCCCAAACCGGAAGTTGGCCCTTATCTCGAAAACGGTAAGAGATAGAGCAATTTTGACCTCATTTCCGACCTCCACCCCCTATACGACGATGCGAGAGGTATAACTTCCGGTGTCCTTGACCTCCAGGTCACTTTCGAGCCCCAAACCGGAAGTTGGCCCTTATCTCGAAAACGGTAAGAGATAGAGCAATTTTGACCTCATTTCCGACCTCCACCCCCTATACGACTATAGGTAAGGTATAACTTCCGGTGTCCTTGACCTCCAGGTCACTTTCGAGCCCCAAACCGGAAGTTGGCCCTTATCTCGAAAACGGTAAGAGATAGAGCAATTTTGACCTCATTTCCGACCTCCACCCCCTATAGGACGATACGTAAGGTATAACTTCCGGTGTCCTTGACCTCCAGGTCACTTTCGAGCCCCAAACCGGAAGTTGGCTTCCGGTGTCCTTGACCTCCAGGTCACTCTCGAGCCCCAAACCGGAAGTTGGCCCTTATCTCGAAAACGGTAAGAGATAGAGCAATTTTGACCTCATTTCCGACCTCCACCCCCTATACGACGATGCGTAAGGTATAACTTCCGGTGTCCTTAACCTCCAGGTCATTTTCGAGCCCCAAACCGGAAGTTGGCCCTTATCTCGAAAACGGTAAGAGATAGAGCAATTTTGACCTCATTTCCGACCTCCACCCCCTATAGGACGATACGTAAGGTATAACTTCCGGTGTCCTTGACCTCCAGGTCACTTTCGAGCCCAAAACCGGAAGTTGGCCCTTATCTCGAAAACGGTAAGAGATAGAGCAATTTTGACCTCATTTCCAACCTCCACCCCCTATAGGACGATACGTAAGGTATAACTTCCGGTGTCCTTGACCTCCAGGTCACTTTCGAGCCCAAAACCGGAAGTTGGCTTCCGGTGTCCTTGACCTCCAGGTCACTCTCGAGCCCCAAACCGGAAGTTGGCCCTTATCTCGAAAACGGTAAGAGATAGAGCAATTTTGACCTCATTTCCGACCTCCACCCCCTATACGACGATGCGTAAGGTATAACTTCCGGTGTCCTTAACCTCCAGGTCACTTTCGAGCCCCAAACCGGAAGTTGGCCCTTATCTCGAAAACGGTAAGAGATAGAGCAATTTTGACCTCATTTCCGACCTCCACCCCCTATAGGACGATACGTAAGGTATAACTTCCGGTGTCCTTGACCTCTAGGTCACTTTCGAGCCCAAAACCGGAAGTTGGCCCTTATCTCGAAAACGGTAAGAGATAGAGCAATTTTGACCTCATTTCCGACCTCCACCCCCTATAGGACTATACGTAAGGTATAACTTCCGGTGTCCTTGACCTCCAGGTCACTTTCGAGCCCAAAACCGGAAGTTGGCTTCCGGTGTCCTTGACCTCCAGGTCACTCTCGAGCCCCAAACCGGAAGTTGGCCCTTATCTCGAAAACGGTAAGAGATAGAGCAATTTTGACCTCATTTCCGACCTCCACCCCCTATACGACGATGCGTAAGGTATAACTTCCGGTGTCCTTAACCTCCAGGTCATTTTCGAGCCCCAAACCGGAAGTTGGCCCTTATCTCGAAAACGGTAAGAGATAGAGCAATTTTGACCTCATTTCCGACCTCCACCCCCTATAGGACGATACGTAAGGTATAACTTCCGGTGTCCTTGACCTCCAGGTCACTTTCGAGCCCAAAACCGGAAGTTGGCCCTTATCTCGAAAACGGTAAGAGATAGAGCAATTTTGACCTCATTTCCGACCTCCACCCCCTATAGGACGATACGTAAGGTATAACTTCCGGTGTCCTTGACCTCCAGGTCACTTTCGAGCCCAAAACCGGAAGTTGGCCCTTATCTCGAAAACGGTAAGAGATAGAGCAATTTTGACCTCATTTTCGACCTCCACCCCCTATACGACGATGCGTAAGGTATAACTTCAGGTGTCCTTGACCTCCAGGTCACTCTCGAGCCCCAAACCGGAAGTTGGCCCTTATCTCGAAAACGGTAAGAGATAGAGCAATTTTGACCTCATTTCCGACCTCCACCCCCTATAGGACGATACGTAAGGTATAACTTCCGGTGTCCTTGACCTCTAGGTCACTTTCGAGCCCAAAACCGGAAGTTGGCCCTTATCTCGAAAACGGTAAGAGATAGAGCAATTTTGACCTCATTTCCGACCTCCACCCCCTATAGGACTATACGTAAGGTATAACTTCCGGTGTCCTTGACCTCCAGGTCACTTTCGAGCCCAAAACCGGAAGTTGGCTTCCGGTGTCCTTGACCTCCAGGTCACTCTCGAGCCCCAAACCGGAAGTTGGCCCTTATCTCGAAAACGGTAAGAGATAGAGCAATTTTGACCTCATTTCCGACCTCCACCCCCTATACGACGATGCGTAAGGTATAACTTCCGGTGTCCTTAACCTCCAGGTCATTTTCGAGCCCCAAACCGGAAGTTGGCCCTTATCTCGAAAACGGTAAGAGATAGAGCAATTTTGACCTCATTTCCGACCTCCACCCCCTATAGGACGATACGTAAGGTATAACTTCCGGTGTCCTTGACCTCCAGGTCACTTTCGAGCCCAAAACCGGAAGTTGGCCCTTATCTCGAAAACGGTAAGAGATAGAGCAATTTTGACCTCATTTCCGACCTCCACCCCCTATAGGACGATACGTAAGGTATAACTTCCGGTGTCCTTGACCTCCAGGTCACTTTCGAGCCCAAAACCGGAAGTTGGCCCTTATCTCGAAAACGGTAAGAGATAGAGCAATTTTGACCTCATTTTCGACCTCCACCCCCTATACGACGATGCGTAAGGTATAACTTCAGGTGTCCTTGACCTCCAGGTCACTCTCGAGCCCCAAACCGGAAGTTGGCCCTTATCTCGAAAACGGTAAGAGATAGAGCAATTTTGACCTCATTTCCGACCTCCACCCCCTATACGACGATGCGTAAGGTATAACTTCCGGTGTCCTTGACCTCCAGGTCACTTTCGAGCCCCAAACCGGAAGTTGGCCCTTATCTCGAAAACGGTAAGAGATAGAGCAATTTTGACCTCATTTCCGACCTCCACCCCCTATACGACTATAGGTAAGGTATAACTTCCGGTGTCCTTGACCTCCAGGTCACTTTCGAGCCCCAAACCGGAAGTTGGCCCTTATCTCGAAAACGGTAAGAGATAGAGCAATTTTGACCTCATTTCCGACCTCCACCCCCTATAGGACGATACGTAAGGTATAACTTCCGGTGTCCTTGACCTCCAGGTCACTTTCGAGCCCCAAACCGGAAGTTGGCTTCCGGTGTCCTTGACCTCCAGGTCACTTTCGAGCCCCAAACCGGAAGTTGGCCCTTATCTCGAAAACGGTAAGAGATAGAGCAATTTTGACCTCATTTCCGACCTCCACCCCCTATACGACGATGCGTAAGGTATAACTTCCGGTGTCCTTGACCTCCAGGTCACTTTCGAGCCCCAAACCGGAAGTTGGCCCTTATCTCGAAAACGGTAAGAGATAGAGCAATTTTGACCTCATTTCCGACCTCCACCCCCTATAGGACGATACGTAAGGTATAACTTCCGGTGTCCTTGACCTCCAGGTCACTTTCGAGCCCAAAACCGGAAGTTGGCCCTTATCTCGAAAACGGTAAGAGATAGAGCAATTTTGACCTCATTTCCGACCTCCACCCCCTATACGACGATGCGTAAGGTATAACTTCAGGTGTCCTTGACCTCCAGGTCACTCTCGAGCCCCAAACCGGAAGTTGGCCCTTATCTCGAAAACGGTAAGAGATAGAGCAATTTTGACCTCATTTCCGACCTCCACCCCCTATACGACGATGCGTAAGGTATAACTTCCGGTGTCCTTGACCTCCAGGTCACTTTCGAGCCCCAAACCGGAAGTTGGCCCTTATCTCGAAAACGGTAAGAGATAGAGCAATTTTGACCTCATTTCCGACCTCCACCCCCTATACGACTATAGGTAAGGTATAACTTCCGGTGTCCTTGACCTCCAGGTCACTTTCGAGCCCCAAACCGGAAGTTGGCCCTTATCTCGAAAACGGTAAGAGATAGAGCAATTTTGACCTCATTTCCGACCTCCACCCCCTATAGGACGATACGTAAGGTATAACTTCCGGTGTCCTTGACCTCCAGGTCACTTTCGAGCCCCAAACCGGAAGTTGGCTTCCGGTGTCCTTGACCTCCAGGTCACTTTCGAGCCCCAAACCGGAAGTTGGCCCTTATCTCGAAAACGGTAAGAGATAGAGCAATTTTGACCTCATTTCCGACCTCCACCCCCTATACGACGATGCGTAAGGTATAACTTCCGGTGTCCTTAACCTCCAGGTCACTTTCGAGCCCCAAACCGGAAGTTGGCCCTTATCTCGAAAACGGTAAGAGATAGAGCAATTTTGACCTCATTTCCGACCTCCACCCCCTATAGGACGATACGTAAGGTATAACTTCCGGTGTCCTTGACCTCCAGGTCACTTTCGAGCCCAAAACCGGAAGTTGGCCCTTATCTCGAAAACGGTAAGAGATAGAGCAATTTTGACCTCATTTCCGACCTCCACCCCCTATAGGACGATACGTAAGGTATAACTTCCGGTGTCCTTGACCTCCAGGTCACTTTCGAGCCCAAAACCGGAAGTTGGCCCTTATCTCGAAAACGGTAAGAGATATAGCAATTTTGACCTCATTTCCGACCTCCACCCCCTATACGACGATGCGTAAGGTATAACTTCAGGTGTCCTTGACCTCCAGGTCACTCTCGAGCCCCAAACCGGAAGTTGGCCCTTATCTCGAAAACGGTAAGAGATAGAGCAATTTTGACCTCATTTCCGACCTCCACCCCCTATACGACGATGCGTAAGGTATAACTTCCGGTGTCCTTGACCTCCAGGTCACTTTCGAGCCCCAAACCGGAAGTTGGCCCTTATCTCGAAAACGGTAAGAGATAGAGCAATTTTGACCTCATTTCCGACCTCCACCCCCTATACGACTATAGGTAAGGTATAACTTCCGGTGTCCTTGACCTCCAGGTCACTTTCGAGCCCCAAACCGGAAGTTGGCCCTTATCTCGAAAACGGTAAGAGATATAGCAATTTTGACCTCACTTCCGACCTCCACCCCCTATACGACGATGCGTAAGGTATAACTTCAGGTGTCCTTGACCTCCAGGTCACTCTCGAGCCCCAAACCGGAAGTTGGCCCTTATCTCGAAAACGGTAAGAGATAGAGCAATTTTGACCTCATTTCCGACCTCCACCCCCTATACGACGATGCGTAAGGTATAACTTCCGGTGTCCTTGACCTCCAGGTCACTTTCGAGCCCCAAACCGGAAGTTGGCCCTTATCTCGAAAACGGTAAGAGATAGAGCAATTTTGACCTCATTTCCGACCTCCACCCCCTATACGACTATAGGTAAGGTATAACTTCCGGTGTCCTTGACCTCCAGGTCACTTTCGAGCCCCAAACCGGAAGTTGGCCCTTATCTCGAAAACGGTAAGAGATAGAGCAATTTTGACCTCATTTCCGACCTCCACCCCCTATAGGACGATACGTAAGGTATAACTTCCGGTGTCCTTGACCTCCAGGTCACTTTCGAGCCCCAAACCGGAAGTTGGCTTCCGGTGTCCTTGACCTCCAGGTCACTTTCGAGCCCCAAACCGGAAGTTGGCCCTTATCTCGAAAACGGTAAGAGATAGAGCAATTTTGACCTCATTTAGGACCTCCGCCCCCTATACGACCATACGTAAGGTATAACTTCCGGTGTCCTTGACCTCCAGGTCACTTTCGAGCCCCAAACCGGAAGTTGGCCCTTATCTCGAAAACGGTAAGAGATAGAGCAATTTTGACCTCATTTCCGACCTCCACCCCCTATACGACGATACGTAGGGTATAACTTCCGGTGTCCTTGACCTCCAGGTCATTTTCGAGCCCCAAACCGGAAGTTGGCCCTTATCTCGAAAACGGTAAGAGATAGAGCAATTTTGACCTCATTTCCGACCTCCACCCCCTATACGACGATACGTAGGGTATAACTTCCGGTGTCCTTGACCTCCAGGTCATTTTCGAGCCCCAAACCGGAAGTTGGCCCTTATCTCGAAAACGGTAAGAGATAGAGCAATTTTGACCTCATTTCCGACCTCCACCCCCTATACGACGATACGTAAGGTATAACTTCCGGTGTCCTTGACCTCCAGGTCACTTTCGAGCCCAAAACCGGAAGTTGGCCCTTATCTCGAAAACGGTAAGAGATAGAGCAATTTTGACCTCATTTCCGACCTCCACCCCCTATACGACGATACGTAGGGTATAACTTCCGGTGTCCTTGACCTCCAGGTCATTTTCGAGCCCCAAACCGGAAGTTGGCCCTTATCTCGAAAACGGTAAGAGATAGAGCAATTTTGACCTCATTTCCGACCTCCACCCCCTATAGGACGATACGTAAGGTATAACTTCCGGTGTCCTTGACCTCCAGGTCACTTTCGAGCCCCAAACCGGAAGTTGGCTCTTATCTCGAAAACGGTAAGAGATAGAGCAATTTTGACCTCATTTCCGACCTCCACCCCCTATAGGACGATACGTAAGGTATAACTTCCGGTGTCCTTGACCTCCAGGTCACTTTCGAGCCCAAAACCGGAAGTTGGCCCTTATCTCGAAAACGGTAAGAGATAGAGCAATTTTGACCTCATTTCCGACCTCCACCCCCTATAGGACGATACGTAAGGTATAACTTCCGGTGTCCTTGACCTCCAGGTCACTTTCGAGCCCCAAACCGGAAGTTGGCTTCCGGTGTCCTTGACCTCCAGGTCACTTTCGAGCCCCAAACCGGAAGTTGGCCCTTATCTCGAAAACGGTAGGAGATAGAGCAATTTTGACCTCATTTAGGACCTCCGCCCCCTATACGACCATACGTAAGGTATAACTTCCGGTGTCCTTGACCTCCAGGTCACTTTCGAGCCCCAAACCGGAAGTTGGCCCTTATCTCGAAAACGGTAAGAGATAGAGCAATTTTGACCTCATTTCCGACCTCCACCCCCTATACGACGATGCGTAAGGTATAACTTCAGGTGTCCTTGACCTCCAGGTCACTCTCGAGCCCCAAACCGGAAGTTGGCCCTTATCTCGAAAACGGTAAGAGATAGAGCAATTTTGACCTCATTTCCGACCTCCACCCCCTATACGACGATGCGTAAGGTATAACTTCCGGTGTCCTTGACCTCCAGGTCACTTTCGAGCCCCAAACCGGAAGTTGGCCCTTATCTCGAAAACGGTAAGAGATAGAGCAATTTTGACCTCATTTCCGACCTCCACCCCCTATACGACTATAGGTAAGGTATAACTTCCGGTGTCCTTGACCTCCAGGTCACTTTCGAGCCCCAAACCGGAAGTTGGCCCTTATCTCGAAAACGGTAAGAGATATAGCAATTTTGACCTCACTTCCGACCTCCACCCCCTATACGACGATGCGTAAGGTATAACTTCAGGTGTCCTTGACCTCCAGGTCACTCTCGAGCCCCAAACCGGAAGTTGGCCCTTATCTCGAAAACGGTAAGAGATAGAGCAATTTTGACCTCATTTCCGACCTCCACCCCCTATACGACGATGCGTAAGGTATAACTTCCGGTGTCCTTGACCTCCAGGTCACTTTCGAGCCCCAAACCGGAAGTTGGCCCTTATCTCGAAAACGGTAAGAGATAGAGCAATTTTGACCTCATTTCCGACCTCCACCCCCTATACGACTATAGGTAAGGTATAACTTCCGGTGTCCTTGACCTCCAGGTCACTTTCGAGCCCCAAACCGGAAGTTGGCCCTTATCTCGAAAACGGTAAGAGATAGAGCAATTTTGACCTCATTTCCGACCTCCACCCCCTATAGGACGATACGTAAGGTATAACTTCCGGTGTCCTTGACCTCCAGGTCACTTTCGAGCCCCAAACCGGAAGTTGGCTTCCGGTGTCCTTGACCTCCAGGTCACTTTCGAGCCCCAAACCGGAAGTTGGCCCTTATCTCGAAAACGGTAAGAGATAGAGCAATTTTGACCTCATTTAGGACCTCCGCCCCCTATACGACCATACGTAAGGTATAACTTCCGGTGTCCTTGACCTCCAGGTCACTTTCGAGCCCCAAACCGGAAGTTGGCCCTTATCTCGAAAACGGTAAGAGATAGAGCAATTTTGACCTCATTTCCGACCTCCACCCCCTATACGACGATACGTAGGGTATAACTTCCGGTGTCCTTGACCTCCAGGTCATTTTCGAGCCCCAAACCGGAAGTTGGCCCTTATCTCGAAAACGGTAAGAGATAGAGCAATTTTGACCTCATTTCCGACCTCCACCCCCTATACGACGATACGTAGGGTATAACTTCCGGTGTCCTTGACCTCCAGGTCATTTTCGAGCCCCAAACCGGAAGTTGGCCCTTATCTCGAAAACGGTAAGAGATAGAGCAATTTTGACCTCATTTCCGACCTCCACCCCCTATACGACGATACGTAAGGTATAACTTCCGGTGTCCTTGACCTCCAGGTCACTTTCGAGCCCAAAACCGGAAGTTGGCCCTTATCTCGAAAACGGTAAGAGATAGAGCAATTTTGACCTCATTTCCGACCTCCACCCCCTATACGACGATACGTAGGGTATAACTTCCGGTGTCCTTGACCTCCAGGTCATTTTCGAGCCCCAAACCGGAAGTTGGCCCTTATCTCGAAAACGGTAAGAGATAGAGCAATTTTGACCTCATTTCCGACCTCCACCCCCTATAGGACGATACGTAAGGTATAACTTCCGGTGTCCTTGACCTCCAGGTCACTTTCGAGCCCCAAACCGGAAGTTGGCTCTTATCTCGAAAACGGTAAGAGATAGAGCAATTTTGACCTCATTTCCGACCTCCACCCCCTATAGGACGATACGTAAGGTATAACTTCCGGTGTCCTTGACCTCCAGGTCACTTTCGAGCCCAAAACCGGAAGTTGGCCCTTATCTCGAAAACGGTAAGAGATAGAGCAATTTTGACCTCATTTCCGACCTCCACCCCCTATAGGACGATACGTAAGGTATAACTTCCGGTGTCCTTGACCTCCAGGTCACTTTCGAGCCCCAAACCGGAAGTTGGCCCTTATCTCGAAAACGGTAAGAGATAGAGCAATTTTGACCTCATTTAGGACCTCCGCCCCCTATACGACCATACGTAAGGTATAACTTCCGGTGTCCTTGACCTCCAGGTCACTTTCGAGCCCCAAACCGGAAGTTGGCCCTTATCTCGAAAACGGTAAGAGATAGAGCAATTTTGACCTCATTTCCGACCTCCACCCCCTATAGGACGATACGTAAGGTATAACTTCCGGTGTCCTTGACCTCCAGGTCACTTTCGAGCCCCAAACCGGAAGTTGGCTTCCGGTGTCCTTGACCTCCAGGTCACTTTCGAGCCCCAAACCGGAAGTTGGCCCTTATCTCGAAAACGGTAAGAGATAGAGCAATTTTGACCTCATTTAGGACCTCCGCCCCCTATACGACCATACGTAAGGTATAACTTCCGGTGTCCTTGACCTCCAGGTCACTTTCGAGCCCCAAACCGGAAGTTGGCCCTTATCTCGAAAACGGTAAGAGATAGAGCAATTTTGACCTCATTTCCGACCTCCACCCCCTATACGACGATACGTAGGGTATAACTTCCGGTGTCCTTGACCTCCAGGTCATTTTCGAGCCCCAAACCGGAAGTTGGCCCTTATCTCGAAAACGGTAAGAGATAGAGCAATTTTGACCTCATTTCCGACCTCCACCCCCTATACGACGATACGTAGGGTATAACTTCCGGTGTCCTTGACCTCCAGGTCATTTTCGAGCCCCAAACCGGAAGTTGGCCCTTATCTCGAAAACGGTAAGAGATAGAGCAATTTTGACCTCATTTCCGACCTCCACCCCCTATACGACGATACGTAGGGTATAACTTCCGGTGTCCTTGACCTCCAGGTCATTTTCGAGCCCCAAACCGGAAGTTGGCCCTTATCTCGAAAACGGTAAGAGATAGAGCAATTTTGACCTCATTTCCGACCTCCACCCCCTATACGACGATACGTAGGGTATAACTTCCGGTGTCCTTGACCTCCAGGTCATTTTCGAGCCCCAAACCGGAAGTTGGCCCTTATCTCGAAAACGGTAAGAGATAGAGCAATTTTGACCTCATTTCCGACCTCCACCCCCTATACGACGATACGTAAGGTATAACTTCCGGTGTCCTTGACCTCCAGGTCACTTTCGAGCCCAAAACCGGAAGTTGGCCCTTATCTCGAAAACGGTAAGAGATAGAGCAATTTTGACCTCATTTCCGACCTCCACCCCCTATACGACGATACGTAGGGTATAACTTCCGGTGTCCTTGACCTCCAGGTCATTTTCGAGCCCCAAACCGGAAGTTGGCCCTTATCTCGAAAACGGTAAGAGATAGAGCAATTTTGACCTCATTTCCGACCTCCACCCCCTATAGGACGATACGTAAGGTATAACTTCCGGTGTCCTTGACCTCCAGGTCACTTTCGAGCCCCAAACCGGAAGTTGGCTCTTATCTCGAAAACGGTAAGAGATAGAGCAATTTTGACCTCATTTCCGACCTCCACCCCCTATAGGACGATACGTAAGGTATAACTTCCGGTGTCCTTGACCTCCAGGTCACTTTCGAGCCCAAAACCGGAAGTTGGCCCTTATCTCGAAAACGGTAAGAGATAGAGCAATTTTGACCTCATTTCCGACCTCCACCCCCTATAGGACGATACGTAAGGTATAACTTCCGGTGTCCTTGACCTCCAGGTCACTTTCGAGCCCCAAACCGGAAGTTGGCTTCCGGTGTCCTTGACCTCCAGGTCACTTTCGAGCCCCAAACCGGAAGTTGGCCCTTATCTCGAAAACGGTAAGAGATAGAGCAATTTTGACCTCATTTAGGACCTCCGCCCCCTATACGACCATACGTAAGGTATAACTTCCGGTGTCCTTGACCTCCAGGTCACTTTCGAGCCCCAAACCGGAAGTTGGCCCTTATCTCGAAAACGGTAAGAGATAGAGCAATTTTGACCTCATTTCCGACCTCCACCCCCTATACGACGATACGTAGGGTATAACTTCCGGTGTCCTTGACCTCCAGGTCATTTTCGAGCCCCAAACCGGAAGTTGGCCCTTATCTCGAAAACGGTAAGAGATAGAGCAATTTTGACCTCATTTCCGACCTCCACCCCCTATACGACGATACGTAAGGTATAACTTCCGGTGTCCTTGACCTCCAGGTCACTTTCGAGCCCAAAACCGGAAGTTGGCCCTTATCTCGAAAACGGTAAGAGATAGAGCAATTTTGACCTCATTTCCGACCTCCACCCCCTATACGACGATACGTAGGGTATAACTTCCGGTGTCCTTGACCTCCAGGTCATTTTCGAGCCCCAAACCGGAAGTTGGCCCTTATCTCGAAAACGGTAAGAGATAGAGCAATTTTGACCTCATTTCCGACCTCCACCCCCTATAGGACGATACGTAAGGTATAACTTCCGGTGTCCTTGACCTCCAGGTCACTTTCGAGCCCCAAACCGGAAGTTGGCCCTTATCTCGAAAACGGTAAGAGATAGAGCAATTTTGACCTCATTTCCGACCTCCACCCCCTATACGACGATGCGTAAGGTATAACTTCCGGTGTCCTTGACCTCCAGGTCATTTTCGAGCCTCAAACCGGAAGTTGGCTCTTATCTCGAAAACGGTAAGAGATAGAGCAATTTTGACCTCATTTCCGACCTCCACCCCCTATAGGACGATACGTAAGGTATAACTTCCGGTGTCCTTGACCTCCAGGTCACTTTCGAGCCCAAAACCGGAAGTTGGCCCTTATCTCGAAAACGGTAAGAGATAGAGCAATTTTGACCTCATTTCCGACCTCCACCCCCTATACGACTATAGGTAAGGTATAACTTGCGGTGTCCTTGACCTCCAGGTCACTTTCGAGCCCCAAACCGGAAGTTGGCCCTTATCTCGAAAACGGTAAGAGATAGAGCAATTTTGACCTCATTTCCGACCTCCACCCCCTATACGACGATGCGTAAGGTATAACTTCCGGTGTCCTTGACCTCCAGGTCACTTTCGAGCCCCAAACCGGAAGTTGGCCCTTATCTCGAAAACGGTAAGAGATAGAGCAATTTTGACCTCATTTCTGACCTCCACCCCCTATACGACGATGCGTAAGGTATAACTTCCGGTGTCCTTGACCTCCAGGTCACTTTCGAGCCCCAAACCGGAAGTTGGCCCTTATCTCGAAAACGGTAAGAGATAGAGCAATTTTGACCTCATTTCCGACCTCCACCCCCTATAGGGCGATACGTAAGGTATAACTTCCGGTGTCCTTGACCTCCAGGTCACTTTCGAGCCCCAAACCGGAAGTTGGCCCTTATCTCGAAAACGGTAAGAGATAGAGCAATTTTGACGTGATTTGATCTCAGATCTTTCCAAACTAGTACATGACGTGCAAGTATCGCTGTTAATCAGCAAATTTAATGTCTAGCATGGAATAATAAAACATCCAAAAAAGCAAAAAAGTTATAGCAGTAATACTTAAAAAAGAGTCGCTGTAGCTCCATTTAAGAAAAGCGTGAAAAAGTAGGAAAAAATAAACATAAGTATTACAGAAGAAAAGCCCTCAGCAAGGGGAAATACATTGTTCATCACTACGGTCTTTGCGTTAGCTTTTTCTGTCAGCTTTTTCTGTCAGCTTTTCTGTCAGCTTTTCTGTCAGCTTCTCTGTCAGCTTCTCTGTCAGCTTCTCTGTCAGCTTCTCTGTCAGCTTCTCTGTCAGCTTTTCTGTCAGCTTCTCTGTCAGCTTTTCTGTCAGCTTTTCTGTCAGCTTTTCTGTCAGCTTTTCTGTCAGCTTTTCTGTCAGCTTTTCTGTCAGCTTTTCTGTCAGCTTTTCTGTCAGCTTTTCTGTCAGCTTTTCTGTCAGCTTTTCTGTCAGCTTTTCTGTCAGCTTTTCTGTCAGCTTTTCTGTCAGCTTTTCTGTCAGCTTTTCTGTCAGCTTTTCTGTCAGCTTTTCTGTCAGCTTTTCTGTCAGCTTTTCTGTCAGCTTTTCTGTCAGCTTTTCTGTCAGCTTTTCTGTCAGCTTTTCTGTCAGCTTTTCTGTCAGCTTTTCTGTCAGCTTTTCTGTCAGCTTTTCTGTCAGCTTTGGACTTTGTACTGTGTCTGTATGTATGCTCTGTCATCTGCACTACCTGCAGACAATGAAATGTAACACGAGATTTAATTCACACTTTTGCGACATGATATAGTTTAAACCTTTTTTGGGTAATCCGCAAAAATGACTGAATAAAACTTTTTTAGAGAACAACTGTTATTATCTTAAATACTAGAATAAAAATACTACGGATGGTGGAAAAGGAAACAATAGAACTTGTAGATTTATTCTTAATTACCTTCTCCTTTAAGCCAAGTTGTATATTCATAAATGTAATAACGCCAATGAAGAGGTTTATTTCTACCCTTTCTTAAAATATTTAAAACGTGCAGTAACAATTGAAAAGATGTTGTATCATAAGGTGCAGAGAAACCAAAAAAAAAAATAAATAAAAACAACACTTTTGTGGCTTGTCATACAATGTATGCTACTGTACTGGCAACTTACTCTTGAAAGAAATAAAAACAAGGTGTTAACAAAAACAAACATGTGAATCGTACCAAATTCACAAATATTTGGATTAAGCGCTTAAGTAACAAACATGTGTATTGTACCATGCCATTTATATAAGTTCCATGGTTTTCTAATTCATGCTCTTTACATACATTCCATGCCATTTCTCTCTTTCTTCTTCTTCTTCTTCTTCTTCTTCTTCTTCTTCTTCTTCTTCTTCTCCTTCTTCTTCTTCTTCTTCTTCGTAGTATTATTATTATTATTATGATTATTATTACTGTTATTATTATTATTATTATTGCAACATTTATAACGCCCTTATTCAACAATTTGTTCTAAAGGCTACCATATACAACATGCATGCATTGGCTATGACAAAACTTAAACAATATCAGAATAAATAGAAATCTGACTAATATCAAATGAAACAATACATTACACTAAAAAAAGAAATTACAGTGAATAACCACGTTTAAAGAGATGAGTTTTTAACAATTTTTTAAAAAACGTCTACGCTGTTTTTATAAACTCCATGTTTTTCATAAATTCCAGGTTTTTTTTTATAAATTTAATAATATATAGATTTCAGACTATTTATATAAATTCCATTTTTACTATAAATTTAATGCTTTTTACATAAATTCGATGTCATATCTAAAATTTTCATGAATTTTGTTTTAAAAATGTCAGCTTTTCTGTCAGCTCTTCTGTCAGCATGTCTGTCAGCTTTTCTGTCAGCTGTTGACTTTGTGCTGTGTCTGTATGTATGCTCTGTCATCTACACTACCTGCAGACAATGAAATGTAACACGAGATTTAATAACACTTTTGCGACATGCTATAGTTTAAACCTTTTTGTTGTAATCCGCGAAAAATGACTGAATAAAAATTTTTTAGAGAACAACTGTTATTATCTTAAATACTAGAATAAAAATAGTACGGTTGCTTGGAAAGGAAACATTAGAACTTGTAGATTTATTCTTGATTATCTTCTCCTTCAAACCAAGTTGTATATTCATAAATGTAATAACGCCAATGAAGAGGATTATTTCTACCCTTTCTTAAAATATTTAAAACATGCAGTAACAATTGAAAAGATGTTGTATCATAAGGTGCAGAGAAACCAAAAAAATAATAAAAGCAACACTTTGGTGGCTTGTTATACAATGTATGCTACTGTACTGGCAACTTACTCTTGAAGGAATTTAAAAACAAAGTGTTAACAAAAACAAACATGTAAATCGTACCACATTCACAAATATTTGGATTAAGCGCTTAAGTAACAAACATGTGTATTGTACCATGCCATTTATATAAGTTCCAGGGTTTTTCAATTCATGCCCTTTACATACATTCCAAGCCATTTCTCCCTTTGTCCTTCTCTTCTTCTTCTTCTTCTTCTTCTTCTTCTTCTTCTTCTTCTTCTTCTTATTATTATTATTATTATTATTATTATTATTATTATTATTATTATAACATTTATAACGCCCTTATTCAACAATTTGCTCTAAAGGCTACCATATACAACATGCATGCATTGGCTATGACAAAACTTAAACAATATCAGAATAAATAGAAATCTGACTAATATCAAATGTAACAATACATTACACTAAAAAGAGAAATTACAGTGAATAACCTCGTTCAAAGAGGTGACTTTTTAACAATTTTTTTAAAATGTCTACGCTGTTTTTATAAACTCCATGTTTTTCATAAATTCCAGGGTTTTTTGTTATAAATTTAATAATATATAGATTTCAGACTATTTATATAAATTCCATTTTTAATATAAATGTCAGCTTTTCTGTCAGCTCTTCTGTCAGCTTGTCTGTCAGCTTTTCTGTCAGCTTTTGACTTTGTGCTGTGTCTGTATGTATGCTCTGTCATCTACACTACCTGCAGACAATGAAATGTAACACGAGATTTAATAACACTTTTGCGACATGCTATAGTTTAAACCTTTTTGTTGTAATCCGCGAAAAATGACTGAATAAAAATTTTTTAGAGAACAACTGTTATTATCTTAAATACTAGAATAAAAATAGTACGGTTGCTTGGAAAGGAAACAATAGAACTTGTAGATTTATTCTTGATTATCTTCTCCTTCAAACCAAGTTGTATATTCATAAATGTAATAACGCCAATGAAGAGGTTTATTTCTACCCTTTCTTAAAATATTTAAAACATGCAGTAACAATTGAAAAGATGTTGTATCACAAGGTCCAGAAAAACCTAAAAAAAATAAAAACAACACTTTTGTGGCTTGTTATACAATCTATGCTACTGTACTGGCAACTTACCCTTGAAGGAAATAAAAACAAAGTGTTAACAAAAACAAACATGTGAATCGTACCAAATTCACAAATATTTGGATTAAGCGCTTAAGTAACAAACATGTGTATTGTACCATGCCATTTATATAAGTTCCATGGTTTTTTAATTCATGCTCTTTACATACATTCCATGCCATTTCTCTCTTTCTTCTTCTTCTTCTTCTTCTTCTTCTTCTTCTTCTTCTTCTTCTTCTTCTTCTTCTTCTTATTCTTCTTCTTTTTCTTCTTCTTCTTATTATTATGATTGCAACATTTATAACGCCCTTATTAAACAATTTGCTCTAAAGGCTACCATATACAAAATGCATGCATTGGCTATGACAAAACTTAAACAATATCAGAATAAATAGAAATCTGACTAATATCAAATGAAACAATACATTACACTCAAAAGAGAAATTACAGTGAATAACAACGTTTAAAGAGTTGAGTTTTTAACAATTTTTTAAAAATCTCTACGCTGTTTTTATAAACTCCATGTTTTTCATAAATTCCAGGGTTTTTTGTTATAAATTAAATAATATATAGATTTCATACTATCTATAAAAATTCCATTTTTACTATAAATTTAATGCTTTTTTTATAAATTCCATATCATATCTAAAATTTTCATGTATTTTGTTTTATAAATGTTAGCTTTTCTGTCAGCTTTTCTGTCAGCTTTTCTGTCAGCTTTTCTGTCAGCTTTTCTGTCAGCTTTTCTGTCAGTTTTTCTGTCAGCTTTTCTGTCAGCTTTTCTGTCAGCTTTTCTGTCAGCTTTTCTGTCAGCTTTGGACTTCGTACTGTGTCTGTATGTATGCTCTGTCATCTGCACTACCTGCAGACAATGAAATGTAACACGAGATTTAATTCACACTTCTGCGACATGCAATAGTTTAAACCTTTTTTGGGTAATCCGCAAAAAAATGACTGACTAAAACTTTTTTAGATAACCACTGTTATTATCTTAAATACTAGAATAAAAATTTTACGGTTGCTGGGAAAGGAAACAATAGAACTTGTAGATTTATTCTTGATTATCTTCTCCTTCAAACCAAGTTGTATATTCATAAATGTAATAACGCTAATGAAGAGGTTTATTTCTACCCTTTCTTAAAATATTTAAAACATGCAGTAACAATTGAAAAGATGTTGTATCATAAGGTGCAGAGAAACCAAAAAAAAAAAAAAAAAAAAAAAACAACAACACTTTTGTGGCTTGTTATACAATATATGCTACTCTACTGGCAACTTAATCTTGAAGGAAATAAAATAAAAGTGTTAACAAAAATAAACATGTAAATCGTACCAAATTCACAAATATTTGGATTAAGCGCTTAAGTAACAAACATGTGTATTGTACCATGCCATTTATATAAGTTCCAGGGTTTTTTAATTCATGCTCTTTACATACATTCCATGCCATTTCTCTCCTTCTTCTTCTTCTTCTTCTTCTTCTTCTTCTTTTTCTGCTTCTTCTTCTTCTTCTTCTTCTTCTTATTATTATTATTATTATTGCAACATTTACAACGCCCTTATTCAACAATTTGCTCTAAAGGCTACCATATACAACATGCATGCATTGGCTATGACAAAACTTAAACAATATCAGAATAAATAGAAATCTGACTAATATCAAATGAAACAATACATTACACAAAAAAAAAGAAATTACAGTGAATAACCACGTTTGAAGAGATGAGTTTTTAACAACTTTTTAAAAATCTCTAGTCTGTTTTTATAAACTCCATGTTTTACATAAATTCCAGGGTTTTTTGTTATAAATTCAATAATATATAGATTTCATACTATTTATATAAATTCCATTTTTACTATAAATTTAATGCTTTTTACATAAATTCGATGTCATATCTAAAATTTTCATGTATTTTGTTTTATAAATGTCAGCTTTTCTGTCAGCTCTTCTGTCAGCTTGTCTGTCAGCTTTTCTGTCAGCTTTTGACTTTGTGCTGTGTCTGTATGTATGCTCTGTCATCTACACTACCTGCAGACAATGAAATGTAACACGAGATTTAATAACACTTTTGCGACATGCTATAGTTTAAACCTTTTTGTTGTAATCCGCGAAAAATGACTGAATAAAAATTTTTTAGAGAACAACTGTTATTATCTTAAATACTAGAATAAAAATAGTACGGTTGCTTGGAAAGGAAACATTAGAACTTGTAGATTTATTCTTGATTATCTTCTCCTTCAAACCAAGTTGTATATTCATAAATGTAATAACGCCAATGAAGAGGATTATTTCTACCCTTTCTTAAAATATTTAAAACATGCAGTAACAATTGAAAAGATGTTGTATCATAAGGTGCAGAGAAACCAAAAAAATAATAAAAGCAACACTTTGGTGGCTTGTTATACAATGAATGCTACTGTACTGGCAACTTACTCTTGAAGGAATTTAAAAACAAAGTGTTAACAAAAACAAACATGTAAATCGTACCACATTCACAAATATTTGGATTAAGCGCTTAAGTAACAAACATGTGTATTGTACCATGCCATTTATATAAGTTCCAGGGTTTTTCAATTCATGCCCTTTACATACATTCCAAGCCATTTCTCCCTTTGTCCTTCTCTTCTTCTTCTTCTTCTTCTTCTTCTTCTTCTTCTTCTTCTTCTTCTTCTTCTTCTTATTATTATTATTATTATTATTATTATTATTATTATTATTATTATTATTATAACATTTATAACGCCCTTATTCAACAATTTGCTCTAAAGGCTACCATATACAACATGCATGCATTGGCTATGACAAAACTTAAACAATATCAGAATAAATAGAAATCTGACTAATATCAAATGTAACAATACATTACACTAAAAAGAGAAATTACAGTGAATAACCTCGTTCAAAGAGGTGACTTTTTAACAATTTTTTTAAAATGTCTACGCTGTTTTTATAAACTCCATGTTTTTCATAAATTCCAGGGTTTTTTGTTATAAATTTAATAATATATAGATTTCAGACTATTTATATAAATTCCATTTTTAATATAAATGTCAGCTTTTCTGTCAGCTCTTCTGTCAGCTTGTCTGTCAGCTTTTCTGTCAGCTTTTGACTTTGTGCTGTGTCTGTATGTATGCTCTGTCATCTACGCTACCTGCAGACAATGAAATGTAACACGAGATTTAATAACACTTTTGCAACATGCTATAGTTTAAACCTTTTTGTTGTAATCCGCGAAAAATGACTGAATAAAAATTTTTTAGAGAACAACTGTTATTATCTTAAATACTAGAATAAAAATAGTACGGTTGCTTGGAAAGGAAACAATAGAACTTGTAGATTTATTCTTGATTATCTTCTCCTTCAAACCAAGTTGTATATTCATAAATGTAATAACGCCAATGAAGAGGTTTATTTCTACCCTTTCTTAAAATATTTAAAACATGCAGTAACAATTGAAAAGATGTTGTATCATAAGGTGCAGAAAAACCTAAAAAAAATAAAAACAACACTTTTGTGGCTTGTTATACAATCTATGCTACTGTACTGGCAACTTACCCTTGAAGGAAATAAAAACAAAGTGTTAACAAAAACAAACATGTGAATCGTACCAAATTCACAAATATTTGGATTAAGCGCTTAAGTAACAAACATGTGTATTGTACCATGCCATTTATATAAGTTCCATGGTTTTTTAATTCATGCTCTTTACATACATTCCATGCCATTTCTCTCTTTCTTCTTCTTCTTCTTCTTCTTCTTCTTCTTCTTCTTCTTCTTCTTATTCTTCTTCTTTTTCTTCTTCTTCTTATTATTATGATTGCAACATTTATAACGCCCTTATTAAACAATTTGCTCTAAAGGCTACCATATACAAAATGCATGCATTGGCTATGACAAAACTTAAACAATATCAGAATAAATAGAAATCTGACTAATATCAAATGAAACAATACATTACACTCAAAAGAGAAATTACAGTGAATAACAACGTTTAAAGAGTTGAGTTTTTAACAATTTTTTAAAAATCTCTACGCTGTTTTTATAAACTCCATGTTTTTCATAAATTCCAGGGTTTTTTGTTATAAATTAAATAATATATAGATTTCATACTATCTATAAAAATTCCATTTTTACTATAAATTTAATGCTTTTTTTATAAATTCCATATCATATCTAAAATTTTCATGTATTTTGTTTTATAAATGTTAGCTTTTCTGTCAGCTTTTCTGTCAGCTTTTCTGTCAGCTTTTCTGTCAGCTTTTCTGTCAGCTTTTCTGTCAGTTTTTCTGTCAGCTTTTCTGTCAGCTTTTCTGTCAGCTTTTCTGTCAGCTTTGGACTTCGTACTGTGTCTGTATGTATGCTCTGTCATCTGCACTACCTGCAGACAATGAAATGTAACACGAGATTTAATTCACACTTCTGCGACATGCAATAGTTTAAACCTTTTTTGGGTAATCCGCAAAAAAATGACTGACTAAAACTTTTTTAGATAACCACTGTTATTATCTTAAATACTAGAATAAAAATATTACGGTTGCTGGGAAAGGAAACAATAGAACTTGTAGATTTATTCTTGATTATCTTCTCCTTCAAACCAAGTTGTATATTCATAAATGTAATAACGCTAATGAAGAGGTTTATTTCTACCCTTTCTTAAAATATTTAAAACATGCAGTAACAATTGAAAAGATGTTGTATCATAAGGTGCAGAGAAACAAAAAAAAAACAAAAAAAAAACAACACTTTTGTGGCTTGTTATACAATATATGCTACTCTACTGGCAACTTAATCTTGAAGGAAATAAAAACAAAGTGTTAACAAAAATAAACATGTGAATCGTACCAAATTCACAAATATTTGGATTAAGCGCTTAAGTAACAAACATGTGTATTGTACCATGCCATTTATATAAGTTCCAGGGTTTTTTAATTCATGCTCTTTACATACATTCCATGCCATTTCTCTCTTTCTTCTTCTTCTTCTTCTTCTTCTTCTTCTTCTTCTTCTTCTTTTTCTGCTTCTTCTTCTTCTTCTTCTTCTTCTTCTTCTTATTATTATTATTATTATTGCAACATTTACAACGCCCTTATTCAACAATTTGCTCTAAAGGCTACCATATACAACATGCATGCATTGGCTATGACAAAACTTAAACAATATCAGAATAAATAGAAATCTGACTAATATCAAATGAAACAATACATTACACAAAAAACAAGAAATTACAGTGAATAACCACGTTTGAAGAGATGAGTTTTTAACAACTTTTTAAAAATCTCTAGTCTGTTTTTATAAACTCCATGTTTTACATAAATTCCAGGGTTTTTTGTTATAAATTCAATAATATATAGATTTCATACTATTTATATAAATTCCATTTTTACTATAAATTTAATGCTTTTTACATAAATTCGATGTCATATCTAAAATTTTCATGTATTTTGTTTTATAAATGTCAGCTTTTCTGTCAGCTCTTCTGTCAGCTTGTCTGTCAGCTTTTCTGTCAGCTTTTGACTTTGTGTTGTGTCTGTAAGTATGCTCTGTCATCTACACTACCTGCAGACAATGAAATGTAACACGAGATTTAATAACACTTTTGCGACATGCTATAGTTTAAACCTTTTTGTTGTAATCCGCGAAAAATGACTGAATAAAAATTTTTTAGAGAACAACTGTTATTATCTTAAATACTAGAATAAAAATAGTACGGTTGCTTGGAAAGGAAACATTAGAACTTGTAGATTTTTTCTTGATTATCTTCTCCTTCAAACCAAGTTGTATATTCATAAATGTAATAACGTCTATGAAGAGGATTATTTCTACCCTTTCTTAAAATATTTAAAACATGCAGTAACAATTGAAAAGATGTTGTATCATAAGGTGCAGAGAAACCAAAAAAATAATAAAAGCAACACTTTGATGGCTTGTTATACAATGTATGCTACTGTACTGGCAACTTACTCTTGAAGGAATTTAAAAACAAAGTGTTAACAAAAACAAACATGTAAATCGTACCACATTCACAAATATTTGGATTAAGCGCTTAAGTAACAAACATGTGTATTGTACCATGCCATTTATATAAGTTCCAGGGTTTTTCAATTCATGCCCTTTACATACATTCCAAGCCATTTCTCCCTTTGTCCTTCTCTTCTTCTTCTTCTTCTTCTTCTTCTTCTTCTTCTTCTTCTTCTTCTTCTTCTTCTTATTATTATTATTATTATTATTATTATTATTATTATAACATTTATAACGCCCTTATTCAACAATTTGCTCTAAAGGCTACCATATACAACATGCATGCATTGGCTATGACAAAACTTAAACAATATCAGAATAAATAGAAATCTGACTAATATCAAATGTAACAATACATTACACTAAAAAGAGAAATTACAGTGAATAACCTCGTTCAAAGAGGTGACTTTTTAACAATTTTTTTAAAATGTCTACGCTGTTTTTATAAACTCCATGTTTTTCATAAATTCCAGGGTTTTTTGTTATAAATTTAATAATATATAGATTTCAAGCTATTTATATAAATTCCATTTTTAATATAAATGTCAGCTTTTCTGTCAGCTCTTCTGTCAGCTTGTCTGTCAGCTTTTCTGTCAGCTTTTGACTTTGTGCTGTGTATGTATGTATGCTCTGTCATCTACACTACCTGCAGACAATGAAATGTAACACGAGATTTAATAACACTTTTGCGACATGCTATAGTTTAAACCTTTTTGTTGTAATCCGCGAAAAATGACTGAATAAAAATTTTTTAGAGAACAACTGTTATTGTCTTAAATACTAGAATAAAAATAGTATGGTTGCTTGGAAAGGAAACATTAGAACTTGTAGATTTATTCTTGATTATCTTCTCCTTCAAACCAAGTTGTATATTCATAAATGTAATAACGCCAATGAAGAGGTTTATTTCTACCCTTTCTTAAAATATTTAAAACATGCAGTAACAATTGAAAAGATGTTGTATCATAAGGTGCAGAAAAACCTAAAAAAAATAAAAACAACACTTTTGTGGCTTGTTATACAATCTATGCTACTGTACTGGCAACTTACCCTTGAAGGAAATAAAAACAAAGTGTTAACAAAAACAAACATGTGAATCGTACCAAATTCACAAATATTTGGATTAAGCGCTTAAGTAACAAACATGTGTATTGTACCATGCCATTTATATAAGTTCCATGGTTTTTTAATTCATGCTCTTTACATACATTCCATGCCATTTCTCTCTTTCTTCTTCTTCTTCTTCTTCTTCTTCTTCTTCTTCTTCTTCTTCTTCTTATTCTTCTTCTTTTTCTTCTTCTTCTTATTATTATGAAGGGGGAATACATTGTTCATCACTACTGTCTTTGTCAGCTTTTCTGTCAGCTTTTCGGTCACCTTTTCCGTCAGCTTTTCTGTCACCTTTTCTGTCACCCTTTTTTGTCAGCTTTCTTCTTTGTACTGTGTCTGTATGAATGCTCTGTCGGCTGCACTACCTGCAGTCAATGAAATGTAACACGAGATTTAATTCACACTTTTGCGACATGCTATAGTTTAAACCTTTTTTGGGCAATCCGTGAAAAATGACTGAATAAAACTTTTTAAAGAACAACTGTCATTATCTTAAATACTAGAATAAAAATACTAGGGTTACTAGAAAAGGAAACAATAGAACTTGTTGATTTATTCTTGATTATCTTCTTCAAGCCAAGTTGTATATTCATAAATGTAATAACGCCAATGAAGAGGTTTATTTCTACCCTTTCTTAAAATATTTAAAACATGCAGTAACAATTGAAAAGATGTTGTATCATAAGGTGCAGAGAAACCAATAACAAATTAAAAACAACACTTTTGCGGCTTGTTATACAATGTATACTACTGTACTAGCAAATTACTCTTGAAGGAAATAAAAACAAACTGTTAAAAAAAAACAAACATGTGAATCGCACCAAATTCACAAATATTTGGATTAAGCGCTTAAGTAACAAACATGTGTATTGTACCATGCCATTTATATAAGTTCCATGTTTTTTAATTCATATTTTTTCACATACATTCCATGCCATTTCTCTCTTTCTTATTATTATTATTATTATTATAATTATTATAATTATTATTATTATTATTATTATTATTATTATTATTATTATTATTATTATTATTATTATTATTATTATTATTATTGTTATTATTACTATTATTGCAACATTTATAACGCCCTTATTAAACAATTTGCTCTAAAGGCTACCATATACAAAATGCATGCATTGGCTATGACAAAACTTAAACAATATCAGAATAAATAGAAATCTGACTAATATCAAATGAAACAATACATTACACTCAAAAGAGAAATTACAGTGAATAACAACGTTTAAAGAGTTGAGTTTTTAACAATTTTTTAAAAATCTCTACGCTGTTTTTATAAACTCCATGTTTTTCATAAATTCCAGGGTTTTTTGTTATAAATTAAATAATATATAGATTTCATACTATCTATAAAAATTCCATTTTTACTATAAATTTAATGCTTTTTTTATAAATTCCATATCATATCTAAAATTTTCATGTATTTTGTTTTATAAATGTTAGCTTTTCTGTCAGTTTTTCTGTCAGCTTTTCTGTCAGCTTTTCTGTCAGCTTTTCTGTCAGTTTTTCTGTCAGCTTTTCTGTCAGCTTTTCTGTCACCTTTTCTGTCAGCTTTTCTGTCAGCTTTGGACTTCGTACTGTGTCTGTATGTATGCTCTGTCATCTGCACTACCTGCAGACAATGAAATGTAACACGAGATTTAATTCACACTTCTGCGACATGCAATAGTTTAAACCTTTTTTGGGTAATTCGCAAAAAAATGACTGACTAAAACTTTTTTAGATAACCACTGTTATTATCTTAAATACTAGAATAAAAATATTACGGTTCCTGGGAAAGGAAACAATAGAACTTGTAGATTTATTCTTGATTGTCTTCTCCTTCAAACCAAGTTGTATATTCATAAATGTAATAACGCTAATGAAGAGGTTTATTTCTACCCTTTCTTAAAATATTTAAAACATGCAGTAACAAATGAAAAGATGTTGTATCATAAGGTGCAGAGAAACCAAAAAAAAAATTAAAAACAACACTTTTGTGGCTTGTTATACAATATATGCTACTGTACTGGCAACTTAATCTTGAAGGAAATAAAAACAAAGTGTTAACAAAAATATACATGTGAATCGTACCAAATTCACAAATATTTGGATTAAGCGCTTAAGTAACAAACATGTGTATTGTACCATGCCATTTATATAAGTTCCAGGGTTTTTCAATTCATGCTCTTTACATACATTCCATGCCATTTCTCTCTTTCTTCTTCTTCTTCTTCTTCTTCTTTTTCTGCTTCTTCTTCTTCTTCTTCTTCTTCTTCTTCTTCTTCTTCTTCTTATTATTATTATTATTATTATTATTATTGCAACATTTATAACGCCCTTATTCAACAATTTGCTCTAAAGGCTACCATATACAACATGCATGCATTGGCTATGACAAAACTTAAACAATATCAGAATAAATAGAAATCTGACTAATATCAAATGAAACAATACATTACACTAAAAAAAAAGAAATTACAGTGAATAACCACTTTTGAAGAGATGAGTTTTTAACAACTTTTTAAAAATCTCTACGCTGTTTTTATAAACTCCATGTTTTTCATAAATTCCAGGGTTTTTTGTTATAAATATAATAATATATAGATTTCATACTATTTATATAAATTCCATTTTTACTATAAATTTAATGCTTTTTACATAAATTCGATGTCATATCTAAAATTTTCATGTATTTTCTTTTATAAATGTCAGCTTTTCTGTCAGCTCTTCTGTCAGCTTGTCTGTCAGCTTTTCTGTCAGCTTTTGACTTTGTGTTGTGTCTGTATGTATGCTCTGTCATCTACACTACCTGCAGACAATGAAATGTAACACGAGATTTAATAACACTTTTGCGACATGCTATAGTTTAAACCTTTTTGTTGTAATCCGCGAAAAATGACTGAATAAAATTTTTTTAGAGAACAACTGTTATTATCTTAAATACTAGAATAAAAATAGTACGGTTGCTTGGAAAGGAAACAATAGAACTTGTAGATTTATTCTTGATTATCTTCTCCTTCAAACCAAGTTGTATATTCATAAATGTAATAACGCCAATGAAGAGGTTTATTTCTACCCTTTCTTAAAATATTTAAAACATGCAGTATTAATTGAAAAGATGTTGTATCATAAAGTGCAGAGAAACCAAAAAAATAATAAAAGCAACACTTTGGTGGCTTGTTATACAATGTATGCTACTGTACTGGCAACTTACTCTTGAAGGAATTAAAAACAAAGTGTTAACAAAAACAAACATGTAAATCGTACCACATTCACAAATATTTGGATTAAGCGCTTAAGTAACAAACATGTGTATTGTACCATGCCATTTATATAAGTTCCAGGGTTTTTCAATTCATGCCCTTTACATACATTCCAAGCCATTTCTCTCTTTCTTCTTCTCTTCTTCTTCTTCTTCTTCTTCTTATTATTATTATTATTATTGCAACATTTATAACGCCCTTATTCAACAATTTGCTCTAAAGGCTACCATATACAACATGCATGCATTGGCTATGACAAATATTTAAACAATATCAGAATAAATAGAAATCTGACTAATATCTAATGTAACAATACATTACACTAAAAAGAGAAATTACAGTGAATAACCTCGTTCAAAGGGGTGACTTTTTAACAATTTTTTTAAAATGTCTACGCTGTTTTTATAAACTCCATGTTTTTCATAAATTCCAGGGTTTTTTGTTATAAATTTAATAATATATAGATTTCAGACTATTTATATAAATTCCATTTTTAATATAAATGTCAGCTTTTCTGTCAGCTCTTCTGTCAGCTTGTCTGTCAGCTTTTCTGTCAGCTTTTGACTTTGTGTTGTGTCTGTATGTATGTATGTATGTCTACCCTTTCTTAAAATATTTAAAACATGCAGTAACAATTGAAAAGATGTTGTATCATAAGGTGCAGAGAAACCAAAAAATAATAAAAGCAACACTTTGGTGGCTTGTTATACAATGTATGCTACTGTACTGGCAACTTACTCTTGAAGGAATTAAAAACAAAGTGTTAACAAAAACAAACATGTAAATCGTACCACATTCACAAATATTTGGATTAAGCGCTTAAGTAACAAACATGTGTATTGTACCATGCCATTTATATAAGTTCCAGGGTTTTTCAATTCATGCCCTTTACATACATTCCAAGCCATTTCTCTCTTTCTTCTTCTCTTCTTCTTCTTCTTCTTCTTCTTCTTCTTCTTATTATTATTATTATTATTATTATTATTATTATTGCAACATTTATAACGCCCTTATTCAACAATTTGCTCTAAAGGCTACCATATACAACATGCATGCATTGGCTATGACAAAACTTAAACAATATCAGAATAAATAGAAATCTGACTAATATCAAATGTAACAATACATTACACTAAAAAGAGAAATTACAGTGAATAACCTCGTTCAAAGAGGTGACTTTTTAACAATTTTTTTAAAATGTCTACGCTGTTTTTATAAACGCCATGTTTTTCATAAATTCCAGGGTTTTTTGTTATAAATTTAATAATATATAGATTTCAGACTATTTATATAAATTCCATTTTTAATATAAATTTGATGCTTTTTATATAAATTCCATGTCATTTCTAAAACTTTCATGCATTTTGTTTTATAAATGTTAAGGTTTATTTTACTAATTTTGTGATGTTCTTATAAATTACATGCTGTGTCAGAACTTCCGAGTTTTTGTGCCTTCTTTGTGTGTTTGTTTAGGTGTCTGTTTATGTGTTTGTATGCTTTTATTCACACTTGAAATGACGTGATTTGATCTCAAATCTTTCCAAACTAGTACATGACGTGAAAGTATCGCTGTTTGGATTAGCATGGAATAATAAAACACCCAAAAAGTGGTAGCAGTAATACTTAAAAAGAGTCGTTGTAGCTCCTTTTAGGAAAAGCGTGAAAAACTAGACAAAAATAAACATAAGTATTACAGAGGAAAAGAACCAAGCAAGGGGGAATACATTGTTCATCACTACTGTCTTTGTCAGCTTTTCTGTCAGCTTTTCTGTCAGCTTTTCGGTCACCTTTTCCGTCAGCTTTTCTGTCACCTTTTCTGTCACCCTTTTTTGTCAGCTTTCTTCTTTGTACTGTGTCTGTATGAATGCTCTGTCGGCTGCACTACCTGCAGTCAATGAAATGTAACACGAGATTTAATTCACACTTTTGCGACATGCTATAGTTTAAACCTTTTTTGGGCAATCCGTGAAAAATGACTGAATAAAACTTTATAAAGAACAACTGTCATTATCTTAAATACTAGAATAAAAATACTAGGGTTACTAGAAAAGGAAACAATAGAACTTGTTGATTTATTCTTGATTATCTTCTTCAAGCCAAGTTGTATATTCATAAATGTAATAACGCCAATGAAGAGGTTTATTTCTACCCTTTCTTAAAATATTTAAAACATGCAGTAACAATTGAAAAGATGTTGTATCATAAGGTGCAGAGAAACCAATAACAAATTAAAAACAACACTTTTGCGGCTTGTTATACAATGTATACTACTGTACTAGCAAATTACTCTTGAAGGAAATAAAAACAAACTGTTAAAAAAAACAAACATGTGAATCGCACCAAATTCACAAATATTTGGATTAAGCGCTTAAGTAACAAACATGTGTATTGTACCATGCCATTTATATAAGTTCCATGTTTTTTAATTCATATTTTTTCACATACATTCCATGCCATTTCTCTCTTTCTTATTATTATTATTATTATTATAATTATTATAATTATTATTGTTATTATTATTATTATTATTATTATTATTATTATTATTATTATTATTATTATTACTATTATTGCAACATTTATAACGCCCTTATTCAGCAATTTGCTCTAAGGGCTACAATATACAACATGCATACATTGGCTATGACAAAACTTAAACAATACCAGAACAAATAGAAATCTGACTAATATCAAATGAAACAATACATTACACTAAAAAAGAAATACCAGTGAATAACGACGTTTAAAGAGATGAGTTTTTAACAATTTTTTTAAAAATGTCTGCGCTGTTTTTATAAACTCCATGTTTTTCATAAATTCCAGGGTTTTTTTGTCATAAATTTAATAATATATAGATTTTATATTTTTATATAAATTCCATTTTTAATATAAATTTAATACTTTTTATATAAATTCCATGTCATATCTAAAAAATTTTCATGCATTTTGTTTTATAAATGTTAAGGTTAATTTTACTAATTTTGTGATGTTCTTATAAACTACATGCCGTGTCAGAACTTCCGTGTTTTTGTACCTTCTTTGTGTGTTTGTTTAGGTGTCTGTTTGTGTGTTTGTATGCTTTTATTCTCTCTTGAAATGACGTAATTTGATCTCAGATCTTTCCAAACTAGTACATGACGTGAAAGTATCGCTGTTTAATCAGCAAATTTAATGTCTAGCATGGAATAATAAAACACCCAAAAAGTGGTAGGAGTAATACTTAAAAAAGAGTCGGTGTAGCTCCATTTAGGATAAGCGTGAAAAACTAGACAAAAATAAACATAAATATTACAGAGGAAAAGAACCAAGCAAGGGGGAATACATTGTTCATCACTACTGTCTTTGTCAGCTTTTCTGTCAGCTTTTTTGTCAGCTTTTCTATCAGCTTTTCTGTCAGCTTTTCTGTCAGCTTTTTGTTAGCTTTTCTATCACTTTTCTGTCATCTTTGCTGTCAGCTTTTCTGTCAGCTTTGGACTTTGTACTGTGTCTGTTTGTA
This sequence comes from Protula sp. h YS-2021, assembly GCA_949752745.1. NCBI lineage: Eukaryota > Metazoa > Annelida > Polychaeta > Sabellida > Serpulidae > Protula > Protula sp. h YS-2021. Next base: position 65,446,617 of record OX457030.1, read on the forward strand.
TGCTCTGTTGGCTGCACTACCTGCAGATAATGAAATGTAACACGAGATTTAATTCACACTTTTGCGACATGCTATAGTTTAAACCTTTTTTGGGCAATCCGAGAAAAATGACTGAATAAAACTTTTTTAGAGAACAACTGTCATTATCTTAAATACTAGAATAAAAATACTACGGTTGCTGGAAAAGGAAACAATAGAACTTGTAGATTTATTCTTGATTATCTTCTCCTTCAAGCCAAGTTGTATATTCATAAATGTAATAACGCCAATGAAGAGGTTTATTTCTACCCTTTGTTAAAATATTTAAAACATGCAGTAACAATTGAAAAGATGTTGTATCATAAGGGGCACAGAAACCTATAAAAATTAAAAACAACACTTTTGCTACTCCAGTTTTCTAACCGTTTTCTAATCGTTTCTTAATAGTTAGCTTTCGGTTTTTGACCTCGACCATGACCCAGAATGTCAAGGTACTTCTTACATAACGTCTTCTAGGCCAAAAGGGTCGAAAATAAGCTCAAAGACATTCTATCTCTAACCATTTTCGAGGTAATTGCCAACTTCCGTGTTTTGACCTTGAAAGTGACAGAGAAGGTCAAGGTCAATTAGGTGCCTCTTATATAACGTCCTTTAGGTCCAAAGGGTCAAAATTAATCTCATTATCTCTCTACCTCTAACCATTTTTGAAGATATTGGTCAACTTCAGGTTTTTGACCTTGACCAGGACCCATAAGGTCAAGGTCACCGAGATACCTCTTATGTAATGTCTTTTAGGCCCAAAGGGTAGAAAATGAGTTCAAAAATGCTCTATCACTAACAGTTTTCGAGGTAATAGTCATCTTCAAGTTTCTTACCTTGACCGTGACTCAGAAGGTCAACGTCATCGAGATACGACCTATGTAACTTTGATTAGGCCCTAAATATCAAGATTAAGGATAAAAGTTTACCCTACTGAGTAAATTTTATGTGTTCAAACTCGGATTGGAGTACGTTTGTGGCTACTTTTCGTGAATAATAGATGTTTCAAAACATATTTTGACCTTCCTGTGACCTTGATCTCTGAGGTAAACAATTTTGCGGATTTCATTACAATTTATTAAATTCTACGTCTCTGTCAAATTCCGTCTTTCTACACAGGAGGAGTTTTCTGGAAACCACTTTGAGGTCAAAAATACTTTGCGGATCACCCTCTATCTCTGTGCCAAATCTCGTCGATCTACGTCAAATAGCGTAGGAAGAGTTCTCTGGAAACCTCCGAAGAGGAAAATGAAACTTAAAAAAACACAAGAATAAATGCCGGAATTCTTAGCAAAGAATACCCATTTGCAAACTGTGTTTGCAAGTGATCTTTGTGTTGCTGAGTGAAAGGCTCAGAGCAAATCGTTGCAAATTTCGAGCAGCAAATATTCGGCAATAAATACGAAGTTGGTTTAATGTATAAAATTCTTTTGGGGGCCTACATCTAGTGGAAGTACTGGCTCTGGAAAAAAATCACTTGTCAATTGCTCAGGACTAAAATAACATGATCTTACCAATTGATATGGTGCTTTATTTTCTACGGAATGTGGTAAATGACGTGGAACATTAAATGAGATGGAACATGCCTTTCATCGACGTCTGTTTCGTTCTCAAACAAAACAGAAACATACGTTAAATGCTATTTGATTGTTGTGCAAAATTCAGAGGCGTCGAATGAAATGAAATGAAAGAAATTGATGTAGGTAATCTGCTCGAAGAAGTCGTAAAAAAGTTTCAACAAGGATAAGAACAAATATATTTCCGGGTATAGATACAATTATATGTCCTTGAAAGATTGTAATTCTCTTCGTAGCGTTCATTCGCTGCCTGGATAGTCAAATGTATTTTTCACAAAAATGCCAAACAGCCAGTGCAAGCTATAGTTGACACTCACAAGCGATAGAAAATTCAGAAGCTGCTGCTGCAAAAAAAAACGAGTGCTTCTTTCAGCCTCAGATAAATGATGAAGTGAGGTTAGCACATAAACATGAATCATCAATATTTTAGGGTAAATGTAAATGTCTGGATTTGCTACGATGATTGCAAGAAAGAAGATGACAATTATTCCATTGTAAGTATCAAAAATTGTTGCATGGAATAATAGCCAAACTAATATTGAATGGATTGAAACAAAAGAACTTGTTTCAAGAAGAAAAAGTAGAAGCAGATGATGATGATGATGATGATGATGATGATGATGATGCTGATGATGATGATGATGATGATGATGGTGATGGTGATGATGATGATGATGATGATGATGATGATGATGATGATGATGATGATGATGATGATGATGATGATGATGATGATGATGATGATGATGATGATGATGATGATGATGATGATGATGATGATGGTGACGGTGATGTTACCGCCCAGTTAATTCTTTGAAACATGGTGTTTAAAACTTTTCCGAAGTTCAACCAGATTGAAAATGTACAAAGAATTTCTAACTGCATATTCCATTAATATCGCCTAGTGCCTAATCTGTCACTGCAACCCACAACATTTTACCCCAGAATGACGAAACCTCTGGGACCACCTCTGAAATAGAAAACATTTTTCCGGACCCAAGGGTGGTCCGATTTCGGAGGTTCCGCTTTACATGTAAAGAACACCCGACAAATAAATGAATTACCACACTGAAACCCTCGGAAGGTCTTGTTAATACTACCATCGATGTTCTCCCATCTGGAATTCATGCAAGGTGGACAAGACGAAAGAACGTCGTGATTGACTGGCGTCAGAACGGGAGCGAAATCTGATCCATGTACAGATACATGTATACATGTATGCATGTAGCCGTAGAAAGATGGTTATAAAAACAAAAAGGACGTCGCAAACAACAAACGTGTTGCACGAAAATTAATTTTTGTATTTATTTTTGTATTTAATCTTTTAACATAAACCGCCCCAAAACTAAGTAAAAATGAACCATATATAATTTAATTATAATGTAGGATGAATAAAGCACATGAAAATTTCACATTGTTATGAAAGATGTAATGGATTATTCGGGTTTAACTATTGCGGACTTATTCCCACTCTGATGCCTTTTTGCATTTTGTCGACCTATTGCTGCTGGCATAGTAACACACACACACACACACACACACACCCACATATATATAAATATATATATATATATATATATATATATATATATATATATATATATATATATATATATATATATATATATATATATATATATACTAAGTTCATTTTGGTTACTTTACTAAGCTGCGCTTTATGTCAGAAAACATTTAAAAACAGAATGTTGTCTTATTGACGAATAAATATACCAGTTTGAAATTGGTTTAAATAATGCGCAAGACGGTGTTAGTAAAAGTTGTCAGGGATTAGGCTAGTGAGACAATAGTATAAATGTATTAACGTTATCTTAGACTTTCATTTGCCTTAAAAGCATTAAGTTTATTCTATGTAGAATATCATGTGAACACAACATTTTTGCATGTATTCAGGTATTTGGCCTGTTCATAATTAATAAATTATGTTAACTTATCAAATTGAACAGACGAAGGCATTATCAAAAGGAGTGACCTAAGACAAAACAAAAGTATATAAAATTCTTTTTCTTTTCAAACAAACTTAACAAACAAAACAGCAGAAAGAATATCCGAGAATGAGGAATAAATGAATATTTTAAGACAGTTTTATACTGAAAAATTAGGTTTATTGCGCATATAAGTGGTTAGTCCTTCTATTTGACATCTCATAGAGGTCAATACTGTGCAGTTACAACTCGCATCATTTTAAACATTTACATACACCAACTGTGGAAAGAGACAGACTAATGATGAGAGAGATTTAAAAATCAACACCATTACATTTTCCGTGGTCGCTCAAGGCTGAATTGATTTATTCTAGAGTAATAAGGAAAGGGTTTGCAAAAATTGCAAATATAGATATTCATTAACTTACAAAACAGAGTACAAAGTACTGTTACCAGCATGACATGCGCACATCATAAAGGCGGTCATTCATAATATAATATCCAAAGTAAATGGTATTGACATAATTCGCATCCATATATTTGCCCTTTGCAAATTTAAACTTTAAAAGCAAGATTAAAAATAAAACCTGCATTTTTTAAATGTTCCTCGAAGATGATTACAAATGTGCTTGTGTTTATACATGGATTATGATTGTTATCAGACAATCAATTTTAAAGTACAAGGCAAATTTAACTGCATTACGATGATGCTTCTCTGGCCATCCATCAGTGAGGAGTCACTGGCCTTCTCTGTACCTTCTTCCTCCTTTAATTTGGCTTTCGTGCATAATAAATTATATTATTAATACGCAGTTTGTAAATTATTATTCTCAAACCAGGCATACGGTCCTTGTCATCGCTCATTTGATCTTTGGTCCTTTTACGTTGTCTCAGAGAGCAGATGCAGCACTAACAGTCCTTGAAGCATTTCTTTCGTGAAAGAATAACAGTAAGTATTATTCCTGACTCAAATGCTAGAAACAGAGCAATAATGATCAAGAGTGTACGTAGAAATACCATGGTCGTGATGTTATCTAGAGCTTCATTCTCTGTCTCCTCTTTAGTTGTAAAAAAATGCTGTTTTTGCGATGTCATTTTTGTAATGTCAGATGTAGTTTTAGCAGTGTTCAGCTGGTGTTTCATCGCGACAGAAGAGGCGACAGGCGTCCACGAGGTCAATGTGTTAATTGTCTGTGAAGCACTTTCCGTAGAAAATAAAGGGTTGTGAACTAACGTCGAAGCTTTTTGGAGAAGATTGGTTTTAGGAGGAAAAATAACACGAGACATGATCCTTTTAAACGGTTTGCGACGAGTTGGTAGTTTTGTGGTGACTGTTGGAGTCTGCGTTGACGTCACATAAGCCGTAAAAGCAAAAGGTGTTGTGTGCTGTGCTGTGTGAGTTGTCTTCAGAAGTATTCTGCTTGGCACTGGTGCAATATACGCCGACGACCCACCACCTGAAGAACGGGTGACTTGAGCTTGTGCTGTTGGAAGGCAGTCAGTAATCACTTTGAATCGATAACTGTATTTTGATCTCTTAAATCCACACTCCTTAAATCAGACCAGAGTTCCAAGAATTCTAATCCAGAAACAGTTTTAAACCTGCACCCCTTCAGGTCTAAATCTGTGACGCCTTTTACAAGATTTGAGGCAAATGCAGGTGCACGAAGAAGTCCCACGCAGCGTAAAATGTGAGAGCTTCTATAGCAGCGACGTTCATTCAAATATCGTGTTTCAACAAATGTTATAAAGGGACAGAAAAACATAAGTAATGTCCCCATTATGTTTTAGCTTACGACACAACAGCTCTCAGAAATATCACCTCCAAGTTCACCAGTCGTAGGTATCTTTCCATTTGAAGGGGGGAAGATTACAAATAACTACCAAAAAGCTAAACGCACAAACTACTGTGTTTTGCTCAATCCTGTAAAGTGCACATCAATGCCCTATTGAAAAAAGACACGCCGACGGCACTTGTAAATGACATGACCAGCATATCTCACAAGGCATTACACTAGCACGTATTCTGTAGGGGAAAGGAGTAACTGCACTCTTCAATCATTATGGCCAATAACCTCATACAACAGGGATGACGCCGTTCACATACTCCTCAATTCCTCCCACTTTTTCCTGGCAAGGTCTGCATACATTATTAGGCCACTATCTGTCATCTTTTATTCTTTATTGTCGCAGTTACTTTGAAAAGTGGATCTCATTTTACATCTAATAAATTAATTTCTGTTGCAGAAACATGCTAACTCAGCTTTGAAGCATCTTGTAAGAGGCTTTTCAGGTTAACAATTTATCCCCATTAAGCTGAGGTCGAGGGGACGTTTCCCAGTTATTCGATACTCATGTCGAATATCTTGTCATGGGCATAGGGTGTTGTATGTTCTTAAAAACTCCCGGTTAAAAAGCAATAAAAAGTTAAGGAAAGAGACTCATATCTTTAAGCAAGTATATATGTACAATGTGCTCGTACCTATCTGAGTGCGTACTGTAAGATTTACTCTGCATTCAATCATTTCACACATGACAAGAAGAACCCATACGCCATCAAATTCCTTTGACAGAAGCAGACGTAATCCTGAGCGTTATGTGCACCTCTCAGATCAAGAGCACTCTTTCGAAAGTGCGTTTTCCATCTTTCCTATAAGAACATGAAAATGCTCAATAGCGCAATAAAAGAAGTTTTGAAGTAAAATGTATGAAATGTAAATTCCGTTATGACTAGACGAAGTTCTGCTAGTGGGCCACAAGGGAAAGTATTGTTACAGTATACTATGTGTGACATTGCCCCATTGATTGCATGTGGAATTGCTTGAAACTCAAAAACATAACATAGACCATCTTTATTTCACCCTTATAAGGCATGGAACACTTCTTTCGATTTTGGAGTTTATTGTCAACATTTTGTATCTGACCATAACTGGGATAATTTCATTAAAGTCTTTGAGGTTCAAACTGGTCGAAAATTAGCTCAGTCGTGTTCATAAAGGTTAAATTCTTCGACCTTCACTTTGACTGAGGAGATCGAGGTTACCAAGTTACCTCTTATGTAGTGTCTTTTAGATCCTCTGGTCAAAATTCAGGTTCAGATCTCTGACCCTTTCAAAAGGACATAAGATCAGCGAGGTACCACTTATGCTGTCACATCGAGTCGAGATAAAGCGTTCTGCCGCTGACGTTTTACATGATACACTGTACGAGTCACCTTAAACCTTGACCTTCAAGGCCAGGATTCACATAGAGAAGCCACTACCTTCTTAAATATTGTATATGTTCCAGCAAAGATTTGAGTTCTTGTTCTCAGCACATTTGTAGCTGTTACATAGCAATTTTGAGGTCAGGGTACCAATTTCAGATTTCTTCAAGACCCTACTATTATCTATAGGTGTATCAAACCTGAAGCTTCCTCTACTAACGGTCTAGAAGGAGTTCTAGACAATCATTTTAAGTAAAAATTAGTGTTGATTTCAATTTTACTTTGGCCGTGAATGATAAGTTGAGACTGTATCACCAATTGTATGTTGACCAAAGTTCTGTATCAACTAAGGTAGGAATCTTCTAGAAAACATCGCAAGAAAAAAGAAAATATGGACAAAACCTTCAATAATTATTACCAACTTATTCCTATGTATAAACAAATACTGACCTCATTTTTACGTTGGCCTTGAAGGATTAGCCGAGGTCATTGTTAATTACTATGCGTTGACCAAAAATTAAAAAAATGATATAAACTACTACAATTTATTATTATTTAATTTATTTTTTAATTGTTTAATTCAACGAAGTTTATAAGTAGGAATTAAATAAATGTACAAACTTTAAAAATGAATGAAAAATAAAACCATCCTACCTTCACCTTGTGCATTCGGTGTATTTATAACTTGCTAGATACTTGAAACTATGTGAAATTTCAGCCTGGAACTCTTCTTTTGTCCTCAGAAATATCCCTCAATGAGGATATTTTTTATTTATTTACCTTTTCCGAAATGTTTGTAACAAAATTTAGACAAATTAGCCAATTTGGCAAATTAGCCAAGATAAAGTTTATATCTTATATAAAGACTAATACAGTGGGGTGTTCTAAAATGAGGTCTAAAATGCAGTATTTCTAATCGTTTCAAATTCAGATCACTTATAGAATTTCGAACAAATTTGACAATATAGTCAAATTTGTAAACATTTAAAATTTGCATTTTATTTTACTCGTAAGGCAGCAAACTTCAAAATCAGGTGTGAATCATCGATTTTCTTACAATTTTCGAGATGAACCAAACTCGTGGCCCTGATATTTATTGGTTATTTATTATTCATCCACTTGCAATGATGGAACTAAACAGAAAGTTGTTCTTAAGACAAATCGGCTCACTAATCATTTTTCTTTTTTAATTTCTTTGAGAACTTTTTGAGTAAATAGGATGTAAAGACACAGTAACAGTAAAAAAAAAATAATAATAATAATAATTATAATTATAAATATAATAACAATGATTAGTGATGCTGATATTAGTAACTGCTATTAAATAAAGTAACAAATAATAAAACATTGATGAAGAGGCCAAGACCTGATACCAGAATATCTTGCTTTGAGTACAAATACTACATTACTTGCGAATTAAATCAATGAGACCTGACAACCTTATCACTAATATATTTTGACTTTTGTTGCTCAAAAGATGCATTTTGCTAAAAAGCCATTACCATCTCCGTACAAATGTTTAGCACTGGAATAGATTAGTAATTTTGTATGTCGATATTACCCCAGCTTCTTGTTTAAATCTCGTTATCAACAAATGTTGGAAATACCTTAATTAAAAATTTGAGTGCAAACAAAAAGTCAATGCTTTTTTGTTCCCAAAATATCTGCATAGCCTAGACTCAAGTGTTCAGGCTCCTTCTTGCTGTGTATATCATAAGCCTCTGCCGCGAGATTTTGTTTCGAAATTGCATGCTTTACATTGTTTTAATTGACGCACAGTTGAATTTTGAACAATCGGGGTACTGTGCTGTACTTTAAAGTGCCTATATATTTGGTAATCGCAAAAATAATCGATAAATTAAAAGATACATTATCTTATGTACATGCGAATATAACATTTTCACCAAAACCTCGTTTATTTATGTATAAATCATGACTATAATAAAGACGCGGGCTCAAATGTACAGTGTTTACATTTTGGATGTAAGTCTAACATAGTGATTCAATAAAAGCTGTGTTTCTTGGTTCATTTCAGTCTTGCGCCTGTATCCATATTATGATATAAACTGACAATTCATGTTCTAGAATGAATGACATCACTCATTATACGATATTTAAACTTGAAAATAAACTATTTTGATTTAATTAAATTGGAATGATGGAATATTGTTGCTGCTTCCCCCAATCACAAATATGCCGAGAAGCCTTTCAAGCAAAGTTGTAAAATATACTTGCGAAAATGTAATCCGGATGTGACATAAGGAAAATACGGAACCACTTGCCTGTACCTCAACACATCTATAAAACAGCTCGGTACAAAAGCTCATTCTTTTTGTGTGCTAACTTTCAACTTTTCCCATTTTTGTCTTTTTTCATAAAATTCCACTAAGCCCCTTATTGTTTTCTGTAATTATGAGAGCATATCTTTTCCGAATCTAGTGTAGATGGAGTGCTTAGGCTCTGTTACACATATGCAAGTTAAAATAACAGAAGGATGAAGAAATTAAAAGCATGAAAGGAAGGTCGGGGCCACTCACTTATCAACTGGTTACATGCGTGTTCTTAAACACGACAAGTTTGAAACAATAACCCTTTATAATTAAAGTGACCAAAATAACTTCTTTTGTAAAAACGAGTATTACTCAAATAAATAAATTGCTTTTTAAATTTTTGTTAATGTTTTTCTTTTGACAGGCTTGATAACACGTGTCATACCAAATGACCCAACTGGAAATGAAGGTTGTTGTATATATTGTAAAAAAGTTGGAAAAATAAGGAAAGGGAAATTCGTGTATTTTAACCTTTCAATACTCTCACGTATTTGAGCTAAAAAGAACAATAACTAGAAGATTCATGCGAGCTTTTGCTAAAAAAAGATAATTAACGTATGTTTCTCACTGCTCATTGATGTATGTGAATACAAAATCGTTTTGCTTTATTGGGCTATCATCACATCATCGCCCTCTGGATCAGTACCCTCTCCCTCCCTCGAATTTCTGCAAAACAAAGGGAACAACAGGAAAATCAAAACAATAATACACCACTGCGATGTTCGTAGTTAATTCTAATAAAAAAACGGAAGTGGGTAGATAAATTATCCAAACAGTTGTTTTCTGATATTCTGTATTTAGCAATTCCGAAAGCAGTACTAACTGTCAGGTAAAACACAACATCTTTCAACACAATTTCAGCATTGCAATTGCCTTGCTTGAGAGGTAAATGTAACATTATAAGCGATAATAAGCGTATCTGCTTGGAGAGGTTGGTTCAAAGTACTGGTATTCTGAAAAAAAGGCGCAAAAGCACTCAGATGCAAGTGTACAAAATGTTCATGGCATATTTTGTGTGTTAGCTAAACTTAGTACCTGAAATGTCATCGTTTCTTCCTTATGTTTGTTTGACGTGTTTGCCGGTTTCAAGATGGGAAGGAGGTAAAATTGGTTACAATGTGGTACGAGTCACCTACAAGCAAGACCGGCATTTCCTTTCATACTTTAATGCGAAATGACAAATTTCATTTACATACCGACTAATTGATAAATCTATGACTTTTGAAAAATTAACAATATAGACATTGATTTTCGAATATTTTGTGTGAATAACAACTGCACAAACAACAAACAATAACAACAAAAATGAATCGACGAAAAAGAGACCATATCCCTTTCTGATTGTTATATGCACAAACGGGAATCGATCTTATATGTTTTTACTTTGTTATAATAACAAGTGCCATTTTTTCTTTAACCGCGTTGCCAGATACACATCCGGAAATATCGCCCGATCTGTCAAAAATCTCGTGAGTAGACTTTCAAGTGTCTAAATCCCGCAATAACAAACGAAATAAGATGCCTCTGACATGTAATAAAGAAGCTAGTAAAGACGATGAAAACATGAATGAGATGAAAAACGCTCTGCAGATGCTTCAGTGCGAAGTTACCAACATAGCCAAACGTCAGTCTGAGATGAATAGCTATCAAACTGATATCAAAAAAATGCTGGACATAATAAAACGTTTGCAAAATAAAAATGCTGAAAAGGACAAAAAGATCAATCAACTTGAAAGCCGGATAGATGAACTATACAATAGTATAGGATCTGTCCTTGCAATATACGCGCATGGACAATCTAATTATTCAGGGATTAGCAACATCTCACAAAACCTACCCTAGGGCAGCCATCACGGGAGTCTCTGATGAGGATCAAGAAGACGCACCAACTGAAGAGCTTGTTAACCTGGAGGATCAGGTTATAAACTTTTTGAACAGTAAGAACATTGCAGTTGAAAAGCAAGAAATCGCGGCTTGTCACACTTTGAAAACCAGGAAAGATGGTGCCAAGCCGAGCGTCATTCTGCGCTTTGTAAACCGCAAGTCAAAGCAACACATCTTAAATATTGGAAAGCAATTGAAGGAACAAATGTGTTTATCAACAAACACTTGACAGCGAAGGAAGAAAAATGCAAAACAAGGAACATGGACCCGAAACTGCAAAATTTTCATCAAAACAAAGGGGAAAAAGTACATGCAATCCATGACATTAGTGACTTTGAGCAGTTAGGCTTTGGTGACCACCTTCAATAGCTCCTGTGTCTGTCAGTGCTGTAGTAGTCCTTGCAGTCTACTTGTTCAGGAGGAGTTTTGTTGTTCGTGCTATTATTGGTATTCGTGTTACTATTTTCTCTACTTGCCGGGTAAATAGCTGTGCTGATGTTGGATTCAATGGAGATTCGCACAAATGTCGCGAGTGCTAAACCCTCCGTAAAATTGTTAATATGCTTATACCCTGATATTTCCTCTCTTCCTCTTAATGTGTGACGTTATATTATTTCCTTGTCTTAAATGCAACAAAAATGTATTAAATGATGCTATTGAATGCTCGTTATGTCTAAAGTGGTGTCGCCGCAAATGTACAAAGCTATCTTAGAAAGAATTAAAATCCAACGACTCTAATCACGTGCACTGGTATTGTCTGTCATGCTCAGGACTCCATTTAAACATGTCACAGAAGAAGAATATGAATTTCTGAACTCTAAATTTGATTTAAGTGAAGATGTGATAAGCATGTATAATAATTGTAAAGATATATCTTTTGATTCCTACAAATTTACTGAATTTAAAGATTGCGAATACGAAGGTAACATAGATCCTGATAACAATTTTTTAATACATTGAACGCACAACGTGAATATTATACCAGTGAGCAAATTTTCTTTTGTACAAGGTCTCAGTATTATAAATTTTAATTGCAGAAGCATTAGATCTAATTTTGAAGAATTAAAATTGTTTTTGTCAAGTCTTAACTATACTTTCGACGTAACTGCCATCAGTGAAACATGGCTCCAAAACACAAACAATATAGATTGTTATAACTTAGAAAACAATAATTTTGCACATGGTAATCGTTGTACTAAAACAGGAGGAGGTGTACTCATATATATCTTGGAGTGTCACAAGTTTAAAGTTCTGAACCCTTTGTCATTTGCTGGAATGTGTCTCAGTAGAAATAACTGATAAAGACAGTAAAAATAGAGTCATTAGCTGTATATATCGGACACCCGGTAGTTGCATTGACCTTGTTTGTTATAAAATTAACTTGATGCTTACACAATTTAAGCCTACAAAATCTGTTTTAATAAGTGGCGTTCTTAATATAAACTTGTTAAACTATAGTTCACATGTTCCAACTAGAAACTTTGCTGATCTTATATTAAGTTATGGCTTCTACCCTTTAGTAGATAGATCAACTAGGGCAACAATAAACTCAGCCACACCTATTGATAATGTCTTCACAAATGTTCTAAAAAGAAGCATAAATGGAATTTTATTGGATGATACCATTAGTGATCATCTCTCTGTTTGCGAAGTAATTGATTGTGATGACCCATCTAAATCGCCAAAGAAAATGTTTAAATATATTCGTGTTGTGAATGAAAATGTGAATGGAAATTAAAAAAATGAGCTACGTCTGTATAACTGGTTAAATATTTATAATTGTTCGGATGTAAGTGTAGCATACCAGATCTTTATCTCAGCTGTTAAAAACTTGTATGGTAAACATTGCCCTCTTAAAAAAGTTAGCATTGTTAGTATAAAACCTCATAAGCCTTGGATAACGAAAGGGATATTGAAATGTATTCGTAGTAAAAATAATCTACACAAAGGTTTTGTCATTGACCGTACAGTAGAAAATGAGCAAAAGTATAAATCTTATAGAAACAGGCTGACGTCTCTTAAAAGGTGTTGCGAAAAACAATCTTACTGTAATTTGTTAGATAAAAACAGTTCAAACATGAAGGAAACTTGGAATGTGTTGAACATAATTGTTAAAAAGAATTCCGTTTGTTCTTCTTTCCCAGATCAATTTGTTGATGATCATGGGCATAATGTCAGTGATAAAAAAAACGATTGCAAATAATTTCAATAAATTGTTTGTGGGTGTTAGTCCGAAACTTGCTCAAAATATCGAGGGTGTAAATGATAAATGCATTTATGACTTTATGAGGAAAACTAATAGCCATTCTATGTTTTTGACAGCTGTAGAGGAGTCAGAAGTCGCAAATATTGTTAATAATTTTAAAAGTAAAACTTCACTAGATAGCGATAATTTAGACATGTCAATAGTCAAACAAATAATACATCTTATTGTAAGACCTTTTTCTTATATATGTAACCTTTCTTTTTCTTGTGATGTCTTTCCAAATGAAATAGCCAAGGTTGTTCCGCTGTTTAAATCTGGAGTTAAAGAGTCATTTAATAATTATAGCGCTGTGTCACTCTTATCACAATTTTCAAAGGTTCTAGAAAAATTGTTTTATATTCGAATAAACAAGTTTATTAATGTAAATAACCTGTTTTCGGAAAGCCAGTAAGGATTTAGAAACAATCGTTCAACTTCTTTAATAGAACTTCTCGAAAATGTAACTGATTGGATCGATAAGAAAATGTCAACCATTTGTATTTAAAAAAGGCGTTTGATACACTGATCATAATCTTTTGCTTAAAAAGTTATATCATTATGGAGTTCGCGGTGTACCTCATCTTTGGCTTTCAAGTTACTTATCAAATCGTTTACAATATGTAAAATATAATAACGTTATCTCAGACAAATTAATGGCTTCATGTGGAGTCCCGCAAGGATCTATCCTTGGACCATTGCTTTTTATATTGTATATAAATGATATTTGTAACGTCTCAAAGTTTTTGAAGTTTGTTCTCTTTGCCGACGACACTAACATTTTTTCTTCTGGTGCCGATATTGATGTATTATGTGCTAAGATTAACGAAGAGCTTCTTAAATTAGACGTGTGGTTTAGAGTTAATCGATTATCTCTTAACGTCAAAAAACTAATTTCATGATATTTTCAAATGTAGCTCTTGACACTGACGTCAAATTGGCCATTAATGGCAGTCCACTAGAGCGTGTTTATGTTACAAAATTTTTAGGTGTTCTCGTTGACAGCAAACTTAACTGGAAAAGTCATGTCCTTGCTATAAATAAAAAAATATCAAAATGTGTATCTGTCATATATAAAGCCAGTTTAATCCTAGATACGAGAAGTTTATGCACTCTATTTTGTAGTCTGTTCCTGCCCTACTTAAGCTACTGTTCAGAGGTATGGGGCTTAGCTAGCAAAAGTATTATAGATTGTATTGTAAAATCACAAAAGAAAGTTATTAGAATTATAGTAAATTTGGATACTTGATCATACTGCTAGCCTATTTAAAAGTCTAAATATTTTAAAGTTTGAAGATCTAGTTGAGCTTAAGGTGGCGTTAACTAGGTACAAAGCTTATAATTCTTTATTACCTGGAAATGTTCAGCAAAGATTTACAACTAAAACTTTTGCGTATAATTTACGCGATAAAATTAAATTAAAATGTACTTATGAACGTACAGCATTAAAAGCAAGATGTCTTAGCATTTAAGGTGTTCAACTCTTTAACAAGATTCAATGTTATATTGTGAAAGTTAAAACTGTATACACGTTCAAAACATTGTATAAAAGGTTTCTTTTTGAAAAATATTAGTAGCAAATGTATGTTAAATTAGCGTTTCTGAAGCTCATAAAATCTGGTTACGTCTTTCTCTAGTTTAGTTCTAACGAAACTGTCTGGTGCCAGATTCGGCTATAGATTTTTTCCTCATTATGTTTACTGCTATTTTGATTTAATTCTGGTTTATTGGTGTGTGTTTGTTTAATTATTAGTAATAGCAAACAGGTAAATCTTTACATAAGTTTGTAACTTCCTGATTTACCTTTTCTTTCTGCAAAATGTTTTTAAATATTTCATAACAAATTTGTAAATACGAAAGTATTTTGCAGATGAATAAACCAAATCTAATATCACGGAGACTGAAATTTGATTTTCCGTCATGATGGTCTTACCGGTGGGTGGTAGATCGTAACTGGTGGCGACAAAATTTTAAACTTCGACTTCACTAAATAAGCCAGATGCAAATTTTGCAACCCATTCGACTCAAATCTTTCTCATTTTGCGAGCATTCGTTCTTGAGGCTTTGCAGGTATATTAAATGCGTGAAAGTCAGTGGAGAAAAGGTAATTTTGAAACAGCTACAGAGTTTGTTTTATGTTAGAGTTTTCATTTAATAATTGAACGAATAAATTTGCCTTCACTCTGATAAAGATTTGGTGCTTTGTAGTTCCATCAGAACAGAGCAAACATATCTTTTAATAATTGTTTGCTTGTTTATTTCTTGATGTTTTATCACCACTGGAATCCTGCAAGTTTTCTTCACGGAGTATGCATACTTGAAGTCAAGTACTGGGTAGTTATGCTGTCTTTACCTGCTTCTGAAAATATAGAAATGCTTTATTTGTCACGCCCATCAGGGAGGTGTAGAACAAGGAGAGTGGCTGGATGTATACGTGCCGAGCTATACGGAGGAGCATGGCCTGCTGAGCACGACTTACTCATACAACGTCCTCGTCGTCAGTCACCTGCTCTGTTTCAAGGACACGCAGCAGCACCGGCCCAAAGATGTCGTCCAGTTTGTCGTATGTCGTGCCGCTTCCTAAACCATCCTGCTCCCGCTCCGGCGACTAAGACGTCATTGTGGCGCTTCTCTTCGCGTGGAAGGCCCTTCCTCTCCTTCATCTAGACAAATTTTCTGCACATGTTTTTGACAAAAGTAAGTCGTACAACTTAAATATTAATAGTATGTCAGTACTATTTTGGGTTAATATTAGGTTATTTTATTTCATGTTAAATTTTAACCGCTTATAATCTTTTCTCCAAGTAAATAAACAATGGATGACCCATCAGAAGAAACGATGAAGACTATTTCATTTCAGATTTCAAGATCTGATGATCGTTGCGTCCGACTTCGGCAAATTTTATGGGCTTAATTCCCGGAAATAAGCCTTCCCCCACTCAACAAGACAAACACATTGTTTGGTGACGTTGTAACAAAAGAGAGAAAACTGGCACTGCAGAACTTCCTGAAAAAAGTGGTCACATCACAACAGCTTACATGTTTTCATGTGACCTTAGAGTTTTTAGGTGTGTTAAAAAATACATAATGCCAATGTTTGCTGTGTTTGTGTTTTCATTGGTCGGGGAGGAGACACTGCACTAATAAGGTTGGGAGGAGACACTTTACTTATCGGGTCGGGAAGCAGACACTGTACTTATCAGGTCGCTAAGGTGACACTGTACTTAACAGGTCGGTGAGGGGACACTGTACTTATCAGGTCGCTAAGGTGACATTGTACTTAACAGGTCGGTGAGGGGACACTGTACTTATTAGGTCGGGAAGGAGCCACTGCACTTATAGGGTTGGGAAGGAGACACTACAATTATCGGGTCGGGGAGGGGACACTGTACCTATTACATTTCACCATTTTACTTACAGGCGTGCAGCCGAAGAAAGCGTACAACTACTGTTTGCGAAAGAACACACAAGATGGTGACGACGGTGACGGAGTGACGTAAGTGAAAACAGACATGTGTCATTGACATCTGGAAAGTAATAACCGGAAGAAGTAGCCTTCACCTGCGGTCCCCCAACCCTGACAAAAATAATAATAAAAACAATAACAAATATACAAAGAAAAAATTCTTGTTGATGTTTAGTCCGCAAAAATGCCAAATATTGGCTTGAACACCTCGTGTTCTCACTGCTATGACGGAGGAGTAATGAAACAGAAGCAAACCGCTATGTCTTCCATCGGGGTGACCCCAGGCGCGCACATCTCAAAATAGGCGGATGATGCCCCCTCTCTCCCTGCACCCCACATCCAATGAATAATAACTAGGAATTGTCATCTGCACATGTGCCGCATGAATCGCGCTAGCAAAATTGGCAATAACAGACATCATTTCCTTCCGTCAGCTGCCGAAAATCCGTCGATTGCAGGTCGTAATTTAGGGTTCTCCCCACCTCTTTTTTTGGCGAATGGGGATGGGTGAGGGGGAGGGAGTAGGCTCCTGTTATGTTCAGGAGTCTTCATATATGACGATAAGCTGGCGTATGTGTTTGCATTGATTTTGCTTGGAGTTTGCGCCTTTTTTTGCTAAAATCTGTCGGGTAGCTCTTCTGAGCGTTTAAAGCCCTCGTCTGAGCTTACCTTCGTGCCGAAAAATAAAGACGAATCTGCAACTCTAAAATTTCCCTCAGTTTTTAGAAGGCTGAAGAAAAAGGTGCCTAATATTAAATACGTCAGCAGCACATTCTTGTTTTTTTCGTAACCATGAAAACGTCTCAGAACAATCAGAGGAACCTGATAACGAAACCGGAAATGACGATTTGTTTACATTGCCAGAAGACACTCTGCAGTCTCAAGCGGCCCTGTTTGATGACACTGTCCCCCCGGAGACTGGCTTGTTTAGCGACACTGGGAATTTAGAATCCACTCCCACCCTGAAGCCAAGGCATATAGCACATTCAGGCTCTTCCTCAGGCTGGTCCCCGTATTGCCTGAGGAATATATATATATATATATATATATATATATATATATATATATATATATATATATATATATATATATATATGTGTGTGTGTGTGTGTGTGTGTGTGTGTGCATGTGTTACTATGCCAGCAGCAATAGGTCGACAAAACACAAAAAGGCACCAGAGTGGGAATAAGTCAACAATAGTTGAACCCGAATAATTCATTACATCTTTCATAACAATAAATTTTCATATTTTTATTTATCCTACATTACAATTAAATTATATTTGGTTTATTTTTAATTAGTTTTGGGCGGTTTATCTTAAAAATATATAAAAACAAAAATAATAATTTTCGTTCAAAACGTTTGTTGTTTGCGACGTACTTTTTGTTTTTATAACCATCTTTCTATGGCTACATGTATATGTGTATACATGTATCTGTATACATGGATCAGATTTCGCTCCCGTTCTGACGCCAGTCAAGCACGACGTTCTTTCTTCTTGCCCACCTTGCATGAATTCCAGGTGGGAGATCAACGATGGTAGTATTAACAAGACCTTTCAGTATGGTAATTCGTTTATTTGTGGGGTGTTCTTTACATGTAAAGCGGAACCTCTGAAATCGGACCACCTTTGGGTCCGGAAAAATGTTTCCTGTTTCAGAGGTGGTCCCATTTTGGAGGTTTGGTCATTCTGGGGTAAAATGTTGTGGGTTGCAGTGACAGATTAGGCACTAAGTGACTATATGCAGTTAGAAATTCTTTGTATATTTTCAATCTCGTTGAACTCCGGAAAAACACCATGTTTCAAAGAATTAACTGGGCGGTTGCGGTGGCTTATAGGATTATAGTACTCAAAGGGAAGGCAATGAGTTGATATATTGTCAGGTGCTTTTGTTTAGACAATAGATAACAAAATAAAACTCCTTTCTGATTACACACTTGTTACCATAATCACCAGCAATATTGTCCAAGACGGCAACATGATAAGTGTTGTGAATAATGTGCTCCCAAATACAGTGATTTTCCCTCTGTCCCACAGTGGTTAAATCTCAGGCATTTTGAATGCTCGGGACCGAAAAAAGTGGCCCAGAGAGGTCCGTTCCAAGATGGTCCAAATTGGGAGTTTCCTTAACCAATGAAGTCAATGGAGCGCATTCCGGACCGACAAAAAATAGTCCGATGTTAAGATTCCGCTGTACTCTGTGTGCGCAGCATCTTAAACAATTAAATGATCACCACGCTTTTCTCCTTCGTTTTCTTAACGTTCCTCTTATTTCTTTTTCTTCACCATCATCATCATCATCATCATCATCATCATCATCATCATCATCATCATCATCATCATCATCATCATCATCATCATCATCATCATCATCATCATCATCATCATCATCATCATCATCATCCTCATCATCACCATCATTATCATCATCATCATCATCATCATCATCATCATCATCTTTTGCTTCTACTTTTTCTTCTTTCTAACAAGTTCTTTTGTTTCAATCCAGTCAATAGTTTGGCTATTATTCCATACAACAATTTTTGATACTTACAATGGAATAATTGTCATCTTCTTTCTTGCAATCATCGTAGCAAATCCAGACATTTACATTTATCCTAAAACAAAGGATAGAAGAGTTGTTGGTAGTGTGCTTTGATGATTCATGTCTATGTGCTAACCTCACTTCATCATTTATCTGAGGCTGAAAGAAGCTCTCGTTTTTTTTCAGCACCTTCTGAATTGTCTATCGCTTGTAAGTGTCAACTATGGCTTGCACTGGCTGTTTGGCAATTTTGTGTAAACTACATTTGGCTATCCAGGCAGCGAATGAACGCTACGAAGAGAATTACAATCTTTCAAGGACATAAAATTGTATCTTTACCCGGAAATATGTTTGTTCTTATCCTTGTCGAAACTTTTTTACGACTTCTTCGAGCAGATTACCTACATCAATTGATGCGAAAGAACTTTCATTTCATAGCATTTACTTATGTTTCTGTTTTTTGAGAACGAAACAGACGTCGATGAAAGGCATATTCCATCTCATTTAATGTTCCACGTCATTTACCACATTCAGTAAAAGATAAAGCACCATATCAATTGATAAGAACATGTTATTATAGTCCTGAGCAATTGACAAGTGGTCTTTTTCCAGAGCCAGTACTTCCACTAGATGCAGGCCCCCAAAAGAATTTTATACATTAAACCAACTTCGTATTTATTGCCGAATATTTTCTGCTCGAAATTTGCTCTGAGACTTTCATTCAGCAACATAAAACGCACTTGCAAATACAGTTTGCAAATGGGTATGCTTTGCTAAGAATTCCGGCATTTATTCTTTTTATTTTTTTAGTTTTATTTTCCTCTTCGGAGGTTTTCAGAGAACTCTTCCTACGCTATTTGACGTAGATCGATGAAATTTGGCACAGAGATAGAGAGTGATTGTTTACCTTGAATCTCAGAGGTCAAGGTCACATCGAGGTTAAAATATTTTTTGAAACACCTATTAATCACGAAAAGCAGCCACAAACGTACTCAAATCCCAGTTTGTACACATAAAATGTACTCAGTAGGATAAACTTTTGTCCATAATCTTGATGTTTATGGTCAAGGTCAGAGGTCACGTGACTTCACATGCTGTTAACGATAGGCAGACATGGGTCGAAAACGGTTAGAGATCGGTTAGAGAAGCATTTTGAGCACGTTTTCGACCCTTTGGGCCTAAACAACGTTACATAAGAGGTACCTCAGTGACCTTGATCTTCTGGGTCACGATCAGTGTAAAAACAGGGAAGTTTACTATTATCTCAAAAACGGTTAGAGTTAGAGCATTTTTGAGCTCATTTTGACCCTTTGGGCCTAAAAGACATTACATAAGAGGTATTTCGATGACCTTGACCTTCTGGGTCCTGGTCTAGGTCAAAAACCTGAAGTTGACCATTATCTTCAAATATGGTTAGAGGTAGAGAGATAATGAGATTATTTTTGACCCTTTGGACCTAAAGGACGTTATATAAGAGGCACCTAATTGACCTTGACCTTCTGTGTCACTGTCAAGGTCAAAACACGGAAGTTGACTAATATCTCGGAAATGGTTGGAGATTTTCGAGATAACATCTTTGAGCTTATTTTCGACCCTTTGGGCCTAGAAGATGTTATGTAAGAAGTACCTTGACATTCTGGATCATGGTCGAGGTCAAAAACCGAAAGCTGACTATTAAGAAACGATTAGAAAACGGTTAGAAAACTGAAATGTGATTATTTGTGCCCAATAGAGATTGCATTATATTTACTTCGATGCCCCTTTCAAGATAATAATTCGGAAGCTGATAATTATGTCGAAACACTGAAAAATGTGTGCTTGACCGGATAGATTGTATCATTGCAAATGGGTGCCACTAATGGGTGCTACGTGTAGCAAAATTCTTTCTAGGTAATTTATCCATTAGCATTTTATTTAATAAATCACCCTTTAGTAACCCTCACTTATAAAATTCCACTCCATTCCATTCAGCACACCTACTATAGGTGAAATTACCTATTTCAAATTTGGGGCTCAATATTTTTTGTTAAATTCGTTACTCGAAATTTGCAATTGCAATCTACACGACACAACGGAGAATAGTCTGAATTTTGCTTTACTGTGTACCAGAAGTTGTAAGAGACACTGTGGTTGGGCCTTCGGATCTGATTTTCGAACTATCAATTAAATTCCTTGCAATATGAATGTTAAAACAGAATGTCTTCAATATGGCAAATTTGGACATTTCACTTATTTTGTCAAATTGAAACAGTGGGATTTAACTCGGAAATTGTTACAGATGCATATGTACAATATCTCGTAAATTGTTAGAGATGCATATGTGTTGATGTAAAGTATAAACATTTGATCTTTGTCGATTTCTATAAATGGGCTAAATGTCGGCAAAGTGTCGCTAACTACACCACCTATGGTAATTTGGACATTGTTTTCGAACATAAGGTATAATATTTGATCTTGAGCAGTGTGGAAAAAGACTGATTTATCTCAGAAACTGCATGTAAGCTGGTCATTTGTTCTTCTTTGTAGTCTCTCCATCATGAACGTTGTAATATATAAATAACTATAATATAAATAAATGGAATATAAATAAATGTAAAACTGGTCAATTTTTTATTTGGTAAATTGCTTGATTTGGTCCAAGTTAGAGACGTATTTGGGATTTTGTTCAATTTATTCTGATACTCTGATCTTTAGTTGACACATAATCAATTATTTACTTTATCCAAACTGATATGATGCCGCTTTAACTGAAGGGAGATTGGGGTGATTGGTGTTACAACTAGTCACAATATCTCTAGGGGTTTTTGTTTATTCTTTTTCTATTTCTGTATGTATCTTATTCTTTATTGTTTTACCTGTTGTGAATGTTCAGACAAGGCGTCCTAGACAGTTTGGGCTAGGAAAGTGAAAGTTGTCATGTGTATTGAAAAATGAAACGACTTGAAGAAAAACACCGCAAAAGGGCTGAGAATGACCTTTAGAGGCCAAGGTGTAATTGTCCCAAGCTCTCCTTTATTAAGTTTACCATTACCAAGGCTCTGTGAGCTTAAGAGACATTACATAAGAGGTACCTCAATGACCTTGACCTTTCCATCAATGTCAAGATGCCAAATTTAGTTAGATACAGATTGGTTTTGACCCCATCTCCCTTGTGGCTAAAAGCCGGTGTATAAGAGGAGCCTCGTTGACCTCGATCTTGCCCCTCAGTGAATTGGCTTGTCTTAAAATTTCGTTCAGATGTCAAGTAAGTCAATTCTGTCAGCGGAATTCGGTCTAGTTTATCTGGAGGTTGCAATACACAACGCAATTATATTCAAAAGTACAATTTTTCGCTGTATAAGACCGGCTTTCGGCGAAATATATGATACTGGGTGAGACATGACGCCTTTTAGTACAACAAAAAACATTTGACTGCTCGAGTTATGGCACTGCCTCTAGATTAGCTCACTTGAATAGAAATGAAAGCAATAATGATAATAATAATAATAACAATAATAATAATAATAATAAAAACAAAGAGAGAAATGGCATGGAATATATGTAAAAAGCATGAATTGAAAAACCATGGAACTTATATAAATGGCATGGTACAATACACATGTTTGTTACTTAAGCGCTTAATCCAAATATTTGTGAATTTGGTACGATTCACATGTTTGTTTTTGCTAACACTTTGTTTTTATTTCCTTCAAGAGTAAGTTGCCAGTACAGTAGCATACATTGTATGACAAGCCACAAAAGTGTTGTTTTTAATTTTTTTTTTTTGGTTTCTCTGCACCTTATGATACAACATCTTTTCAATTGTTACTGCATGTTTTAAATATTTTAGGAAAGGGTAGAAATAAACCTCTTCATTGGCGTTATTACATTTATGAATATACAACTTGGCTTGAAGGAGAAGATAATCAAGAATAAATCTGCAATTTCTATTGTTTCCTTTTCCAGCAACCGTAGTATTTTTATTCTAGTATTTAAGATAATAACAGTTGTTCTCTAACAAAAGTTTTATTCGGTCATTTTTCGCGGATTACCAAAAAAAGGTTTAAACTACAGCATGTCGAAAAGTGTGAATTAAATCTCGTGTTACATTTCATTGTGTGCAGAAAAGCTGACAGAAAAGCTGACAGAAAAGCTGACAGAAAAGCTGACAGAAAAGCTGACAAAGACAGTAGTGATGAACAATGTATTTCCCCTTGCTGAGGTCTTTTCCTCTGTAATACTTATGTTTATTTCTTCCTACTTTTTCACGTTTTTCTTAAATGGAGCTACACCGACTCTTTTTTAAGTATTACTTCTATCACTTTTTTGGATGTTTTATTATTGCATGCTAGACATTAAATTTGCTGATTAAACAGCGATACTTGCACGTCATGTACTAGTTTGGAAAGATCTGAGATCAAATCACGTCATTTCAAGAGAGAATAAAAGCATACAAACACACAAACAGACACCTAAACAAACACACAAAGAAGGTACAAAATCACGGAAGTTCTGACACGGCATGTAATTTATAAGAACATCACAAAATTAGTAAAATAAACCTTAACATTTATAAAACAAAATGCATGAAAATTTTAGACATGACATGGAATCTGTATAAAAAGCATTAAATTTATATTAAAAATGGAATTTATATAAATAGTATGAAATCTATATATTATTAAATTTATAACAAAAAACCCTGGAATTTATGAAAAACATGGAGTTTATGAAAACAGCGTAGACATTTTTAAAAAATTGTTAAAAACTCATTCTTTAAACGTGCTTATTCACTGTAATTTTTTTTTAGTGTACTGTATTGTTTCATTTGATATTAGTCAGATTTCTATTTATTCTGATATTGGTTAAGTTTTGTCATAGCCAATGCATGCATGTTGTATATGGTAGCCTTTAGAGCAAATTGTTGAATAAGGGCATTATAAATGTTGCAATAATAATAATAATAATAATAATAATAATTATATTAATAATAATAACAATAAGAAGAAGAAGAAGAAGAAGAAAAAGAAGAAGAAGAAAGAGAGAAATGGCAAGGAATGTGTGTAAAGAGCATGAATTAAAAAAACCATGGAACTTATATAAGTCGCATGGTACAATACACATGTTTGTTACTTAAGCGCTTAATCCAAATAGTTGTGAATTTGGTACGATTCGAATGTTTGTTTTTGTTAACACTTTGTATTTATTTCCTTCAAGAGTAAGTTGCCAGTACAGTAGCATACAGTAGTATTTTTATTCTAGTATTTAAGATAATAACAGTTGTTCTCTAACAAAAGTTTTATTCGGTCATTTTTCGCGGATTACCCAAAAAAGGTTTAAACTACAGCATGTCGAAAAGTGTGAATTAAATCTCGTGTTACATTTCATTGTGTGCAGGTGGTGCAGATGACAGAGCATACATACAGACACAGTACAAAGTCCAAAGCTGACAGTAAAGCTGACAGAAAAGCTGACAGTAAAGCTGACAGAAAAGCTGACAGTAAAGCTGACAGAAAAGCTGACAGTAAAGCTGACAGAAAAGCTGACAGTAAAGCTGACAGAAAATCTGACAGTAAAACTGACAGAAAAGCTGACAGTAAAGCTGACAGAAAAGCTGACAGTAAAGCTGACAGAAAAGCTGACAGTAAAGCTGACAGAAAAGCTGACAGTAAAGCTGACAGAAAAGCTGACAGTAAAGCTGACAGAAAAGCTGACAGTAAAGCTAACAGAAAAGCTAACAGTAAAGCTGACAGAAAAGCTGACAGTGAAGCTGACAGAAAAGCTGACAGTGAAGCTGACAGAAAAGCTGACAGAAAAGCTGACAGAAAAGCTGACAGAAAAGCTGACAGAAAAGCTGACAGAAAAGCTGACAGAAAAGCTGACAGAAAAGCTGACAGAAAAGCTGACAGAAAAGCTGACAGAAAAGCTGACAAAGACAGTAGTGATGAACAATGTATTTCCCCTTGCTGAGGGCTTTTGCTCTGTAATACTTATGTTTATTTTTTTCCTACTTTTTCACGTTTTTCTTAAATGGAGCTACACCGACTCTTTTTTAAGTATTACTGCTATCACTTTTTTGGATGTTTTATTATTCCATGCTAGACATTAAATTTGCTGATTAAACAGCGATACTTGCACGTCATGTACTAGTTTGGAAAGATCTGAGATCAAATCACGTCATTTCAAGAGAGAATAAAAGCATACAAACACACAAACAGACACCTAAACAAACACACAAAGAAGGTACAAAAACACGGAAGTTCTGACACGGCATGTAATTTATAAGAACATCACAAAATTAGCAAAATAAACCTTAACATTTATAAAACAAAATGCATGAAATTTTAGATATGACATGGAATCTATATAAAAAGCATTAAATTTATATTAAAAATGGAATTTATATAAATTGTATGAAATCTATATATTATTAAATTTATGACAAAAAACCCTGGAATTTATGAAAAACATGGAGTTTATGAAAACAGCGTAGACATTTTTAAAATATTGTTAAAAACTCATCTCTTTAAACGTGGTAATTCACTGTAATTTCTTTTTCTAGTGTAATGTATTGTTTCATTTGATATTAGTCAGATTTCTATTTATTCTGATATTGGTTAAGTTTTGTCATAGCCAATGCATGCATGTTGTATATGGTAGCCTTTAGAGCAAATTGTTGAATAAGGACGTTATAAATGTTGCAATAGTAATAATAATAATTATAATAATAATAATAATAATAGTAATAATAATAATAATAATAAGAAGAAGAAGAAGAAGAAGAAAGAGAGAAATGGCATGGAATGTATGTAAAGAGCATGAATTAAAAAACCATGGAACTTATATAAATGGCATGGTACAATACACATGTTTGTTACTTAAGCGCTTAATCCAAATAGTTGTGAATTTGGTACGATTCACATGTTTGTTTTTGTTAACACTTTGTTTTTATTTCCTTCAAGAGTAAGTTGCCAGTACAGTAGCATACATTGTATGACAAGCCACAAAAGTGTTGTTTTTACTTTTTTTTTTTTTTGGTTTCTCTGCACCTTATGATACAACATCTTTTCAATTGTTACTGCATGTTTTAAATATTTTAAGGAAGGGTAGAAATAAACCTCTTCATTGGCGTTATTACATTTATGAATATACAACTTGGCTTGAAGGAGAAGATAATCAAGAATAAATCTACAATTTCTATTGTTTCCTTTTCCAGCAACCGTAGTATTTTTATTCTAGTATTTAAGATAATAACAGTTGTTCTCTAACAAAAGTTTTATTCGGTCATTTTTCGCGGATTACCCAAAAAAGGTTTAAACTACAGCATGTCGAAAAGTGTGAATTAAATCTCGTGTTACATTTCATTGTGTGCAGGTGGTGCAGATGACAAAGCATACATACAGACACAGTACAAAGTCCAAAGCTGGACAGTAAAGCTGACAGAAAAGCTGACAGTAAAGCTGACAGAAAATCTGACAGTAAAGCTTACAGAAAAGCTGACAGTAAAGCTGACAGAAAATCTGACAGTAAAGCTGACAGAAAAGCTGACAGTAAAGCTGACAGAAAAGCTGACAGTAAAGCTGACAGAAAAGCTGACAGTAAAGCTGACAGAAAAGCTGACAGTAAAGCTGACAGTAAAGCTGACAGAGAAGCTGACAGTGAAGCTGACAGAAAAGCTGACAGTGAAGCTGACAGAAAAGCTGACAGTAAAGCTGACAGAAAAGCTTACATAAAAGCTGACAGAAAAGCTGACAGAAAAGCTGACAGAAAAGCTGACAGAAAAGCTGACAGAAAAGCTGACAGAAAAGCTGACAGAAAAGCTGACAGAAAAGCTGACAGAAAAGCTGACAGAAAAGCTGACAGAAAAGCTGACAGAAAAGCTGACAGAAAAGCTGACAGAAAAGCTGACAGAAAAGCTGACAGAAAAGCTGACAGAAAAGCTGACAAAGACAGTAGTGATGAACAATGTATTTCCCCTTGCTGAGGTCTTTTCCTCTGTAATACTTATGTTTATTTTTTCCTACTTTTTCACGCTTTTCTTAAATGGAGCTACACCGACTCTTTTTTAAGTATTACTGCTATCCCGTTTTTGGATGTTTTATTATTCCATGCTAGACATTAAATTTGCTGATTAAACAGCGATACTTGCACGTCATGTACTAGTTTGGAAAGATCTGAGATCAAATCACGTCATTTCAAGAGAGAATAAAAGCATACAAGCACACAAACAGACACCTAAACAAACACACAAAGAAGGTACAAAAACACGGAAGTTCTGACACGGCATGTAATTTATAAGAACATCACAAAATTAGTAAAATAAACCTTAACATTTATAAAACAAAATGCATGAAAATTTTAGATATGACATGGAATCTATATAAAAAGCATTAAATTTATATTAAAAATGGAATTTATATAAATAGTATGAAATCTATATATCATTAAATTTATAACAAAAAACCCTGGAATTTATGAAAAACATGGAGTTTATGAAAACAGCGTAGACATTTTAAAAAAATATAAAACTCATCTCTTTAAACTTGGTTATTCACTGTAATTTCTTTTTTTTTTAGTGTAATGTTTTGTTTCATTTGATATTAGTCAGATTTCTATTTATTCTGATATTGGTTAAGTTTAGTCATAGCCAATGCATGCATGTTGTATATGGTAGCCTTTAGAGCAAATTGTTGAATAAGGGCGTTATAAATGTTGCAATAATAATAATAAGAAGAAGAAGAAGAAGAAGAAGAAGATGAAGAAGAAGAAGAAGAAGAAAAAGAAGAAGAAGAAGAAAGAGAGAAATTGCATGGAATGTATGTAAAGAGCATGAATTAAAAAACCATGGAACTTATATAAATGGCATGGTACAATACACATGTTTGTTACTTAAGCGCTTAATCCAAATATTTGTGAATTTGGTACGATTCACATGTTTGTTTTTGTTAACACTTTGTTTTTTATTTCCTTCAAGAGTAAGTTGCCAGTACAGTAGCATACATTGTATGACAAGCCACAAAAGTGTTGTTTTTATTTTTTTTTGGCTTTCTCTGCACCTTATGATACAACATCTTTTCAATTGTTACTGCATGTTTTAAATATTTTAAGAAAGGGTAGAAATAAACCTCTTCATTGGCGTTATTACATTTATGAATATACAACTTGGCTTGAAGGAAAAGATAATCAAGAATAAATCTACAATTTCTATTGTTTCCTTTTCCAGCAACCGTAGTATTTTTATTCTAGTGTTTAAGATAATAACAGTTGTTCTCTAACAAAAGTTTTATTCGGTCATTTTTCGCGGATTACCCAAAAAAGGTTTAAACTACAGCATGTCGAAAAGTGTGAATTAAATCTCGTGTTACATTTCATTGTGTGCAGGTAGTGCAGATGACAGAGCATACATACAGACACAGTACAAAGTCCAAAGCTGACAGGAAAGGTGACAGGAAAGCTGACAGGAAAGCTGACAGAAAAGCTGACAGAAAAGCTGACAAAGGCAGTAGTGATGAACAATGTATTTCCCCTTGCTGAGGGCTTTTCCTCTGTAATACTTATGTTTACTTTTTCCTACTTTTTCATGCTTTTCTTAAATGGAGCTACACCGACTCTTTTTTAAGTATTACTGCTATCCCGTTTTTGGATGTTTTATTATTCCATGCTAGACATTAAATTTGCTGATTAAACAGCGATACTTGCACGTCATGTACTAGTTTGGAAAGATCTGAGATCAAATCACGTCATTTCAAGAGAGAATAAAAGCATACAAACACACAAACAGACACCTAAACAAACACACAAAGAAGGTACAAAAACACGGAAGTTCTGACACGGCATGTAATTTATAAGAACATCACAAAATTAGTAAAATAAACCTTAACATTTATAAAACAAAATGCATGAAAATTTTAGATATGACATGGAATCTATATAAAAAGCATTAAATTTATATTAAAAATGGAATTTATATAAATAGTATGAAATCTATATATTATTAAATTTATAACAAAAAACCCTGGAATTTATAAAAAACATGGAGTTTATGAAAACAGCGTAGACATTTTTAAAAAATTGTTAAAAACTCATCTCTTTAAACGTGGTTATTCACTGCAATTTCTTTTTTTAGTGTAATGTTTTGTTTCATTTGATATTAGTCAGATTTCTATTTATTCTGATATTGGTTAAGTTTAGTCATAGCCAATGCATGCATGTTGTATATGGTAGCCTTTAGAGCAAATTGTTGAATAAGGGCGTTATAAATGTTGCAATAATAATAATAATAATAAGAGGAAGAAGAAGAAGAAGATGAAGAAGAAGAAGAAAAAGAAGAAGAAGAAGAAAGAGAGAAATGGCATGGAATGTATGTAAAGAGCATGAATTAAAAAACCATGGAATTTATATAAATGGCATGGTACAATACACATGTTTGTTACTTAAGCGCTTAATCCAAATATTTGTGAATTTGGTACGATTCACATGTTTGTTTTTGTTAACACTTTGTTTTTTATTTCCTTCAAGAGTAAGTTGCCAGTACAGTAGCATACATTGTATGACAAGCCACAAAAGTGTTGTTTTTATTTTTTTTTTGGTTTCTCTGCACCTTATGATACAACATCTTTTCAATTGTTACTGCATGTTTTAAATATTTTAAGAAAGGGTAGAAATAAACCTCTTCATTGGCGTTATTACATTTATGAATATACAACTTGGCTTGAAGGAAAAGATAATCAAGAATAAATCTACAATTTCTATTGTTTCCTTTTCCAGCAACCGTAGTATTTTTATTCTAGTATTTAAGATAATAACAGTTGTTCTCTAACAAAAGTTTTATTCGGTCATTTTTCGCGGATTACCCAAAAAAGGTTTAAACTACAGCATGTCGAAAAGTGTGAATTAAATCTCGTGTTACATTTCATTGTGTGCAGGTAGTGCAGATGACAGAGCATACATACAGACACAGTACAAAGTCCAAAGCTGACAGGAAAGCTGACAGGAAAGCTGACAGGAAAGCTGACAGAAAAGCTGACAGAAAAGCTGACAGAAAAGCTGACAGAAAAGCTGACAAAGACAGTAGTGATGAACAATGTATTTTCCCTTGCTGAGGGCTTTTCCTCTGTAATACTTATGTTTATTTTTTCCTACTTTTTCACGCTTTTCTTAAATGGAGCTACACCGACTCTTTTTTAAGTATTACTGCTATCCCGTTTTTGGATGTTTTATTATTCCATGCTAGACATTAAATTTGCTGATTAAACAGCGATACTTGCACGTCATGTACTAGTTTGGAAAGATCTGAGATCAAATCACGTCATTTCAAGAGAGAATAAAAGCATAAACACACAAACAGACACCTAAACAAACACACAAAGAAGGTACAAAAACACGGAAGTTCTGACACGGCATGTAATTTATAAGAACATCACAAAATTAGTAAAATAAACCTTAACATTTATAAAACAAAATGCATGAGAATTTTAGATATGACATGGAATCTATATAAAAAGCATTAAATTTATATTAAAAATGGAGTTTATATAAATAGTATGAAATCTATATATTATTAAATTTATAACAAAAAACCCTGGAATTTATGAAAAACATGGAGTTTATGAAAACAGCGTAGACATTTTTAAAAAATTGTTAAAAACTCATCTCTTTAAACGTGGTTATTCACTGTAATTTCTTTTTATAGTGTAATGTATTGTTTCATTTGATATTAGTCAGATTTCTATTTATTCTGATATTGGTTAAGTTTAGTCATAGCCAATGCATGCATGTTGTATATGGTAGCCTTTAGAGCAAATTGTTGAATAAGGGCGTTATAAATGTTGCAATAATAATAATAATAATAATAAGAAGAAGAAGAAGAAGAAGAAGAAGAAGAAAAAGAAGAAGAAGAAAGAGAGAAATGGCATGGAATGTATGTAAAGAGCATGAATTAAAAAACCATGGAACTTATATAAATGGCATGGTACAATACACATGTTTGTTACTTAAGCGCTTAATCCAAATATTTGTGAATTTGGTACGATTCACATGTTTGTTTTTGTTAACACTTTGTTTTTATTTCCTTCAAGAGTAAGTTGCCAGTGCAGTAGCATACATTGTATGACAAGCCACAAAATTGTTGTTTTTACTTCTTTTTTTTTTTTTGGTTTCTCTGCACCTTATGATACAACATCTTTTCAATTGTTACTGCATGTTTTAAATATTTTAAGGAAGGGTAGAAATAAACCTCTTCATTGGCGTTATTACATTTATGAATATACAACTTGGCTTGAAGGAGAAGATAATCAAGAATAAATCTACAATTTCTATTGTTTCCTTTTCCAGCAACCGTAGTATTTTTATTCTAGTATTTAAGATAATAACAGTTGTTCTCTAACAAAAGTTTTATTCGGTCATTTTTCGCGGATTACCCAAGAAAGGTTTAAACTACAGCATGTCGAAAAGTGTGAATTAAATCTCGTGTTACATTTCATTGTGTGCAGGTAGTGCAGATGACAGAGCATACATACAGACACAGTACAAAGTCCAAAGCTGACAGAAAAGCTGACAGAAGAGCTGACAGTAAAGCTGACAGAAGAGCTGACAGAAAAGCTGACAGAAAAGGTGACAGAAAAGCTGTCAGAAACGCTGATAGAAACGCTGACAGAAAAGCTGACAGAAAAGCTGACAGAAACCTGACAGAAAAGCTGACAGAAAAGCTGACGCAAAGACAGCAGTGATGAACAATGTATTTCCCCTTGCTGAGGTCTTTTCCTCTGTAATACTTATGTTTATTTTTTCCTACTTTTTCACGCTTTTCTTAAATGGAGCTACACCGGCTCTTTTTAAGTATTACTGCTATCACTTTTTTGGATGTTTTATTATTCCATGCTAGACATTAAATTTGCTGATTAAACAGCGATACTTGCACGTCATGTACTAGTTTGGAAAGATCTGAGATCAAATCACGTCATTTCAAGAGAGAATAAAAGCATACAAGCACACAAACAGACACCTAAACAAACACACAAAGAAGGTACAAAAACACGGAAGTTCTGACACGGCATGTAATTTATAAGAACATCACAAAATTAGTAAAATAAACCTTAACATTTATAAAACAAAATGCATGAAAATTTTAGATATGACATGGAATCTATATAAAAAGCATTAAATTTATATTAAAAATGGAATTTATATAAATAGTATGAAATCTATATATTATTAAATTTATAACAAAAAACCCTGGAATTTATGAAAAACATGGAGTTTATGAAAACAGCGTAGACATTTTTAAAAAATTGTTAAAAACTCATCTCTTTAAACGTGGTTATTCACTGTAATTTCTTTTTTTTAGTGTAATGTATTTTTTCATTTGATATTAGTCAGATTTCTATTTATTCTGATATTGGTTAAGTTTAGTCATAGCCAATGCATGCATGTTGTATATGGTAGCCTTTAGAGCAAATTGTTGAATAAGGGCGTTATAAATGTTGCAATAATAATAATAATAATAATAATAATAATAATAATAATAATAATAATAATAAGAAGAAGAAGAAGAAGAAGAAGAAGAAGAAGAAGAAAAAGAAGAAGAAGAAAGAGAGAAATGACATGGAATGTATGTAAAGAGTATGAATTAAAAAACCATGGAACTTATATAAATGGCATGGTACAATAGACATGTTTGTTACTTAAGCGCTTAATCCAAATATTTGTGAATTTGGTACGATTCACATGTTTGTTTTTGTTAACACTTTGTTTTTATTTCCTTCAAGAGTAAGTTGCCAGTACAGTAGAATACATTGTATGACAAGCCGCAAAAGGGTTGTTTTTATTAATTTTTATTTTTTTTTGGTTTCTCTGCACCTTATGATACAACATCTTTTCAATTGTTACTGCCTGTTTTAAATATTTTAAGAAAGGGTAGAAATAAACCTCTTCATTGGCGTTATTACATTTATGAATATACAACTTGGCTTGAAGGAGAAGATAATCAAGAATAAATCTACAATTTCTATTGTTTCCTTTTCCAGCAACCGTAGTATTTTTATTCTAGTATTTAAGATAATAACAGTTGTTCTCTAACAAAAGTTTTATTCGGTCATTTTTCGCGGATTACCCAAAAAAGGTTTAAACTACAGCATGTCGAAAAGTGTGAATTAAATCTCGTGTTACATTTCATTGTGTGCAGGTAGTGCAGATGACAGAGCATACATACAGACACAGTACAAAGTCCAAAGCTGACAGGAAAGCTGACAGGAAAGCTGACAGAAAAGCTGACAGAAAAGCTGACAGAAAAGCTGACAGAAAAGCTGACAGAAAAGCTGACAAAGACAGTAGTGATGAACAATGTATTTCCCCTTGCTGAGGGCTTTTCCTCTGTAATACTTATGTTTATTTTTTCCTACTTTTTCACGCTTTTCTTAAATGGAGCTACACCGACTCTTTTTAAGTATTACTGCTCTCACTTTTTTGGATGTTTTATTATTCCATGCTAGACATTAAATTTGCTGATTAAACAGCAATACTTGCACGTCATGTACTAGTTTGGAAAGATCTGAGATCAAATCACGTCATTTCAAGAGAGAATAAAAGCATAAACACACAAACAGACACCTAAACAAACACACAAAGAAGGTACAAAAACACGGAAGTTCTGACACGGCATGTAATTTATAAGAACATCACAAAATTAGTAAAATAAACCTTAACATTTATAAAACAAAATGCATGAAAATTTTAGATATGACATGGAATCTATATAAAAAGCATTAAATTTATATTAAAAATGGAATTTATATAAATAGTATGAAATCTATATATTATTAAATTTATAACAAAAAACCCTGGAATTTATGAAAAACATGGAGTTTATGAAAACAGCGTAGACATTTTTAAAAAATTGCTAAAAACTCATCTCTTTAAACGTGGTTATTCACTGTAATTTCTTTTTTAGTGTAATATTTTGTTTCATTTGATATTAGTCAGATTTCTATTTATTCTGATATTGGTTAAGTTTAGTCATAGCCAATGCATGCATGTTGTATATGGTAGCCTTTAGAACAAATTGTTGAATAAGGGCGTTATAAATGTTGCAATAATAATAATAAGAAGAAGAAGAAGAAGAAGAAGAAGAAGAAAAAGAAGAAGAAGAAAGAGAGAAATGGCATGGAATGTATGTAAAGAGCATGAATTAAAAAACCATGGAACTTATATAAATGGCATGGTACAATACACATGTTTGTTACTTAAGCGCTTAATCCAAATATTTGTGAATTTGGTACGATTCACATGTTTGTTTTTGTTAACACTTTGTTTTTATTTCCTTCAAGAGTAAGTTGCCAGTACAGTAGCATACATTGTATGACAAGCCACAAAATTGTTGTTTTTACTTTTTTTTTTTTTGGTTTCTCTGCACCTTATGATACAACATCTTTTCAATTGTTACTGCATGTTTTAAATATTTTAAGGAAGGGTAGAAATAAACCTCTTCATTGGCGTTATTACATTTATGAATATACAACTTGGCTTGAAGGAGAAGATAATCAAGAATAAATCTACAATTTCTATTGTTTCCTTTTCCAGCAACCGTAGTATTTTTATTCTAGTATTTAAGATAATAACAGTTGTTCTCTAACAAAAGTTTTATTCGGTCATTTTTCGCGGATTACCCAAAAAAGGTTTAAACTACAGCATGTCGAAAAGTGTGAATTAAATCTCGTGTTACATTTCATTGTGTGCAGGTAGTGCAGATGACAGAGCATACATACAGACACAGTACAAAGTCCAAAGCTGACAGGAAAGCTGACAGAAGAGCTGACAGTAAAGCTGACAGAAGAGCTGACAGAAAAGCTGACAGAAAAGGTGACAGAAAAGCTGTCAGAAACGCTGATAGAAACGCTGACAGAAAAGCTGACAGAAAAGCTGACAGAAAAGCTGACAGAAAAGCTGACAGAAAAGCTGACGCAAAGACAGTAGTGATGAACAATGTATTTCCCCTTGCTGAGGTCTTTTCCTCTGTAATACTTATGTTTATTTTTTCCTACTTTTTCACGCTTTTCTTAAATGGAGCTACACCGACTCTTTTTAAGTATTACTGCTATCACTTTTTTGGATGTTTTATTATTCCATGCTAGACATTAAATTTGCTGATTAAACAGCGATACTTGCACGTCATGTACTAGTTTGGAAAGATCTGAGATCAAATCACGTCATTTCAAGAGAGAATAAAAGCATACAAGCACACAAACAGACACCTAAACAAACACACAAAGAAGGTACAAAAACACGGAAGTTCTGACACGGCATGTAATTTATAAGAACATCACAAAATTAGTAAAATAAACCTTAACATTTATAAAACAAAATGCATGAAAATTTTACATATGACATGGAATCTATGTAAAAAGCATTAAATTTATATTAAAAATGGAATTTATATAAATAGTATGAAATCTATATATTATTAAATTTATAACAAAAAACCCTGGAATTTATGAAAAACATGGAGTTTATGAAAACAGCGTAGACATTTTTAAAAAATTGTTAAAAGCTCATCTCTTTATACGTGGTTATTCACTGTAATTTCTTTTTTTAGTGTAATGTATTTTTTCATTTGATATTAGTCAGATTTCTATTTATTCTGATATTGGTTAAGTTTAGTCATAGCCAATGCATGCATGTTGTATATGGTAGCCTTTAGAGCAAATTGTTGAATAAGGGCGTTATAAATGTTGCAATAATAATAATAATAATAATAATAATAATAATAATAATAATAAGAAGAAGAAGAAGAAGAAGAAGAAGAAGAAGAAGAAAAAGAAGAAGAAGAAAGAGAGAAATGGCATGGAATGTATGTAAAGAGTATGAATTAAAAAACCATGGAACTTATATAAATGGCATGGTACAATACACATGTTTGTTACTTAAGCGCTTAATCCAAATATTTGTGAATTTGGTACGATTCACATGTTTGTTTTTGTTAACACTTTGTTTTTATTTCCTTCAAGAGTAAGTTGCCAGTACAGTAGAATACATTGTATGACAAGCCACAAAAGGGTTGTTTTTATTTATTTTTATTTTTTTTTTGGTTTCTCTGCACCTTATGATACAACATCTTTTCAATTGTTACTGCCTGTTTTAAATATTTTAAGAAAGGGTAGAAATAAACCTCTTCATTGGCGTTATTACATTTATGAATATACAACTTGGCTTGAAGGAGAAGATAATCAAGAATAAATCTACAATTTCTATTGTTTCCTTTTCCAGCAACCGTAGTATTTTTATTCTAGTATTTAAGATAATAACAGTTGTTCTCTAACAAAAGTTTTATTCGGTCATTTTTCGCGGATTACCCAAAAAAGGTTTAAACTACAGCATGTCGAAAAGTGTGAATTAAATCTCGTGTTACATTTCATTGTGTACCGGTAGTGCAGATGACAGAGCATACATACAGACACAGTACAAAGTCCAAAGCTGACAGGAAAGCTGACAGGAAAGCTGACAGAAAAGCTGACAGAAAAGCTGACAGAAAAGCTGACAGAAAAGCTGACAGAAAAGCTGACAAAGACAGTAGTGATGAACAATGTATTTCCCCTTGCTGAGGGCTTTTCCTCTGTAATACTTATGTTTATTTTTCCTACTTTTTCACGCTTTTCTTAAATGGAGCTACACCGACTCTTTTTTTAGGATTACTGCTATCACTTTTTTGGATGTTTTATTATTCCATGCTAGACATTAAATTTGCTGATTAAACAGCGATACTTGCACGTCATGTACTAGTTTGGAAAGATCTGAGATCAAATCACGTCATTTCAAGAGAGAATAAAAGCATACAAACACACAAACAGACACCTAAACAAACACACAAAGAAGGTACAAAAACTCGGAAGTTCTGACACGGCATGTAATTTATAAGAACATCACAAAATTAGTAAAATAAACCTTAACATTTATAAAACAAAATGCATGAAAATTTTAGATATGACATGGAATCTATATAAAAAGCATTAAATTTATATTAAAAATGGAATTCATATAAATAGTATGAAATCTATATATTATTAAATTTATAACAAAAAACCCTGGAATTTATAAAAAACATGGAGTTTATGAAAACAGCGTAGACATTTTTAAAAAATTGTTAAAAGCTCATCACTTTAAACGTGGTTATTCACTGTAATTTCTTTTTTTAGTGTAATGTATTTTTTCATTTGATATTAGTCAGATTTCTATTTATTCTGATATTGGTTAAGTTTAGTCATAGCCAATGCATGCATGTTGTATATGGTAGCCTTTAGAGCAAATTGTTGAATAAGGGCGTTATAAATGTTGCAATAATAATAATAATAATAATAATAATAATAATAATATTAATAATAAGAAGAAGAAGAAGAAAAAGAAGAAGAAGAAAGAGAGAAATGGCATGGAATGTATGTAAAGAGTATGAATTAAAAAACCATGGAACTTATATAAATGGCATGGTACAATACACATGTTTGTTACTTAAGCGCTTAATCCAAATATTTGTGAATTTGGTACGATTCACATGTTTGTTTTTGTTAACACTTTGTTTTTATTTCCTTCAAGAGTAAGTTGCCAGTACAGTAGAATACATTGTATGACAAGCCAAAAAAGGGTTGTTTTTATTTATTTTTATTTTTTTTTTTTGGTTTCTCTGCACCTTATGATACAACATCTTTTCAATTGTTACTGCCTGTTTTAAATATTTTAAGAAAGGGTAGAAATAAACCTCTTCATTGGCGTTATTACATTTATGAATATACAACTTGGCTTGAAGGAGAAGATAATCAAGAATAAATCTACAATTTCTATTGTTTCCTTTTCCAGCAACCGTAGTATTTTTATTCTAGTATTTAAGATAATAACAGTTGTTCTCTAACAAAAGTTTTATTCGGTCATTTTTCGCGGATTACCCAAAAAAGGTTTAAACTACAGCATGTCGAAAAGTGTGACTTAAATCTCGTGTTACATTTCATTGTGTGCAGGTAGTGTAGATGACAGAGCACACATACAGACACAGTACAAAGTCAAAAGCTGACAGGAAAGCTGACAGAAGAGCTGACAGTAAAGCTGACAGAAGAGCTGACAGAAAAGCTGACAGAAAAGGTGACAGAAAAGCTGTCAGAAACGCTGATAGAAACGCTGACAGAAAAGCTGACAGAAAAGCTGACAGAAACCTGACAGAAAAGCTGACAGAAAAGCTGACGCAAAGACAGTAGTGATGAACAATGTATTTCCCCTTGCTGAGGTCTTTTCCTCTGTAATACTTATGTTTATTTTTTCCTACTTTTTCACGCCTTTCTTAAATGGAGCTACACCGGCTCTTTTTAAGTATTACTGCTATCACTTTTTTGGATGTTTTATTATTCCATGCTAGACATTAAATTTGCTGATTAAACAGCGATACTTGCACGTCATGTGCTAGTTTGGAAAGATCTAAGATCAAATCACGTCATTTCAAGAGAGAATAAAAGCATACAAGCACACAAACAGACACCTAAACAAACATACAAAGAAGGTACAAAAACAATACAAAATTAGTAAAATAAACCTTAACATTTATAAAACAAAATGCATGAAAATTTTAGATATGACATGGAATCTATATAAAAAGCATTAAATTTATATTAAAAATGGAATTCATATAAATAGTATGAAATCTATATATTATTAAATTTATAACAAAAAACCCTGGAATTTATGAAAAACATGGAGTTTATGAAAACAGCGTAGACATTTTTAAAAAATTGTTAAAAACTCATCTCTTTAAACGTGGTTATTCACTGTAATTTCTTTTTATAGTGTAATGTATTGTTTCATTTGATATTAGTCAGATTTCTATTTATTCTGATATTGGTTAAGTTTAGTCATAGCCAATGCATGCATGTTGTATCTGGTAGCCTTTAGAGCAAATTGTTGAATAAGGGCGTTATAAATGTTGCAATAATAATAATAATAATAATAAGAAGAAGAAGAAGAAGAAGAAGAAGAAGAAAAAGAAGAAGAAGAAAGAGAGAAATGGCATGGAATGTATGTAAAGAGCATGAATTAAAAAACCATGGAACTTATATAAATGGCATGGTACAATACACATGTTTGTTACTTAAGCGCTTAATCCAAATATTTGTGAATTTGGTACGATTCACATGTTTGTTTTTGTTAACACTTTGTTTTTATTTCCTTCAAGAGTAAGTTGCCAGTACAGTAGCATACATTGTATGACAAGCCACAAAATTGTTGTTTTTACTTTTTTTTTTTGGTTTCTCTGCACCTTATGATACAACATCTTTTCAATTGTTACTGCATGTTTTAAATATTTTAAGGAAGGGTAGAAATAAACCTCTTCATTGGCGTTATTACATTTATGAATATACAACTTGGCTTGAAGGAGAAGATAATCAAGAATAAATCTACAATTTCTATTGTTTCCTTTTCCAGCAACCGTAGTATTTTTATTCTAGTATTTAAGATAATAACAGTTGTTCTCTAACAAAAGTTTTATTCGGTCATTTTTCGCGGATTACCCAAAAAAGGTTTAAACTACAGCATGTCGAAAAGTGTGACTTAAATCTCGTGTTACATTTCATTGTGTGCAGGTAGTGTAGATGACAGAGCACACATACAGACACAGTACAAAGTCCAAAGCTGACAGGAAAGCTGACAGAAAAGCTGACAGAAAAGCTGACAAAGACAGTAGTGATGAACAATGTATTTCCCCTTGCTGAGGGCTTTTCCTCTGTAATATTTATGTTTATTTTTCCTACTTTTTCACGCTTTTCTTAAATGGAGCTACACCGACTCTTTTTTTAGGATTACTGCTATCACTTTTTTGGATGTTTTATTATTCCATGCTAGACATTAAATTTGCTGATTAAACAGCGATACTTGCACGTCATGTACTAGTTTAGAAAGATCTGAGATCAAATCACGTCATTTCAAGAGAGAATAAAAGCATACAAACACACAAACAGACACCTAAACAAACACACAAAGAAGGTACAAAAACACGGAAGTTCTGACACGGCATGTAATTTATAAGAACATCACAAAATTAGTAAAATAAACCTTAACATTTATAAAACAAAATGCATGAAAATTTTAGATATGACATGGAATCTATATAAAAAGCATTAAATTTATATTAAAAATGGAATTCATATAAATAGTATGAAATCTATATATTATTAAATTTATAACAAAAAACCCTGGAATTTATGAAAAACATGGAGTTTATGAAAACAGCGTAGACATTTTTAAAAAATTGTTAAAAACTCATCTCTTTAAACGTGGTTATTCACTGTAATTTCTTTTTATAGTGTAATGTATTGTTTCATTTGATATTAGTCAGATTTCTATTTATTCTGATATTGGTTAAGTTTAGTCATAGCCAATGCATGCATGTTGTATCTGGTAGCCTTTAGAGCAAATTGTTGAATAAGGGCGTTATAAATGTTGCAATAATAATAATAATAATAATAATAATAATAATAAGAAGAAGAAGAAGAAGAAGAAGAAAAAGAAGAAGAAGAAAGAGAGAAATGGCATGGAATGTATGTAAAGAGCATGAATTAAAAAACCATGGAACTTATATAAATGGCATGGTACAATACACATGTTTGTTACTTAAGCGCTTAATCCAAATATTTGTGAATTTGGTACGATTCACATGTTTGTTTTTGTTAACACTTTGTTTTTATTTCCTTCAAGAGTAAGTTGCCAGTACAGTAGCATACATTGTATGACAAGCCACAAAATTGTTGTTTTTACTTTTTTTTTTGGGTTTCTCTGCACCTTATGATACAACATCTTTTCAATGTTTTAATGTCTGCATGTTTTAAATATTTTAAGGAAGGGTAGAAATAAACCTCTTCATTGGCGTTATTACATTTATGAATATACAACTTGGCTTGAAGGAGAAGATAATCAAGAATAAATCTACAATTTCTATTGTTTCCTTTTCCAGCAACCGTAGTATTTTTATTCTAGTATTTAAGATAATAACAGTTGTTCTCTAACAAAAGTTTTATTCGGTCATTTTTCGCGGATTACCCAAAAAAGGTTTAAACTACAGCATGTCGAAAAGTGTGACTTAAATCTCGTGTTACATTTCATTGTGTGCAGGTAGTGTAGATGACAGAGCACACATACAGACACAGTACAAAGTCCAAAGCTGACAGGAAAGCTGACAGAAGAGCTGACAGTAAAGCTGACAGAAGAGCTGACAGAAAAGCTGACAGAAAAGGTGACAGAAAAGCTGTCAGAAACGCTGATAGAAACGCTGACAGAAAAGCTGACAGAAAAGCTGACAGAAACCTGACAGAAAAGCTGACAGAAAAGCTGACGCAAAGACAGTAGTGATGAACAATGTATTTCCCCTTGCTGAGGTCTTTTCCTCTGTAATACTTATGTTTAGTTTTTCCTACTTTTTCACGCCTTTCTTAAATGGAGCTACACCAGCTCTTTTTAAGTATTACTGCTATCACTTTTTTGGATGTTTTATTATTCCATGCTAGACATTAAATTTGCTGATTAAACAGCGATACTTGCACGTCATGTACTAGTTTGGAAAGATCTGAGATCAAATCACGTCATTTCAAGAGAGAATAAAAGCATACAAGCACACAAACAGACACCTAAACAAACACACAAAGAAGGTACAAAAACAATACAAAATTAGTAAAATAAACCTTAACATTTATAAAACAAAATGCATGAAAATTTTAGATATGACATGGAATCTATATAAAAAGCATTAAATTTATATTAAAAATGGAATTCATATAAATAGTATGAAATCTATATATTATTAAATTTATAACAAAAAACCCTGGAATTTATGAAAAACATGGAGTTTATGAAAACAGCGTAGACATTTTTAAAAAATTGTTAAAAACTCATCTCTTTAAACGTGGTTATTCACTGTAATTTCTTTTTATAGTGTAATGTATTGTTTCATTTGATATTAGTCAGATTTCTATTTATTCTGATATTGGTTAAGTTTAGTCATAGCCAATGCATGCATGTTGTATCTGGTAGCCTTTAGAGCAAATTGTTGAATAAGGGCGTTATAAATGTTGCAATAATAATAATAATAATAATAAGAAGAAGAAGAAGAAGAAGAAGAAGAAGAAGAAGAAGAAGAAGAAAAAGAAGAAGAAGAAAGAGAGAAATGGCATGGAATGTATGTAAAGAGCATGAATTAAAAAACCATGGAACTTATATAAATGGCATGGTACAATACACATGTTTGTTACTTAAGCGCTTAATCCAAATATTTGTGAATTTGGTACGATTCACATGTTTGTTTTTGTTAACACTTTGTTTTTATTTCCTTCAAGAGTAAGTTGCCAGTACAGTAGCATACATTGTATGACAAGCCACAAAATTGTTGTTTTTACTTTTTTTTTTTTGGTTTCTCTGCACCTTATGATACAACATCTTTTCAATTGTTACTGCATGTTTTAAATATTTTAAGGAAGGGTAGAAATAAACCTCTTCATTGGCGTTATTACATTTATGAATATACAACTTGGCTTGAAGGAGAAGATAATCAAGAATAAATCTACAATTTCTATTGTTTCCTTTTCCAGCAACCGTAGTATTTTTATTCTAGTATTTAAGATAATAACAGTTGTTCTCTAACAAAAGTTTTATTCGGTCATTTTTCGCGGATTACCCAAAAAAGGTTTAAACTACAGCATGTCGAAAAGTGTGACTTAAATCTCGTGTTACATTTCATTGTGTGCAGGTAGTGTAGATGACAGAGCACACATACAGACACAGTACAAAGTCCAAAGCTGACAGGAAAGCTGACAGAAGAGCTGACAGTAAAGCTGACAGAAGAGCTGACAGAAAAGCTGACAGAAAAGGTGACAGAAAAGCTGTCAGAAACGCTGATAGAAACGCTGACAGAAAAGCTGACAGAAAAGCTGACAGAAACCTGACAGAAAAGCTGACAGAAAAGCTGACGCAAAGACAGTAGTGATGAACAATGTATTTCCCCTTGCTGAGGTCTTTTCCTCTGTAATACTTATGTTTATTTTTTCCTACTTTTTCACGCCTTTCTTAAATGGAGCTACACCGGCTCTTTTTAAGTATTACTGCTATCACTTTTTTGGATGTTTTATTATTCCATGCTAGACATTAAATTTGCTGATTAAACAGCGATACTTGCACGTCATGTACTAGTTTGGAAAGATCTGAGATCAAATCACGTCATTTCAAGAGAGAATAAAAGCATACAAGCACACAAACAGACACCTAAACAAACACACAAAGAAGGTACAAAAACACGGAAGTTCTGACACGGCATGTAATTTATAAGAACATCACAAAATTAGTAAAATAAACCTTAACATTTATAAAACAAAATGCATGAAAATTTTAGATATGACATGGAATCTATATAAAAAGCATTAAATTTATATTAAAAATGGAATTTATATAAATAGTATGAAATCTATATATTATTAAATTTATAACAAAAAACCCTGGAATTTATGAAAAACAT
Source organism: Protula sp. h YS-2021 (assembly GCA_949752745.1). NCBI lineage: Eukaryota > Metazoa > Annelida > Polychaeta > Sabellida > Serpulidae > Protula > Protula sp. h YS-2021. Next base: position 65,490,330 of record OX457030.1, read on the forward strand.
GGAGTTTATGAAAACAGCGTAGACATTTTTAAAAAATTGTTAAAAGCTCATCTCTTTATACGTGGTTATTCACTGTAATTTCTTTTTTTTAGTGTAATGTATTTTTTCATTTGATATTAGTCAGATTTCTATTTATTCTGATATTGGTTAAGTTTAGTCATAGCCAATGCATGCATGTTGTATATGGTAGCCTTTAGAGCAAATTGTTGAATAAGGGCGTTATAAATGTTGCAATAATAATAATAATAATAATAATAATATTAATAATAAGAAGAAGAAGAAGAAAAAGAAGAAGAAGAAGAAGAAGAAGAAGAAAAAGAAGAAGAAGAAAGAGAGAAATGGCATGGAATGTATGTAAAGAGTATGAATTAAAAAACCATGGAACTTATATAAATGGCATGGTACAATACACATGTTTGTTACTTAAGCGCTTAATCCAAATATTTGTGAATTTGGTACGATTCACATGTTTGTTTTTGTTAACACTTTGTTTTTATTTCCTTCAAGAGTAAGTTGCCAGTACAGTAGAATACATTGTATGACAAGCCAAAAAAGGGTTGTTTTTATTTATTTTTATTATTTTTTTTTTGGTTTCTCTGCACCTTATGATACAACATCTTTTCAATTGTTACTGCCTGTTTTAAATATTTTAAGAAAGGGTAGAAATAAACCTCTTCATTGGCGTTATTACATTTATGAATATACAACTTGGCTTGAAGGAGAAGATAATCAAGAATAAATCTACAATTTCTATTGTTTCCTTTTCCAGCAACCGTAGTATTTTTATTCTAGTATTTAAGATAATAACAGTTGTTCTCTAACAAAAGTTTTATTCGGTCATTTTTCGCGGATTACCCAAAAAAGGTTTAAACTACAGCATGTCGAAAAGTGTGAATTAAATCTCGTGTTACATTTCATTGTGTACCGGTAGTGCAGATGACAGAGCATACATACAGACACAGTACAAAGTCCATAGCTGACAGGAAAGCTGACAGGAAAGCTGACAGAAAAGCTGACAGAAAAGCTGACAGAAAAGCTGACAGAAAAGCTGACAGAAAAGCTGACAGAAAAGCTGACAGAAAAGCTGACAAAGACAGTAGTGATGAACAATGTATTTCCCCTTGCTGAGGGCTTTTCCTCTGTAATATTTATGTTTATTTTTTCCTACTTTTTCACGCTTTTCTTAAATGGAGCTACACCGACTCTTTTTTTAGGATTACTGCTATCACTTTTTTGGATGTTTTATTATTCCATGCTAGACATTAAATTTGCTGATTAAACAGCGATACTTGCACGTCATGTACTAGTTTAGAAAGATCTGAGATCAAATCACGTCATTTCAAGAGAGAATAAAAGCATACAAACACACAAACAGACACCTAAACAAACACACAAAGAAGGTACAAAAACACGGAAGTTCTGACACGGCATGTAATTTATAAGAACATCACAAAATTAGTAAAATAAACCTTAACATTTATAAAACAAAATGCATGAAAATTTTAGATATGACATGGAATCTATATAAAAAGCATTAAATTTATATTAAAAATGGAATTCATATAAATAGTATGAAATCTATATATTATTAAATTTATAACAAAAAACCCTGGAATTTATGAAAAACATGGAGTTTATGAAAACAGCGTAGACATTTTTAAAAAATTGTTAAAAACTCATCTCTTTAAACGTGGTTATTCACTGTAATTTCTTTTTATAGTGTAATGTATTGTTTCATTTGATATTAGTCAGATTTCTATTTATTCTGATATTGGTTAAGCTTAGTCATAGCCAATGCATGCATGTTGTATATGGTAGCCTTTAGAGCAAATTGTTGAATAAGGGCGTTATAAATGTTGCAATAATAATAATAATAATAAGAAGAAGAAGAAGAAGAAGAAGTAGAAGAAGAAGAAGAAGAAAAAGAAGAAGAAGAAAGAGAGAAATGGCATGGAATGTATGTAAAGTGCATGAATTAAAAAACCATGGAACTTATATAAATGGCATGGTACAATACACATGTTTGTTACTTAAGCGCTTAATCCAAATATTTGTGAATTTGGTACGATTCACATGTTTGTTTTTGTTAACACTTTGTTTTTATTTCCTTCAAGAGTAAGTTGCCAGTACAGTAGCATACATTGTATGACAAGCCACAAAAGTGTTGTTTTTATTTTTTTTTTGGTTTCTCTGCACCTTATGATACAACATCTTTTCAATGTTTTAATGTCTGCATGTTTTAAATATTTTACGAAAGGGTAGAAATAAACCTCTTCATTGGCGTTATTACATTTATGAATATACAACTTGGCTTGAAGGAGAAGATAATCAAGAATAAATCTACAATTTCTATTGTTTCCTTTTCCAGCAACCGTAGCATTTTTATTCTAGTATTTAAGATAATAACAGTTTTTCCCTAACAAAACTTTTATTCGTTTATTTTTCGCGGATTACCCAAAAAAGGTTTTAACTACAGCATGTCGAAAAGTGTGAATTAAATCTCGTGTTACATTTCATTGTGTGCAGGTAGTGCAGATGACAGAGCATACATACAGACACAGTACAAAGTCTAAAGCTGACAGGAAAGCTCACAGGAAAGGTGACAGGAAAGCTGACAGAAAAGCTTACAGAAAAGCTGACAGAAAAGCTTACAGAAAAGCTGACAAAGACAGTAGTGATGAACAATGTATTTCCCCTTGCTGAGGGCTTTTCCTCTGTAATACTTATGTCTATTTTTTCCTACTTTTTCATGCTTTTCTTAAATGGAGCTACACCGACTCTTTTTAAGTATTACTGCTATCACTTTTTTGGATGTTTTATTATTCCATGCTAGACATTAAATTTGCTGATTAAACAGCGATACTTGCACGTCATGTACTAGTTTGGAAAGATCTGAGATCAAATCACGTCATTTCAAGAGAGAATAAAAGCATACAAACACACAAACAGACACCTAAACAAACACACAAAGAAGGTACAAAAACACGGAAGTTCTGACACGGCATGTGATTTATAAGAACATCACAAAATTAGTAAAATAAACCTTAACATTTATAAAACAAAATGCATGAAAATTTTAGATATGACATGGAATCTATATAAAAAGCATTAAATTTATATTAAAAATGGAATTCATATAAATAGTATGAAATCTATATATTATTAAATTTATAACAAAAAACCCTGGAATTTATGAAAAACATGGAGTTTATGAAAACAGCGTAGACATTTTTAAAAAATTGTTAAAAACTCATCTCTTTAAACGTGGTTATTCACTGTAATTTCTTTTTTTAGTGTAATGTATTGTTTCATTTGATATTAGTCAGATTTCTATTTATTCTGATATTGGTTAAGTTTAGTCATAGCCAATGCATGCATGTTGTATATGGTAGCCTTTAGAGCAAATTGTTGAATAAGGGCGTTATAAATGTTGCAATAATAATAATAATAATAATAATAATATTAATAATAATAAGAAGAAGAAGAAGAAGAAGAAGAAAAAGAAGAAGAAGAAAGAGAGAAATGGCATGGAATGTATGTAAAGAGCATGAATTAAAAAACCATGGAACTTATATAAATGGCATGGTACAATACACATGTTTGTTACTTAAGCGCTTAATCCAAATATTTGTGAATTTGGTACGATTCACATGTTTGTTTTTGTTAACACTTTGTTTTTATTTCCTTCAAGAGTAAGTTGCCAGTACAGTAGCATACATTGTATGACAAGCCACAAAAGTGTTGTTTTTATTTATTTATTTTTTTTTTTTTTGGTTTCTCTGCACCTTATGATACAACATCTTTTCAATTGTTACTGCATGTTTTAAATATTTTAAGAAAGGGTAGAAATAAACCTCTTCATTGGCGTTATTACATTTATGAATATACAACTTGGCTTGAAGGAGAAGATAATCAAGAATAAATCTACAATTTCTATTGTTTCCTTTTCCAGCAACCGTAGCATTTTTATTCTAGTATTTAAGATAATAACAGTTGTTCTCTAACAAAAGTTTTATTCGTTTATTTTTCGCGGATTACCCAAAAAAGGTTTTAACTACAGCATGTCGAAAAGTGTGAATTAAATCTCGTGTTACATTTCATTGTGTGCAGGTAGTGCAGATGACAGAGCATACATACAGACACAGTACAAAGTCTAAAGCTGACAGGAAAGCTCACAGGAAAGGTGACAGGAAAGCTGACAGAAAAGCTTACAGAAAAGCTGACAGAAAAGCTTACAGAAAAGCTGACAAAGACAGTAGTGATGAACAATGTATTTCCCCTTGCTGAGGGCTTTTCCTCTGTAATACTTATGTCTATTTTTTCATACTTTTTCACGCTTTTCTTAAATGGAGCTACACCGACTCGTTTTTAAGTATTACTCCTATCACTTTTTTGGATGTTTTATTATTCCATGCTAGACATTAAATTTGCTGATTAAACAGCGATACTTGCACGTCATGTACTAGTTTGGAAAGATCTGAGATCAAATCACGTCATTTCAAGAGAGAATAAAAGCATACAAACACACAAACAGACACCTAAACAAACACACAAAGAAGGTACAAAAACACGGAAGTTCTGACACGGCATGTGATTTATAAGAACATCACAAAATTAGTAAAATAAACCTTAACATTTATAAAACAAAATGCATGAAAATTTTAGATATGACATGGAATCTATATAAAAAGCATTAAATTTATATTAAAAATGGAATTTATATAAATAGTATGAAATCTATATATTATTAAATTTATAACAAAAAACCCTGGAATTTATGAAAAACATGGAGTTTATGAAAACAGCGTAGACATTTTTAAAAAATTGTTAAAAACTTATCTCTTTAAACGTGGTTATTCACTGTAATTTCTTATTTTAGTGTAATGTATTGTTTCATTTGATATTAGTCAGATTTCTATTTATTCTGATATTGGTTAAGTTTAGTCATAGCCAATGCATGCATGTTGTATATGGTAGCCTTTAGAGCAAATTGTTGAATAAGGGCGTTATAAATGTTGCAATAATAATAATAATAATAAGAAGAAGAAGAAGAAGAAGAAGAAAAAGAAGAAGAAGAAAGAGAGAAATGGCATGGAATGTATGTAAAGAGCATGAATTAAAAAACCATGGAACTTATATAAATGGCATGGTACAATACACATGTTTGTTACTTAAGCGCTTAATCCAAATATTTGTGAATTTGGTACGATTCACATGTTTGTTTTTGTTAACACTTTGTTTTTATTTCCTTCAAGAGTAAGTTGCCAGTACAGTAGCATACATTGTATGACAAGCCAAAAAAGTGTTGCTTTTATTTATTTATTATTTTTTTTTTGGTTTCTCTGCACCTTATGATACAACATCTTTTCAATTGTTACTGCATGTTTTAAATATTTTAAGAAAAGGTAGAAATAAACCTCTTCATTGGCGTTATTACATTTATGAATATACAACTTGGCTTGAAGGAGAAGATAATCAAGAATAAATCTACAATTTCTATTGTTTCCTTTTCCAGCAACCGTAGTATTTTTATTCTAGTATTTAAGATAATAACAGTTGTTCTCTAACAAAAGTTTTATTCGGTCATTTTTCGCGGATTACCCAAAAAAGGTTTAAACTACAGCATGTCGAAAAGTGTGAATTAAATCTCGTGTTACATTTCATTGTCTGCAGGAAGTGCAGATGACAGAGCATACATACAGACACAGTACAAAGTCCAAAGCTGACAGGAAAGCTGACAGGAAAGCTGACAGAAAAGCTGACAGAAAAGCTGACAGAAAAGCTGACAAAGACAGTAGTGATGAACAATGTATTTCCCCTTGCTGAGGGCTTTTCCTCTGTAATACTTATGTTTATTTTTTCCTACTTTTTCACGCTTTTCTTAAATGGAGCTACACCGACTCTTTTTAAGTATTACTGCTATCACTTTTTTGGATGTTTTATTATTCCATGCTAGACATTAAATTTGCTGATTAAACAGCGATACTTGCACGTCATGTACTAGTTTGGAAAGATCTGAGATCAAATCACGTCATTTCAAGAGAGAATAAAAGCATACAAGCACACAAACAGACACCTAAACAAACACACAAAGAAGGTACAAAAACACGGAAGTTCTGACACGGCATGTAATTTATAAGAACATCACAAAATTAGTAAAATAAACCTTAACATTTATAAAACAAAATGCATGAAAATTTTAGATATGACATGGAATCTATATAAAAAGCATTAAATTTATATTAAAAATGGAATTTATATAAATAGTATGAAATCTATATATTATTAAATTTATAACAAAAAACCCTGGAATTTATGAAAAACATGGAGTTTATGAAAACAGCGTAGACATTTTTAAAAAATTGTTAAAAGCTCATCTCTTTAAACGTGGTTATTCACTGTAATTTCTTTTTTTAGTGTAATGTATTTTTTCATTTGATATTAGTCAGATTTCTATTTATTCTTATATTGGTTAAGTTTAGTCATAGCCAATGCATGCATGTTGTATATGGTAGCCTTTAGAGCAAATTGTTGAATAAGGGCGTTATAAATGTTGCAATAATAATAATAATAATAATAATAAGAAGAAGAAGAAGAAGAAGAAGAAGAAGAAGAAGAAAAAGAAGAAGAAGAAAGAGAGAAATGGCATGGAATGTATGTAAAGAGTATGAATTAAAAAACCATGGAACTTATATAAATGGCATGGTACAATACACATGTTTGTTACTTAAGCGCTTAATCCAAATATTTGTGAATTTGGTACGATTCACATGTTTGTTTTTGTTAACACTTTGTTTTTATTTCCTTCAAGAGTAAGTTGCCAGTACAGTAGAATACATTGTATGACAAGCCAAAAAAGGGTTGTTTTTATTTATTTTTATTTTTTTTTTTTTGGTTTCTCTGCACCTTATGATACAACATCTTTTCAATTGTTACTGCCTGTTTTAAATATTTTAAGAAAGGGTAGAAATAAACCTCTTCATTGGCGTTATTACATTTATGAATATACAACTTGGCTTGAAGGAGAAGATAATCAAGAATAAATCTACAATTTCTATTGTTTCCTTTTCCAGCAACCGTAGTATTTTTATTCTAGTATTTAAGATAATAACAGTTGTTCTCTAACAAAAGTTTTATTCGGTCATTTTTCGCGGATTACCCAAAAAAGGTTTAAACTACAGCATGTCGAAAAGTGTGAATTAAATCTCGTGTTACATTTCATTGTGTACCGGTAGTGCAGATGACAGAGCATACATACAGACACAGTACAAAGTCCATAGCTGACAGGAAAGCTGACAGGAAAGCTGACAGAAAAGCTGACAGAAAAGCTGACAGAAAGGCTGACAGAAAAGCTGACAGAAAAGCTTACAGAAAAGCTGACAAAGACAGTAGTGATGAACAATGTATTTCCCCTTGCTGAGGGCTTTTCCTCTGTAATACTTATGTTTATTTTTCCTACTTTTTCACGCTTTTCTTAAATGGAGCTACACCGACTCTTTTTTTAGGATTACTGCTATCACTTTTTTGGATGTTTTATTATTCCATGCTAGACATTAAATTTGCTGATTAAACAGCGATACTTGCACGTCATGTACTAGTTTAGAAAGATCTGAGATCAAATCACGTCATTTCAAGAGAGAATAAAAGCATACAAACACACAAACAGACACCTAAACAAACACACAAAGAAGGTACAAAAACACGGAAGTTCTGACACGGCATGTAATTTATAAGAACATCACAAAATTAGTAAAATAAACCTTAACATTTATAAAACAAAATGCATGAAAATTTTAGATATGACATGGAATCTATATAAAAAGCATTAAATTTATATTAAAAATGGAATTCATATAAATAGTATGAAATCTATATATTATTAAATTTATAACAAAAAACCCTGGAATTTATGAAAAACATGGAGTTTATGAAAACAGCGTAGACATTTTTAAAAAATTGTTAAAAACTCATCTCTTTAAACGTGGTTATTCACTGTAATTTCTTTTTATAGTGTAATGTATTGTTTCATTTGATATTAGTCAGATTTCTATTTATTCTGATATTGGTTAAGCTTAGTCATAGCCAATGCATGCATGTTGTATATGGTAGCCTTTAGAGCAAATTGTTGAATAAGGGCGTTATAAATGTTGCAATAATAATAATAATAATAATAATAATAATAATAAGAAGAAGAAGAAGAAGAAGAAGAAGAAGAAGAAGAAGAAGAAGAAGAAGAAAAAGAAGAAGAAGAAAGAGAGAAATGGCATGGAATGTATGTAAAGTGCATGAATTAAAAAACCATGGAACTTATATAAATGGCATGGTACAATACACATGTTTGTTACTTAAGCGCTTAATCCAAATATTTGTGAATTTGGTACGATTCACATGTTTGTTTTTGTTAACACTTTGTTTTTATTTCCTTCAAGAGTAAGTTGCCAGTACAGTAGCATACATTGTATGACAAGCCACAAAAGTGTTGTTTTTATTTTTTTTTTGGTTTCTCTGCACCTTATGATACAACATCTTTTCAATGTTTTAATGTCTGCATGTTTTAAATATTTTACGAAAGGGTAGAAATAAACCTCTTCATTGGCATTATTACATTTATGAATATACAACTTGGCTTGAAGGAGAAGATAATCAAGAATAAATCTACAATTTCTATTGTTTCCTTTTCCAGCAACCGTAGCATTTTTATTCTAGTATTTAAGATAATAACAGTTTTTCCCTAACAAAACTTTTATTCGTTTATTTTTCGCGGATTACCCAAAAAAGGTTTTAACTACAGCATGTCGAAAAGTGTGAATTAAATCTCGTGTTACATTTCATTGTGTGCAGGTAGTGCAGATGACAGAGCATACATACAGACACAGTACAAAGTCTAAAGCTGACAGGAAAGCTCACAGGAAAGGTGACAGGAAAGCTGACAGAAAAGCTTACAGAAAAGCTGACAGAAAAGCTTACAGAAAAGCTGACAAAGACAGTAGTGATGAACAATGTATTTCCCCTTGCTGAGGGCTTTTCCTCTGTAATACTTATGTCTATTTTTTCCTACTTTTTCATGCTTTTCTTAAATGGAGCTACACCGACTCGTTTTTAAGTATTACTGCTATCACTTTTTTGGATGTTTTATTATTCCATGCTAGACATTAAATTTGCTGATTAAACAGCGATACTTGCACGTCATGTACTAGTTTGGAAAGATCTGAGATCAAATCACGTCATTTCAAGAGAGAATAAAAGCATACAAACACACAAACAGACACCTAAACAAACACACAAAGAAGGTACAAAAACACGGAAGTTCTGACACGGCATGTGATTTATAAGAACATCACAAAATTAGTAAAATAAACCTTAACATTTATAAAACAAAATGCATGAAAATTTTAGATATGACATGGAATCTATATAAAAAGCATTAAATTTATATTAAAAATGGAATTCATATAAATAGTATGAAATCTATATATTATTAAATTTATAACAAAAAACCCTGGAATTTATGAAAAACATGGAGTTTATGAAAACAGCGTAGACATTTTTAAAAAATTGTTAAAAACTCATCTCTTTAAACGTGGTTATTCACTGTAATTTCTTTTTTTAGTGTAATGTATTGTTTCATTTGATATTAGTCAGATTTCTATTTATTCTGATATTGGTTAAGTTTAGTCATAGCCAATGCATGCATGTTGTATATGGTAGCCTTTAGAGCAAATTGTTGAATAAGGGCGTTATAAATGTTGCAATAATAATAATAATAATAATACTAATAATAATAATAATAAGAAGAAGAAGAAGAAGAAGAAGAAGAAGAAGAAGAAGAAAAAGAAGAAGAAGAAAGAGAGAAATGGCATGGAATGTATGTAAAGAGCATGAATTAAAAAACCATGGAACTTATATAAATGGCATGGTACAATACACATGTTTGTTACTTAAGCGCTTAATCCAAATATTTGTGAATTTGGTACGATTCACATGTTTGTTTTTGTTAACACTTTGTTTTTATTTCCTTCAAGAGTAAGTTGCCAGTACAGTAGCATACATTGTATGACAAGCCACAAAAGTGTTGTTTTTATTTATTTATTTTTTTTTTTGGTTTCTCTGCACCTTATGATACAACATCTTTTCAATTGTTACTGCATGTTTTAAATATTTTAAGAAAGGGTAGAAATAAACCTCTTCATTGGCGTTATTACATTTATGAATATACAACTTGGCTTGAAGGAGAAGATAATCAAGAATAAATCTACAATTTCTATTGTTTCCTTTTCCAGCAACCGTAGCATTTTTATTCTAGTATTTAAGATAATAACAGTTGTTCTCTAACAAAAGTTTTATTCGTTTATTTTTCGCGGATTACCCAAAAAAGGTTTTAACTACAGCATGTCGAAAAGTGTGAATTAAATCTCGTGTTACATTTCATTGTGTGCAGGTAGTGCAGATGACAGAGCATACATACAGACACAGTACAAAGTCTAAAGCTGACAGGAAAGCTCACAGGAAAGGTGACAGGAAAGCTGACAGAAAAGCTTACAGAAAAGCTGACAGAAAAGCTTACAGAAAAGCTGACAAAGACAGTAGTGATGAACAATGTATTTCCCCTTGCTGAGGGCTTTTCCTCTGTAATACTTATGTCTATTTTTTCATACTTTTTCACGCTTTTCTTAAATGGAGCTACACCGACTCGTTTTTAAGTATTACTCCTATCACTTTTTTGGATGTTTTATTATTCCATGCTAGACATTAAATTTGCTGATTAAACAGCGATACTTGCACGTCATGTACTAGTTTGGAAAGATCTGAGATCAAATCACGTCATTTCAAGAGAGAATAAAAGCATACAAACACACAAACAGACACCTAAACAAACACACAAAGAAGGTACAAAAACACGGAAGTTCTGACACGGCATGTGATTTATAAGAACATCACAAAATTAGTAAAATAAACCTTAACATTTATAAAACAAAATGCATGAAAATTTTAGATATGACATGGAATCTATATAAAAAGCATTAAATTTATATTAAAAATGGAATTTATATAAATAGTATGAAATCTATATATTATTAAATTTATAACAAAAAACCCTGGAATTTATGAAAAACATGGAGTTTATGAAAACAGCGTAGACATTTTTAAAAAATTGTTAAAAACTTATCTCTTTAAACGTGGTTATTCACTGTAATTTCTTATTTTAGTGTAATGTATTGTTTCATTTGATATTAGTCAGATTTCTATTTATTCTGATATTGGTTAAGTTTAGTCATAGCCAATGCATGCATGTTGTATATGGTAGCCTTTAGAGCAAATTGTTGAATAAGGGCGTTATAAATGTTGCAATAATAATAATAATAATAATAAGAAGAAGAAGAAGAAGAAGAAGAAGAAAAAGAAGAAGAAGAAAGAGAGAAATGGCATGGAATGTATGTAAAGAGCATGAATTAAAAAACCATGGAACTTATATAAATGGCATGGTACAATACACATGTTTGTTACTTAAGCGCTTAATCCAAATATTTGTGAATTTGGTACGATTCACATGTTTGTTTTTGTTAACACTTTGTTTTTATTTCCTTCAAGAGTAAGTTGCCAGTACAGTAGCATACATTGTATGACAAGCCACAAAAGTGTTGCTTTTATTTATTTATTATTTTTTTTTGGTTTTTCTGCACCTTATGATACAACATCTTTTCAATTGTTACTGCATGTTTTAAATATTTTAAGAAAAGGTAGAAATAAACCTCTTCATTGGCGTTATTACATTTATGAATATACAACTTGGCTTGAAGGAGAAGATAATCAAGAATAAATCTACAATTTCTATTGTTTCCTTTTCCAGCAACCGTAGTATTTTTATTCTAGTATTTAAGATAATAACAGTTGTTCTCTAACAAAAGTTTTATTCGGTCATTTTTCGCGGATTACCCAAAAAAGGTTTAAACTACAGCATGTCGAAAAGTGTGAATTAAATCTCGTGTTACATTTCATTGTCTGCAGGAAGTGCAGATGACAGAGCATACATACAGACACAGTACAAAGTCCAAAGCTGACAGGAAAGCTGACAGGAAAGCTGACAGAAAAGCTGACAGAAAAGCTGACAGAAAAGCTGACAAAGACAGTAGTGATGAACAATGTATTTCCCCTTGCTGAGGGCTTTTCCTCTGTAATACTTATGTTTATTTTTTCCTACTTTTTCACGCTTTTCTTAAATGGAGCTACACCGACTCTTTTTAAGTATTACTGCTATCACTTTTTTGGATGTTTTATTATTCCATGCTAGACATTAAATTTGCTGATTAAACAGCGATACTTGCACGTCATGTACTAGTTTGGAAAGATCTGAGATCAAATCACGTCATTTCAAAAGAGAATAAAAGCATACAAGCACACAAACAGACACCTAAACAAACACACAAAGAAGGTACAAAAACACGGAAGTTCTGACACGGCATGTAATTTATAAGAACATCACAAAATTAGTAAAATAAACCTTAACATTTATAAAACAAAATGCATGAAAATTTTAGATATGACATGGAATCTATATAAAAAGCATTAAATTTATATTAAAAATGGAATTTATATAAAGAGTATAAAATCTATATATTATTAAATTTAAATAGTATTATATATTATTATATTCTCTCTTGAAATGACGTGATTTGATCTCAGATCTTTCCAAACTAGTACATGACGTGCAAGTATCGCTGTTTAATCAGCAAATTTAATGTCTAGCATGGAATAATAAAACATCCAAAAAAGTGATAGCAGTAATACTTAAAAAAGAGTCGGTGTAGCTCCATTTAAGAAAAGCGTGAAAAAGTAGGAAAAAATAAACATAAGTATTACAGAGGAAAAGCACGCAGCAAAGGGAAATACATTGTTCATCACTACTGTCCATGTCAGCTTTTCTGTCAGCTTTTCTGTCAGCTTTTCTGTCAGCTTTTCTGTCAGCTTTTCTGTCAGCTTTTCTGTCAGCTTTTCTGTCAGCTGTTCTGTCAGCTTTTCTGTCAGCTTTTCTGTCAGCTTTTCTGTCAGCTTTTCTGTCAGCTTTTCTGTCAGCTTTTCTGTCAGCTTTTCTGTCAGCTTTTCTGTCAGCTTTTCTGTCAGCTTTTCTGTCAGCTTTGAACTGTGTCTGTATGACACCTGCAGACAATGAAATGTAACACGAGATTTAATTCACAATTTTGCGACATGCTATAGTTTAAACCTTTTTTGGGTAGTCCGCGAAAAATGACTCAATAAAACTTTTTTAGAGAACAACTGTTATTATCTTAAATACTAGAATAAAAATACTACGGATGCTGGAAAAGGAAACAATAGAACTTGTAGATTTATTCTTGATTACCTTCTCCTTTAATCCAAGTTGTATATTCATAAATGTAATAACGCCAATGAAGAGGTATATTTCTACCCTTTCTTAAAATATTTAAAACATGCAGTAACAATTGAAAAGATGTTGTATCATAAGGTGCAGAGAAACCAAAAAAATTAAAAACAACACTTTTGTGGCTTGTCATACAATGTATGCTACTGTACTGGCAACTTACTCTTGAAAGAAATAAAAACAAGGTGTTAACAAAAACAAACATGTGAATCGTACCAAATTCACAAATATTTGGATTAAGCGCTTAAGTAACAAACATGTGTATTGTACCATGCCATTTATATAAGTTCCATGGTTTTTTAATTCATGCTCTTTACATACATTCCATGCCATTTCTCTCTTTCTTCTTCTTCTTCTTCTTCTTCTCCTTATTCTTCTTCTTCTTCTTCTTCTTCTTCTTCTTATTATTATTATTATTACTGTTATTATTATTATTATTGCAACATTTATAACGCCCTTATTCAACAATTTGTTCTAAAGGGTACCATATACAACATGCATGCATTGGCTATGATAAAACTTAAACAATATCAGAATAAATAGAAATCTGACTAATATCAAATGAAACAATACATTACACTAAGAAAAGAAATTACAGTGAATGAATAACTACGTGTAAAGAGATGAGTTTTTAACAATTTTTTAAAAATGTCTACGCTGTTTTCATAAACTCAATGTTTTTCATAAATTCCAGGGTTTATTGTTATAAATTTAATAATATATAGATTTCATACTATTTATATAAATTCCATTTTTAATATAAATTTAATGCTTTTTATATAGATTCCATGTCATATCTAAAATTTTCATGCATTTTGTTTTATAAATGTTAAGGTTTATTTTACTAATTTTGTGATGTTCTTATAAATTACATGCCGTGTCAGAACTTCCGTGTTTTTGTACCTTCTTTGTGTGTTTGTTTAGGTGTCTGTTTGTGTGTTTGAATGCTTTTATTCTCTCTTGAAATGACGTGATTTGATCTCAGATCTTTACAAACTAGTACATGACGTGCAAGTATCGCTTTTTAAAGAGCAAATTTAATGTCTAGCATGGAATAATAAAACATCCAAAAAAGTTGTAGCAGTAATACTTAAAAAAGAGTCGGTGTAGCTCCATTTAAGAAAAGCGTGAAAAAGTAGGAAAAAATAAACATAAGTATTACAGAGGAAAAGCCCTCAGCAAGGGGAAATACATTGTTCACCACTACTGTCTTTGCGTCAGCTTTTCTGTCAGCTTTTCTGTCAGCTTTTCTGTCAGCGTTTCTGTCAGCGTTTCTGACAGCTTTTCTGTCCTCTTTTCTGTCAGCTTTTCTGTCAGCTCTTCTGTCAGCTCTTCTGTCAGCTTTACTGTCAGCTCTTCTGTCAGCTTTTCTGTCAGCTTTGGACTTTGTACTGTGTCTGTATGTATGCTCTGTCATCTGCACTACCTGCAGACAATGAAATGTAACACGAGATTTAATTCACACTTTTGTGACATGCTATAGTTTAAACCCTTTTTGGGTAATCCGCGAAAAATGACTCAATAAAACTTTTTTAGAGAACAACTGTTATTATCTTAAATACTAGAATAAAAATACTACGGATGCTGGAAAAGGAAACAATAGAACTTGTAGATTTATTCTTGATTACCTTCTCCTTTAAGCCAAGTTGTATATTCATAAATGTAATAACGCCAATGAAGAGGTTTATTTCTACCCTTTCTTAAAATATTTAAAACATGCAGTAGCAATTGAAAAGATGTTGTATCATAAGGTGCAGAGAAACCAAAAAAAAAATAAAAACAACACTTTTGTGGCTTGTCATACAATGTATGCTACTGTATTGGCAACTTACTCTTGAAAGAAATAAAAACAAGGTGTTATCAAAAACAAACATGTGAATCGTACCAAATTCACAAATATTTGGATTAAGCGCTTAAGTAACAAACATGTGTATTGTACCATGCCATTTATATAAGTTCCATGGTTTTTTAATTCATGCTCTTTACATACATTCCATGCCATTTCTCTCTTTCTTCTTCTTCTTCTTCTTCTTCTTCTTCTTCTTCTTCTTCTTCTTCTTCTCCTTCTTCTTCTTCTTCTCTTTCTTCTTCTTCTTCTTATTATTATTATTAATATTATTACTATTATTATTATTATTACTGTTATTATTATTATTATTGCAACATTTATAACGCCCTTATTCAACAATTTGTTCTAAAGGCTACCATATACAACATGCATGCATTGGCTATGACAAAACTTAAACAATATCAGAATAAATAGAAATCTGACTAATATCAAATGAAACAATACAGTACACTAAAAAAAGAGATTACAGTAAATAACCAGGTTTAAGGAGATGAGTTTTTAACAATTTTTCAAAAAAAGGTCTACGCTGTTTTTATAAACTCCATGTTTTTCATAAATTCTAGTGTTTTTTGTCATAAATTTAATAATATACAGATTTCATACTATTTATATAAATTCCATTTTTAATATAAGTTTAATGCTTTTATATAAATTCCATGTCATATCTAAAATTTTCATGCATTTTGTTTTATAAATGTTAATTTTTATTTTACTAATTTTGTGATGTTCTTATAAATTACATGCCGTGTCAGAACTTCCGTGTT
This sequence comes from Protula sp. h YS-2021, assembly GCA_949752745.1. Taxonomy (NCBI): domain Eukaryota; kingdom Metazoa; phylum Annelida; class Polychaeta; order Sabellida; family Serpulidae; genus Protula; species Protula sp. h YS-2021. The sequence continues at coordinate 65,506,339 of OX457030.1, forward strand.
TTTGTACCTTCTTTGTGTGTTTGTTTAGGTGTCTGTTTGTGTGTTTGTATGCTTTTATTCTCTCTTGAAATGACATGATTTGATCTCAGATCTTTACAAACTAGTACATGACGTGCAAGTATCGCTGCTTAAAGAGCAAATTTAATGTCTAGCATGGAATAATAAAATATCCAAAAAAGTTGTAGCAGTAATACTTAAAAAAGAGTCGGTGTAGCTCCATTTAAGAAAAGCGTGAAAAAGTAGGAAAAAATAAACATAAGTATTACAGAGGAAAAGCCCTCAGCAAGGGGAAATACATTGTTCATCACTACTGTCTTTGCGTCAGCTTTTCTGTCAGCTTTTCTGTCAGCTTTTCTGTCAGTGTTTCTGTCAGCGTTTCTGACAGCTTTTCTGTCACCTTTTCTGTCAGCTTTTCTGTCAGCTCTTCTGTCAGCTCTTCTGTCAGCTCTTCTGTCAGCTTTTCTGTCAGCTTTGGACTTTGTACTGTGTCTGTATGTATGCTCTGTCATCTGCACTACCTGCAGACAATGAAATGTAACACGAGCTTTAACTCACACTTTTGCGACATGCTATAGCTTGAACCTTTTTTGGGTAAGAAGCGAAAAAATGACCGAATAAAACTTTTTTAGAGAACAACTGTTATTATCTTAAATACTAGAATAAAAATAGTACGGTTGCTGGGAAAGGAAACAATAGAACTTGTAGATTTATTCTTGATTATCTTCTCCTTCAAACCCAGTTGTATATTCATAAATGTAATAACGCAAATGAAGAGGTTTATTTCTACCCTTTCTTAAAATATTTAAAACATGCAGTAACAATTGATAACATGTTGTATCATAAGGTGCAGAGAAACCAAGAAAAATTAAAAACAACACTTTTGTGGCTTCTTATACCGTGTATGCTACTGTACTGGCAACTTACTCTTGAAGGAAATAAAAACAAATTGTTATCAAAAACAAACATGTGAATCGTACCAAATTCACGAATATTTGGATTAAGCGCTTAAGTAGCAAACATGTGTATTGTACCATGCCATTTATATAAGTTTCATGTTTTTTTAATTCATGCTCTTTACATACATTCCATGCCATTTCTCTCTTTCTTCTTCTTCTTCTTATTCTTCTTCTTATTATTATTATTCTTCTTCTTATTCTTCTTCTTCTTCTTCTTCTTCTTCTTCTTATTATTATTATTATTATTATTATTATTATTGCAACATATATAACGCCCTTATTCAACAATTTGCTCTAAAGGCTACCATATACAACATTCATGCATTGGCTATGACAAAACTTAAACAATATCAGAATAAATAGAAATCTGACTATTATCAAATGAAACAATACATTACACTAAAAAAAAGGAAATTACAGTGAATAACCACGTTTAGAGAGATGAGTTTTTAACAATTTTTCAAAAATGTCTACGCTGTTTTTATAAACTCCATGTTTTTCATAAATTCCAGGGTTTTTTGTTATAAATTTAATAATATATAGATTTCATACTATTTATATAAATTCCATTTTTACTATAAATTTAATGCCTTTTAAATAAATTAAATGTCATATCTAAAATTTTCATTATTTTGTTTTATAAATGTTAGCTTTCCTGTCAGCTTTTCTGTCAGCTTTTCTGTCAGCTTTTCTGTCAGCTTTTCTGTCAGCTTTGGACTTTGTACTGTTTTTGTATGTATGCTCTGTAATCTGCACTACCTGCAGACAATAAAATGTAACACGAGATTTAATTCACACTTTTGCGACATGCTATAGCTTAAACCTTTTTTGGGTAAGAAGCGAAAAATGACTGAATAAAACTTTTTTAGAGAACAACTGTTATTATCTTAAATACTAGAATAAAAATAGTACGGTTGCTGGGAAAGGAAACAATAGAACTTGTAGATTTATTCTTGATTATCTTCTCCTTCAAACCCAGTTGTATATTCATAAATGTAATAACGCAAATGAAGAGGTTTATTTCTACCCTTTCTTAAAATATTTAAAACATGCAGTAACAATTGATAACATGTTGTATCATAAGGTGCAGAGAAACCAAGAAAAATTAAAAAAAACACTTTTGTGGCTTGTTATACAATGTATGCTACTGTACTGGCAACTTACTCTTGAAGGAAATAAAAACAAATTGTTATCAAAAACAAACATGTGAATCGTACCAAATTCACGAATATTTGGATTAAGCGCTTAAGTAACAAACATGTGTATTGTACCATGCCATTTATATAAGTTCCATGGTTTTTTTAATTCATGCTCTTTACATACATTCCATGCCATTTCTCTCTTTCTTCTTCTTCTTCTTATTCTTCTTCTTATTCTTATTATTCTTCTTCTTATTCTTCTTCTTCTTCTTCTTCTTATTATTATTATTATTATTATTATTATTATTATTATTATTATTATTATTATTATTATTATTATTATTATTATTATTATTATTATTATTGCAACATATATAACGCCCTTATTCAACAGTTTGCTCTAAAGGCTACCATATACAACATTCATGCATTGGCTATGACAAAACTTAAACAATATCAGAATAAATAGAAATCTGACTATTATCAAATGAAACAATACATTACACTAAAAAAAAGGAAATTACAGTGAATAACCACGTTTAGAGAGATGAGTTTCTAACAATTTTTCAAAAATGTCTACGCTGTTTTTATAAACTCCATGTTTTTCATAAATTCCAGGGTTTTTTGTTATAAATTTAATAATATATAGATTTCATACTATTTATATAAATTCCATTTTTACTATAAATTTAATGCCTTTTAAATAAATTCCATGTCATATCTAAAATTTTCATTATTTTGTTTTATAAATGTTAGCTTTTCTGTCAGCTTTTCTGTCAGCTTTTCTGTCAGCTTTTCTGTCAGCTTTTCTGTCAGCTTTTCTGTCAGCTTTGGACTTTGTACTGTTTTTGTATGTATGCTCTGTAATCTGCACTACCTGCAGACAATAAAATGTAACACGAGATTTAATTCACACTTTTGCGACATGCTATAGCTTAAACCTTTTTTGGGTAAGAAGCGAAAAATGACTGAATAAAACTTTTTTAGAGAACAACTGTTATTATCTTAAATACTAGAATAAAAATAGTACGGTTGCTGGGAAAGGAAACAATAGAACTTGTAGATTTATTCTTGATTATCTTCTCCTTCAAACCCAGTTGTATATTCATAAATGTAATAACGCAAATGAAGAGGTTTATTTCTACCCTTTCTTAAAATATTTAAAACATGCAGTAACAATTGATAACATGTTGTATCATAAGGTGCAGAGAAACCAAGAAAAATAAAAAACAACACTTTTGTGGCTTGTTATACAATGTATGCTACTGTACTGGCAACTTACTCTTGAAGGAAATAAAAACAAATTGTTATCAAAAACAAACATGTGAATCGTACCAAATTCACGAATATTTGGATTAAGCGCTTAAGTAACAAACATGTGTATTGTACCATGCCATTTATATAAGTTCCATGGTTTTTTTAATTCATGCTCTTTACATACATTCCATGCCATTTCTCTCTTTCTTCTTCTTCTTCTTATTCTTCTTCTTATTCTTATTATTCTTCTTCTTATTCTTCTTCTTCTTCTTCTTCTTCTTCTTCTTCTTCTTCTTATTATTATTATTATTATTATTATTATTATTATTATTATTATTATTATTGCAACATATATAACGCCCTTATTCAACAATTTGCTCTAAAGGCTACCATATACAACATTCATGCATTGGCTATGACAAAACTTAAACAATATCAGAATAAATAGAAATCTGACTATTATCAAATGAAACAATACATTACACTAATAAAAAGAAAATTACAGTGAATAGCCACGTTTAGAGAGATGAGTTTTTAACAATTTTTCAAAAATGTCTACGCTGTTTTTATAAACTCCATGTTTTTCATAAATTCCAGGGTTTTTTGCTATAAATTTAATAATATATAGATTTCATACTATTTATATAAATTCCATTTTTACTATAAATTTAATGCCTTTTATATAAATACCATGTCATATCTAAAATTTTCATTATTTTGTTTCATAAATGTTAGCTTTTCTGTCAGCTTTTCTGTCAGCTTTTCTGTCAGCTTTTCTGTCAGCTTTTCTGTCAGCTTTTCTGTCAGCTTTGGACTTTGTACTGTTTCTGTATGTATGCTCTGTCATCTGCACTACCTGCAGACAATGAAGTGTAACACGAGATTTAATTCACACTTTTGCGACATGCAATAGTTTAAACCTTTTTTGGGTAATAAGCGAAAAATGACTGAATAAAACTTTTTTAGAGAACAACTGTTATTATCTTAAATACTAGAATAAAAATAGTACGGTTGCTGGGAAAGGAAACAATAGAACTTGTAGATTTATTCTTGATTATCTTCTCCTTCAAACCAAGTTGTATATTCATAAATGTAATAACGCAAATGAAGAGGTTTATTTCTACCCTTTCTTAAAATATTTAAAACATGCAGTAACAATTGATAACTTGTTGTATCATAAGGTGCAGAGAAACCAAGAAAAATTAAAAACAACACTTTTGTGGCTTGTTATACAATGTATGCTACTGTACTGGCAACTTACTCTTGAAGGAAATAAAAATAAATTGTTAACAAAAACAAACATGTGAATCGTACCAAATTCACAAATATTTGGATTAAGCGCTTAAGTAACAAACATGTGTATTGTACCATGCCATTTATATAAGTTCCATGGTTTTTTAATTCATGCTCTTTACATACATTCCATGCCATTTCTCTCTTTCTTCTTCTTCTTCTTATTCTTCTTCTTCTTCTTCTTCTTCTTCTTCTTATTATTATTATTATTATCATCATCATCATTATTATTATTATTATTATTATTATTATTATTGCAACATATTTAACGCCCTTATTCAACAATTTGCTCTAAAGGCTACCATATACAACATGCATGCATTGGCTATGACAAAACTTAAACAATATCAGAATAAATAGAAATCTGACTATTATCAAATGAAACAATACATTACACTAATAAAAAGGAAATTACAGTGAATAACCACGTTTAGAGAGATGAGTTTTTAACAATTTTTCAAAAATGTCTACGCTGTTTTTATAAACTCCATGTTTTTCATAAATTCCAGGGTTTTTTGTTATAAATTTAATAATATATAGATTTCATACTATTTATATAAATTCCATTTTTACTATAAATTTAATGCCTTTTATATAAATACCATGTCATATCTAAAATTTTCATTATTTTGTTTTATAAATGTTAGCTTTTCTGTCAGCTTTTCTGTCAGCTTTTCTGTCAGCTTTTCTGTCAGCTTTTCTGTCAGCTTTTCTGTCAGCTTTTCTGTCAGCTTTTCTGTCAGCTTTGGACTTTGTACTGTTTCTGTATGTATGCTCTGTCATCTGCACTACCTGCAGACAATGAAGTGTAACACGAGATTTAATTCACACTTTTGCGACATGCAATAGTTTAAACCTTTTTTGGGTAATAAGCGAAAAATGACTGAATAAAACTTTTTTAGAGAACAACTGTTATTATCTTAAATACTAGAATAAAAATAGTACGGTTGCTGGGAAAGGAAACAATAGAACTTGTAGATTTATTCTTGATTATCTTCTCCTTCAAACCAAGTTGTATATTCATAAATGTAATAACGCAAATGAAGAGGTTTATTTCTACCCTTTCTTAAAATATTTAAAACATGCAGTAACAATTGATAACTTGTTGTATCATAAGGTGCAGAGAAACCAAGAAAAATTAAAAACAACACTTTTGTGGCTTGTTATACAATGTATGCTACTGTACTGGCAACTTACTCTTGAAGGAAATAAAAATAAATTGTTAACAAAAACAAACATGTGAATCGTACCAAATTCACAAATATTTGGATTAAGCGCTTAAGTAACAAACATGTGTATTGTACCATGCCATTTATATAAGTTCCATGGTTTTTTAATTCATGCTCTTTACATACATTCCATGCCATTTCTCTCTTTCTTCTTCTTCTTCTTATTCTTCTTCTTCTTCTTCTTCTTCTTCTTCTTATTATTATTATTATTATTATTATTATTATCATCATCATCATTATTATTATTATTATTATTATTGCAACATATATAACGCCCTTATTCAACAATTTGCTCTAAAGGCTACCATATACAACATGCATGCATTGGCTATGACAAAACTTAAACAATATCAGAATAAATAGAAATCTGACTATTATCAAATGAAACAATACATTGCACAAAAAAAAGGAAATTATAGTGAATAACCACGTTTAGAGAGATGAGTTTTTAACAATTTTTTAAAAATGTCTACGCTGTTTTTATAAACTCCATGTTTTTCACAAATTCCAGGGTTTTTTGTTATAAATTTAATAATATATAGATTTCATACTATTTATATAAATTCCATTTTTACTATAAATTTAATGCCTTTTATATAAATTCCATGTCATATCTAAAATTTTCATTATTTTGTTTTATAAATGTTAGCTTTTCTGTCAGCTTTTCTGTCAGCTTTTATGTCAGCTTTTCTTTCAGCTTTGGACTTTGTACTGTTTTTGTATGTATGCTCTGTAATCTGCACTACCTGCAGACAATAAAATGTAACACGAGATTTAATTCACACTTTTGCGACATGCTATAGCTTAAACCTTTTTTGGGTAAGAAGCGAAAAAATGACTGAATAAAACTTTTTTAGAGAACAACTGTTATTATCTTAAATACTAGAATAAAAATAGTACGGTTGCTGGGAAAGGAAACAATAGAACTTGTAGATTTATTCTTGGTTATCTTCTCCTTCAAACCAAGTTTGTATATTCATAAATGTAATAACGCAAATGAAGAGGTTTATTTCTACCCTTTCTTAAAATATTTAAAACATGCAGTAACAATTGATAACATGTTGTATCATAAGGTGCAGAGAAACCAAGAAAAATTAAAAACAACACTTTTGTGGCTTGTTATACAATGTATGCTACTGTACTGGCAACTTACTCTTGAAGGAAATAAAAACAAATTGTTAACAAAAACAAACATGTGAATCGTACCAAATTCACAAATATTTGGATTAAGCGCTTAAGTAACAAACATGCGTATTGCACCATGCCATTTATATAGGTTCCATGGTTTTTTAATTCATGCTCTTTACAAACATTCCATGCCATTTCTCTCTTTCTTCTTCTTCTTCTTCTTATTCTTCTTCTTATTCTTATTATTCTTCTTTATATTCTTCTTCTTCTTCTTCTTCTTCTTCTTATTATTATTATTATTATTATTATTATTATTATTGCAACATATATAACGCCCTTATTCAACAATTTGCTCTAAAGGCTACCATATACAACATGCATGCATTGGCTATGACAAAACTTAAACAATATCAAAATAAATAGAAATCTGACTATTATCAAATGAAACAATACATTGCACTAAAAAAAAAAGGAAATTACAGTGAATCACCACATTTAGAGAGATGAGTTTTTAACAATTTTTCAAAAATGTCTACGCTGTTTTTATAAACTCCATGTTTTTCATAAATTCCAGGGTGTTTTGTTATAAATTTAATAATATATAGATTTCATACTATTTATATAAATTCCATTTTTACTATAAATTTAATGCCTTTTATATAAATTCCATGTCATATCTAAAATTTTCATTATTTTGTTTTATAAAAATTAGCTTTTCTGTCAGCTTTTCTGTCAGCTTTTCTGTCAGCTTTTCTGTCAGCTTTTCTGTCAGCTTTTCTGTCAGCTTTTCTGTCAGCTTTTCTGTCAGCTTTTCTGTCAGCTTTGGACTTTGTACTGTTTACGTATGTATGCTCTGTCATCTGCACTACCTGCAGACAATGAAGTGTAACACGAGATTTAATTCACACTTTTGCGACATGCAATAGTTTAAACCTTTTTTGGGTAATAAGCGAAAAATGACTGAATAAAACTTTTTTAGAGAACACATGTTATTATCTTAAATACTAGAATAAAAATAGTACGGTTGCTGGGAAAGGAAACAATAGAACTTGTAGATTTATTCTTGATTATCTTCTCCTTCAAACCAAGTTGTATATTCATAAATGTAATAACGCAAATGAAGAGGTTTATTTCTACCCTTTCTTAAAATATTTAAAACATGCAGTAACAATTGATAACTTGTTGTATCATAAGGTGCAGAGAAACCAAGAAAAAATAAATACAACACTTTTGTGGCTTGTTATACAATGTATGCTACTGTACTGGCAACTTACTCTTGAAGGAAATAAAAACAAATTGTTAACAAAAACAAACATGTGAATCGTACCAAATTCACAAATATTTGGATTAAGCGCTTAAGTAACAAACATGTGTATTGTACCATGCCATTTATATAAGTTCCATGGTTTTTTAATTCATGCTCTTTACATACATTCCATGCCATTTCTCTCTTTCTTCTTCTTCTTCTTCTTATTCTTCTTCTTATTCTTATTATTCTTCTTCTTATTCTTCTTCTTCTTCTTCTTCTTCTTCTTCTTATTATTATTATTATTATTATTATTGCAACATATATAACGCCCTTATTCAACAATTTGCTCTAAAGGCTACCATATACAACATGCTTGCATTGGCTATGACAAAACTTAAACAATATCAGAATAAATAGAAATCTGACTATTATCAAATGAAACAATACATTACACTAAAAAAAGAAAAGTACAGTGAATAACCACGTTTAGAGAGATGAGTTTTTAACAATTTTTCAAAAATGTCTACGCTGTTTTTATAAACTCCATGTTTTTCATAAATTCATGGGTTTTTTGTTATAAATTAAATAATATATAGATTTCATACTATTTATATAAATTCCATTTTTACTATAAATTTAATGCCTTTTACATAAATTCCATGTCCTATCTAAAATTTTCATTATTTTGTTTTATAAATGTTAGCTTTTCTGTCAGCTTTTCTGTCAGCTTTTCTGTCAGCTTTTCTGTCAGCTTTTTTGTCAGCTTTTCTGTCAGCTTTTCTGTCAGCTTTTCTGTCAGCTTTTCTGTCAGCTTTTCTGTCAGCTTTTCTGTCAGCTTTTCTGTCAGCTTTGGACTTTGTACTGTTTACGTATGTATGCTCTGTCATCTGCACTACCTGCAGACAATGAAGTGTAACACGAGATTTAATTCACACTTTTGCGACATGCAATAGTTTAAACCTTTTTTGGGTAATAAGCGAAAAATGACTAAATAAAACTTTTTTAGAGAACAACTGTTATTATCTTAAATACTAGAATAAAAATAGTACGGTTGCTGGGAAAGGAAACAATAGAACTTGTAGATTTATTCTTGATTATCTTCTCCTTC